>WEIU01001170.1:794088-874498 GCA_013389925.1 Aegithalos caudatus | reverse complement strand
CGGCCGCCGCTGCCCCGCGCCGCGGAGCTCCCGGCAAACAGCCACGCTCCGGCCGGGAACTGCGCCTTCTCCTGCTAAAGTCGCCATTGGGAAAGGGAAGAGCGGCCGCTCGCCGGCAGCAGCACTGCAGGGTGCTCCAGCGAGGAGCTGGCAGGTCGCAGTAAGCCGGGGACAGCAGGGACAGCAGCTCTGCCCTGCCCGTCCATCTCCTCAGCGCCAATCGAGGGGCAGCTGAAAGCTGGTGCGTGTCCAGCAGCCCCCGAGCACAAACCAACCCCGCAGGGAGCTAACACAGGTGGCTTCGCTCCTGCAGAATGGCCCGGTTTGCCGTGCACCGGCAGGACTGTCATGGGATGCCCCACGGCACAGTGAGCTCCGGCACTTCGGAGGCACCAGGACTTGGGCAGCGCAGCGGGCAGGAGCTGGAGCTCCAGCACTGCTCACAAGGGCTTGCTGGGCGGGATAAAACAGGTTGTCACATCCAAACCGTCAACTCTCCAAAGAGGTGATGATTTGCAATTTTTTCGGTGCCATGCTGAGACAATACCTACAAAGAATTGGGAACCCAAGTTGCAAGCGGCTTTCTAGTGTGGCAATAAACTCCCTAACTCTGCTACCAATGAATGCTCTGGTCAGAAAATCTTTCTTTGATGGCTATTTGCCAAAAGAACTGTTAACCATGGAATGTCCAAAAAGAACCCCAGACCAAGGCGCAAGCATCTTTCCATCTTAGAAAAGGTTCTGCATGCAGTTACCAAGGCAGAAAAGCATACAGAAAGAATAAGAAAGCTTTGTGTAAATAAATCTGCCTCTACCACCACTTTCCAGCCAGCACACTTACCCCATGGGGGACTGGGGTTGTCCAGTGTCAGGTAATAAATCAGGCTGAGGTATCCTTGTAAGAGGTACATAGCAAATATTAGAGACACACTGTTAAATTCACATTTATAAGCAACATTTTTTTCAGTGTCTTCTACAGTACAAAGGTAAGTGGAAAATTTTGTCAGAGCTCCAATACATAGGCAAAGCCCAGATAATCCAGGACCCAGAAAATCTGCATTTCACATCTAAAAACTCAAATCTTCTGTGACAAAGACAACCTGCCATTTGCCATTCTGTAAGAATTTGGGTATAATTAAGTATTGCTAGAGATGCAAGGAAAGATGTGTTATTTCCTGTGAGGAAAAAAGGGTGACATAGAGGTTTTTAATATTATAGTTATTGCTTTTCAGAAAGTCTCCTCAGGAAACATCGGAAAATCCCTTCTCTCCAAATAGACAAGCCTAAAATTACAGATTCATTAAATCAGTGTGTGGGTAAGAAGTTTCTTCATATAGTATCACTATGTTTAAAACAGAAAAAAAAAACAAACTCCTTTCATCTGCTGAGGCTGAGCAATATGTAGCAAAAAGAGAATATATAAACAAAGCACACTGCTCCCTGGTACAGCCTCTGCTGTTAGAGCTTGCTCCTGCCCAGGGTCCGTTTCCCAATCCTACCTACACTTAAACTACAACCGTCCCAAACTGTTATTTCAGGGTTGCATTAAACACATCAGGAGTTACTTATTTAGTGAGCAGTGATGCCAACAGCCGTTCAGCTTGACACCAAAGACATCTGATCAAGGCTCTGCTGCAGAATTTAATCCACTAGGCAGCTGCCTAACGTGAAAATACTCTCTACACAGTGTGTCTTATGACACTTCTGAACAAAACTATTCTCTTTACTGTATCCAACAGAGTCCATTAATCTTTTTCTGGGATTACAGAATACATGAAATTATTAAGAACAGTGCAACAGGAACATTAAGTAAACAAGTTGAGAATGGTGATATATATGTATATATAGTTTAGGTCAACCTGGTTATCATCTAGTGAGTGTAACAAAAGAAAATAAGTATGGAGTAAACACTTCCATAAGTACTTTGAACTGTACTAATCGGTCTATTCCATCAGACTAATCTAATTCATCTAAACCAGTAAACCAAAAAAAATGTGAGCTGCTCACGATTTCCCACAAATTATATCCCTCCACATTATCTGTTACCACCAGAATTCTTAGCCACATTAAACCAGATTTTAGTTAACATTGCCACTAAGAATGATTTTTTTTCTCCTCCAAACTTCACTTCTCTTCTGTAAAATGAGCAGCTATTATCAACATGTGAGTTCTCCAGCCAGAAAGGGAACCAGGTGTCCAAATCAGGACTCAGTGGAAGCTGATAATTATGTCTGTCTAGAGATTCTCTGGTTCAGTGGATTTTGCTACCTCCAGAGCCAACACACAACTCCTGATAACAAGGCACAGGGGTAGCAGCTGCCCTCTGGCTCTATACTTCTGTGGAGATGCAAACCACTTGATGACAGGTTTGTTAGAGCTGGATTTTTAGATTCTTGCCTATGTCTACACCTTGCTTCAACAAGGTTCTTAGATCTGTATGCTGTTTTAAAGAGGGCAACAGTCTCACCAGAAACAGAGATCACAGGGCCTTGAAGTTAAATCTGGAGGCCTTGCTCGGTGGCTGCTGCTTCTCACAGTGCTCTGGATGCCAGAGCAGCTGCAGGGGTGCAGAGGGCTGCACATGCAGTGAGCTGTGTCACACTGCAGATATGCTGAGGAAACAGAAGGGTTCTCTTGATGCATCTCTGAGTACAGGACAGGCAGATTTGTTTCCGTAAGAGTTGCACCAAGTTCCAGCAGTGATCTTGAAGAAAATTATTTTGTTTCTAGGCTCTTGCTGATATATAATCAGCAGATAATACTTGCATAACATTTCACCAACTTGTGGAATATTGCAAACATTAATATCCATAGAGCACAATGAGCAGGGAACTGAGAAGACTTACTAATGCTACTCCAAGACCACCCCCAGTGGCTCATTAGCAGTTGACTTTACAGTTATACACACAATTTTCCACATGGGCCACCTCCTAGGGAAAACAGATGGTGAGAAAGAGCCTTCTTTCCCCTCACCACCATCCCTGCAAAGAACTAACTTCTCTATTTTGACAGGTATTTTCTCACGATTAACATTTAACTTCACAAAAAGAAAAAAGTATTGGTGTGTCTTGGGCAAATAAACAGCTATACACAGAAGAAACTAACACATTCAAAACAAAAGGGATATTTCTATATTTGAAAAATTACAAATCTACTCTTGCTTTTCTTTTTTTGTCCTTTCAGGAAGTTTGTAAATGTTAGAGACACATATTGTCAGTGGTTCAACTGGATGTTAACAAGTTTCTGTACAGTAGATGACAAATGATATTATCTTTTATATCTCTCGTTGGTTTACATATTTCTTAGCTTTACCAATTTTGTTCTTGCAGATGTCCAGGAACGCAAGAGAGTTAAAATGCATAGCTACTTCCAGCAGCACAATTCTGCTTCTGACACAGCTCAAATAAAATCGTGTCATATATAAATATTTTACTGAGTCCATGGATAACTTCTGTTCCACATCATGGCAATGGTCCTAATGTCAGGAAGGGCAAGTAAGGCTCTTGGTCCTCCTTTCACTACGCAAGTGTGCAAGGCAAAACCACATCTGAATCACTCAGCCTTATTTTCACCTGACACGTGTAAATTTAGATAAAGCCAAAAAGACAAAGCTTCCTTCTTCAGCCTTGACACAAAATATTCCAAAAAGACATTAAAAGGATGGACCATCTTTTCCTGAAAGATAGAAATGTTTTTCAAAAGTCAAACATGTCTCATATTTGTTTCTGTGCTTGCACTGTAACTGATCTTAAAGTAGTTTTTTTAAAAAAGACAAATATTTGGATATTTTATTTGCAAAAGCTATTGTAGTTTTCAGCAATTAACTGCTGATGCTTTGAATGGGAAAGGATGCCAGAGAACTATCACAGGCCTGACACTCTAGAAACCCTCTGCCTCTAGCAGCAAAAGCACACACACTAATGAACTGGATAGCTCTTCAATAACAGCTGATTTATATAAACTACAATGGTTTCTACTGAGCTAAATGTATTTATAACACATTGCAAGATATAAATATGCAGCAGGAGGGGACCCCATGCTTTGCATGTCTTTTGATCAGGCACTGTGTTTATTGTCACTCATTTTAAAATCAGATGCCAAAGTAGAAGGGACTTCAATCACAGTAACCCTATCTCATGGTGGTTTCAGAGAGCACCCTCCAGCAAAATGCCTAATTAGCAGCATTTTCTGAAGATTTGGGGCACCCAACTTGAGACAATCTGTGTCTGATTTCCAGAGATGCTGAACATTCATAGCTCATGTTGGATCAGAAACAGCACAAGGTAGCTCAGCCTGAAGGGCAGAGATGCTTCACAAGACCAGACATTACAAGACACCGGATGGGTGGTCACTTCAGTCTGAACACACACCCAGCAGCAACAGAAAGCATTACATGTCTCCTGATTCCATCAGCATAAAATTAAGCTTCTTTTTTAACAGACAAGCAAGATTAAAAAGCTCTGGTTTGTATTTGAATTGCTGTTTTGAAGACTGTGACATCTGTTGTTGAGTTAAACATAAGCAGCATCTCATATACAGACTCACTTATCTTGGTATGTAGTCTCTACATTTTAAGTTATTTTTAATTTCTATGTCTTTGACTCAGATTTTGTATAGAATTGTGATTTTGCAAATATAAGGTACTTCCAGGAACTACTTGAATGTATTCCCTGCAGCAAGAATGAAATTCAAGAAATTTAGATACATTTACCAAATGCCTCAATAATAATGCTAGAATTAAAATGATAGAGGAAAAGAATTTCCTATGCCTCCAGAACTAAGAATGTATGTTTCTCTAGCTTATTCTTGGTGATTTTTTTTTTTTGTTTGCTTGTTTTTTTTGGTTTTTTTGTTTTGTTTTGTTTTTTTGGTTTTTTTGGTTTTTGTTGGTTTTGGTTTTTTTTTTTTTTTGAGGAAGAGGAGGAAAAAAGCAAGCAAGATGTAAGGACAGCTAAAATGGACTACTGAACTAAACCAGTCACATTTCATCTCCTCAGAGTGTCACACAACACGTAGAATATTTATATCACCAAAATTTCTAAATTTAGAAGTCAGAGAAGAAAGTTCTTGGTTTAGAGACTGGGCAAGTTTTTACTGGTGAGGACTAATATTTAGGTTTGGAAAATCTAATGAATAGTATTCTTGATTTATAGATTCTTTTACAGCTGCTGCTTATGTATCTGAAATGACTGTCATTGATAGGAAGATATTGCACTGATTTTTATTAAGGGCAACAAGCATCTAAATGCTGACCTAAACAAAAACTTCATGTTTGCAAAGATTTGCATTCACATTTGAATTTAAACACTTTCAATTACTGAACCACATTTTTACTTTTTGCCTAGAAGGTGATGTGGGCACAATGATAAAATAGACACACTGAGGGGGGCTGCAGACACCAAACCCTCTAATGGTGGTCTCCAACTGAGAACTATTTGAACTGTTTCAGATATGTGCTCGTGGGAAAGTGAAACAAGCTTCAAAATTCAGATAAATGTTTCTAAAGCTATTTCTTATCTAGCAGAGTTATTGCTTTACAGACAAACATTTCCAATCCATGAAAGGGCATGGACACTGAAATACCAGAAGGGATAGTTCTCAACTCCCTTGAGCATAAACTAGTCCAGTTGAAAATTTTTGCACAGGCAAAATTTTAGCTCATTGTGACTTACAGGTTTCATTGCTACAGCAAGTAACTGGCAGTGCATTTATCCACTCCAAAAATTATTAAACCTGTGTGCCCATTGCACTATGCTGTTACCAGGTAAGCCTTTTTACTACCTCTAGAAGGGGCTCGGGAAGGATAACCAGCACTGCATTCTCCNAAAAAAAAAAAAAAAGCTGCCAGCACACAGAGGTATTAATCTCTTCCACCAAAGAATTATGAAGAGGAAAGTAATATAGTCTGTAAATTGTGCAGGCAGCCTAGGAAGCTCAGTTCAGTGTCACTCCATACCTCTGATGCAGTCATGGTGTGACTTCTTCACAGTCTGTAGGACTCTTAGGGAGGAGGGCCAAAATGAGGGGGATGACTTCTCCATGGAATTCACAGTCTAAAGGCATTTTACAGCTTTTCATTCCCCATATTACACAGATACTTTATAAACGTACCTGCTCAACCACAAGGGATTTTTTCATGAGTTGCCAACTATTTCTATGGGTTGATTCTTGCTTAGAGAGCAAGAGAGAGAGGGCACCAATTTCAAAGGGCTGCCTTAGCACAGTCACATGGATGTTGAAATAAAACAGTCACGATGACATAGAGAAAATAAGGATCTCCAATTAGGAATCTCAAACAAAACATAATAAAAACAAACAAGATCCCTACAGAAATCTACAGCAGCCTGTACTCTGCAAATGTGCCTTTCTACTTATGGCTGCATCTTTCTTTGGAATAATTCTTCAAATGGACTTCAACTTGACATGTTTCTGCCTTGAAAAATGTTTCCCTTTACTGTTACCCTACTAAAATGAGAAGTATCATGTTGCTCCACAATTTCAGAGAAGCAATGTCTGACGTGGGGCAGAACATTCAGGTTTAGAGTCAGTGGAAGTGCAGACTGTCAAATTCTGCTGCAACAGTTCTGTTCTGGAGTAGCACCAGGCTTTGCCTTAGGAACTGATCCACAGAAGTACCTGGGGTCTGTGACTGAGGTGACTAGAGAGGAAGCCCAAACAATGGGATGAACATGATACTTGCTGTTCAATCTCATAAAGACTAGGCACAGGTCAATTCTATTTGGAGGGAGAAAAATATTTTCTATGCTACTACTACAATTTGTAAAAGGAGTACTTAGATTTCACATTAACAACTATGTTCTGAAAGAAATCAGAGAATGTACAATATCACCCTCCATACTGCACAGATCCAGGAATTGTGAAGAGGCAGAAAAATCCAGTCTGCATCGCTGGGAAAATTTTATAAAAAATTCAGAAGTATTTAATAATTTACACAGTTGGACCACTGACCTTAAAAGTTGTGTTAAAAAATTAAGAACCTCAAAGAAAAGCTATTCAAAAATACAGAATACACTTAACATAGATTATTGGTTCCCCAAAATCATTAAATATCAAGTTACATATGAACACAATTACATGCATAAGTGTGATCAGATATGAGAGCTATAGAGCACAGCTATGCAGCTTCAGGCTGAGGCTGTGAATGTGGCACCTATGGAAAAAGCTTCTCTGAGGCACTAACAACTGTCATCTGTGCTCAGCTGCTGCCTGGCACTGAGGACATTTGCAGCCTGGCAAAATATTTATTGTGAAACGCATCTGAATTTAGATTTCATTGCAAATGAGACAACAATCCCTTTCTCTACCATACCTCATGTATGAAAAATTATCTCTAAACATCAGATCTCTCCTCCATTTTATTACCCCTAATCTATTCATCACACAGGCCACAATAAAACAACATCTGAACAATGATTTAAGAAACACAGCTATGATCTGAAATCTGGTATAAAAAAGGATGTGCTTAAGTGTCACTAACATGACATTCGGTGGAATAAGTGTTAATATCCTACCAGAACAAAATTCAAAACTCAATTAAGAATGATGAACATATTCTTCACATCTCATTAAAACTATTATACAGATTTATAGGTAGAGAATATCAGTAACTTGGTCGGTTGGCCAGCGATTAATCCCTAGATATACACTCTGTAAAGCACTTCACATTTTGCTGTGAAGAAATAAGTACACACTGCAAAAATAACAAGTCCTTAACTTGAGAGGAACTTTTTTGGGTTTCAGTTAAAAAAAAAAAGAGAAACAGAAAGAAAGCAGTGTTAACTTCCATGGATGCGAAGTGCATCTTTGATTGCCAGGTGCTGAAATATCTTGCTCAATTTGCCTTGACTTAGGAAGTGCTCTCTGATCTCAAAATTGTTGATGCTAAAAAAAAAAAAAAAAAAAAAGCATTGTCTTAAAAGAGCAAAGCAGACAGTACTACAAAAATAATGAGCTGGGAAGACTCTTAAGCCTTTTACATAATAGAACCTCTCACTGCACTGAGGAAGATTCCCTCAAGGCCTAGTGTAGCTCTTTACTTTTATTTTGGTTTAAACAGGCAAACACCACAGCATCAATTAAAAAGGCCACTTATTTACTACACATTCAAAGTCTACAGCAGTTAAGAGGATTAATTGTCTCCATGCATATGAAATTTAAACATAGGAGATTAAAGACAAACCAACCTGGTCACACACAACTAACTTCAATTAACCTATCTGCACCCCCTAAGCATTTTTGTTAATAAGCACAGACCACTGGTCCCAATTCAGATGCTGATCTTGTGATAAGTTTTCTCCATGTGAACTGAGAGAGGAGTGCTGTCAGAACACAGTTTCAAAAGGAAAAGGAAAAAAAACTCTCTTGGAATAACTTGTAAAGCAGCAACAGCATGAATATTCCAGCTGAACCACAGTGGAAAACATACATAGAGACCTCCATAGCCACCTTTCAAAACTACTGGCATTTAAGCATCCAAACACTGGAAGCAACTTTAATGTAATCCGAAATTTGAAAACAACTCTGACTGCAATTGATGGGTCAGGGAATGTTACAAGCTATAGCTGCTCCATTCATTTCAACGACATTACAGTGCTAAAGTGATTTATATCTATCACATTAAACATCTCCTAATGGCAACTGCAGCCATTTTATCCTTACATAATTAAATTAATAACAGTCAAACTTCAGCTCTGCCTGGTTACGAAGCAGTGTTCTTTCTGACCTTCACCACATAAGAGGCTGCCAGCAAAGACCTGCAGCAGTTTTAAGTCTTGAATAGTACATACTTGTCAATATCGGTTTTCAGTATTAGAATCAAGTCCAGTTCCACTTAGGGACACATTTTTCACAACAAAATACTATCTTGAAATCTTCCTGGGTTGTACTAATTGCAATCATTGCAGTAGATCAATGGCTGGGAGGGCAGGCGAGGGAGGAAGACTTGTTAAAGACTGTCAGTGTTTTAACCATGGGGTTTATTTACCCAGAATGTACAGGACTTGTCCATAACAAATACAAGAAATTTCATTTAAAGCATATGAACAACCTATTTTTATCCAGTAACAGCAACTGAATACTGGAACACATTGCCCAGACAGACTGCAGTGTTTGCATCCTTGAGGATGCTTGAAACCCAGCTGGACACAGCTTCAAGCAACCTATTCCAGCTGACCCTGTTCTGAGCAGGAGGGTTTCACTTTGGGATCCAGTCTACCCCAATTGCTCTCTGATTCTGCAGCAACTGTTGTAATAGTGGTACCCACTGCTTCTGGTCTCTGGGAACATGTTCACTCTCCCAGCAGAAGAGCAGCAACACATCCCCTCTCCACAAAGTAAGTGTAACTTATCCATGGTATGGATGTTCCCCTGCTCTGATACTTCTGATCTCTCCTGATTTCAAACCACAATACCACTTCAAGCAGCACCACCAGAAAATATAATAATACAACACAAGATGTCATGGATTTTTCAGTTTATCTGGGGTTTTTTAACAGTGGATAGCACTGACAGCTGTCACACTGTGTGCCTTTCCAGTGAACAGCAGGCAAAGTACATGGCAATTAGGTGACAGAGTCACATAGCAAAACTGAACCTAGGATCTCTAATTTTTCTGATTAATAGTTCACTAGAAGGGGTCTTGAGATAATACCAATTTTAATGGCCAGGTTCATTTGCAAAAGTGTCTATTCAAAGGGATAATTTTCCTGCTCGCCCTTTGTAGGTAATCCCCTCAGCCAACTGCAAAGGACTGTGAATTTTCCTCCTCCTTCTGAAGTGCCAGCAGAATTATTGTCTAATTTCACTAATTTCCAATCCATTACACCTGCACAAGCCCATGTGCTCTTCATAGAAGCAAGCAAAAATTAGCCTGATCTGCTGTGATGGCACATGAGGAGCATCCCACAGAAATTGTGCAGAATTGCCAGTTCAGAAGGGAATACCTGGCTGTCACAGCTCCCTTCCCCTGAAGCCAGGCCTTTCCTGCTGCACACCCTTCCTACTAACTCTCCACCTAACTCTAGGTACCTGAAGGAATCTGTAGCTCTAGATTAGGAACACTACCCTTTTCTTCATCCACTTAGAGTAACATACATCTTTTAAATAAACTGTAATTAGAGCAGGACTATATCTCTTTCTCTCCTAGATAGCTGCTCTAATGTCTGGTCTCAAGTGTACCACTTTGGCCAGAAGAACAATTAGTTCATTAGTAAAAAAGTGAAGAGTTTCAGTGTAAGAAATTTTATGTATTCTTTCCTGCAACATGTCATGGCCAGACAGCTTACTTCATGATTTCTGGGCATCCAAATTTTGGTTGTAGAAAGATAACAGTGAATCTAATTGGTGACAGATGGGCCGTGGCAGATTTCAACAGCTTCTCAGTGACTGTAACCTTTCTGCTAATAAATAAATGCAGTAAACCTGTGAAAGTTCTTTAAAAGAGAAATGGTTAAATATCCAGTGAGATATAGACTTGAGGCAGAGAAGAACCCTATGTACCTCTTGCCTGTAATTTCCCTAAATATTTAGGCAGGACCAGTGAGTTTCTTTCCCCATTTTTAAAGGAACAGAATGATATATCATCTGAAATCATCTTCAAGCCATCTAATATAGATTCCCTGGTTTATGTTTCCTTCTTGAAGGCTCCTTCACTAAAGCATTGTATATGACAACATCTGGAAGTGCTGTAACATGATTCTAGAATCAGAGAAAAGGTTTATTGTTTGGGGTTTTTTGTTAAAGTAGACCTTCAACAATGTAGCAAACACTTCACAAAAAAAAAAAAAAAGTACTCATTTACAGTAACTGTCTCCTATTTACAAGCTGAATACATTTGGTGTAAATATCGTTAGCAGAGTCAAAAAAAAACAGGAACCAGAACCTTAATTTTTTTTAATCACGTCATGATTGTTTTTGCAAAGTTGAAACTCAGACATAGAAGTAAGGTCTTATGTGGTTCATAAACTATATCAAAATATGTATCAAAATTAAGAGGACAGAATACTAGAAAATATTAGAAACTATTGTTTGGTAGCTACACAGGAAAAAATATAATTATTGATTTAATAATATATTTTCCTAGCAACTATGTATTTTAGACAGGAACAGTCTGATATTGTACACAATAACATTTCATGAAACTCAGGCCAGTTGCAAAAGTTGGGTATTCATCAAGCAAAACCAGCTGGTTTTGAATAAAGACCCAAACAGAAACAGCAGATTAAACCAGAACTAAGTTATGTGGAAACCTGACACTTTAGCTACCCTCTGTAGCTGCCCCTGCAAAGCCATTTCACCCTTGGCTGCAATGCCTGCATGGACCCCACCAGCACAAGGCAGTACCCAAACACCTTCTGAATCTTCCCTGCTGTGCCACAGGCTGGTGGTGCCTGTGATTCACAGGTGGAGAGGAGAAATAAAGGGCTGGATCCACAAGAACAATTTGCACAGTGAATCCTGGGCTGTGCAGCTCCAGGCACAGAGCCCTTGGTGCAACACCAGCACCTGTGGGAGGCTTCCAGCAGCCATGGATGGGACACAGGGAAAGATCCAGGTCTTGCCAGCCCAGCTGGCTGATCCAGTCCACAGAGAGCTGAGAACCACCAGCCAGAAACAGAGAGCTAGCTCTATTCTCCACCTGCAAAAGCCCACCACTGCTTAATTAGGGAGGGGAAAACACACCAACAAATCTATAATACCTCACAAGCTTGAGTGAGCACTCAAACCATCAAGGTGAAGCACGAACAAAAACCTCACTCCATCAAATATTGCTAAGGAGGAGGTGTTTCTTTCTTGTTGAAACTCCTCTGTTTGATATAAGTTTATAATGAGGAAAAATATATCATACAGTTCAGTATCTAGGATACTATCCTAAGATACCAGACCCAAATTTTGATTTGCACTGCAAGGTCAAAAACAAAAATAAATTAAAAACAACAATTTTAAAAAAGAAAAGAATTCCACTATGCAAGTATTCTGGTCACATCTCAGCAAACCATAGTTTCTCTGCATTTGGTTTCAGCTGCTTTGTGCATGAGCAGCATTCAGCTGCTGCCTGCTCAAAATGTGCCTCTGCAATTCAACTTTGCTGATCTTGTTGCAGAGCTCTGGTTTCAAACAAAGGATTGGCTATGAGGTATCAATAACAGGTTGAGGTAGCAAGGGCAGGATGATTTTAAAACAGTCATTGCCACTTAGAGAAAGATCAAATGCCTAACAGCTTACATAGCTGTTAAGTACATGTGAGATTCTGAGCCCAAATTATAATTCAAAAGTCAAAAAGAAAGTCTGAGCCTCCAAAAATCAAAGCACTTTAATCACAACCTGTTATTTTAACATATTCCATATATGAGCAGAAGGCACATCTGTTACTCTAGCAAGGCAACAGAATTGAGCAGACCCCTCACCTTGTTATCTACTGCAGGACTGAAGTCTACAGTGTTCCCTTAACTGGTTAACTGATAGTTTTCCCTGGAACAGAGAAAATATTAGCCTTGGAGAAACATCAACTAGGTCAAACTGATCAAAACAGCTGCCTAAGAACAGACAGCAGTGGTCTTATAAAAGCTCTCTACTCCCCAGTAACACCTAGTTTGTTTCAGGGGAATTAGGACAATACTGAAAGGACAGGTATTACAGAATAATCATTTCTGGAATGAAATGGTTCCATGAAAAGGTAGATCCTTGCTCCCAAAAACCCTCACTATTCAACAGTAAAATTAACATCAAATCAACCAACAGAAGTTTCCCTTCCTTCAGTTGGCCAGAAAGGAAAAGAATCACCATTTCCCTTCTTTTATATTCCCCATTCTTTACAGACCTGAACAGTCAAATTGAGCAAGTTGCTGTCAGATTTGCCTAGGCATTTAAACTGTATCACTGAGTTCCCAAAGAGTGCCTGTCCACATTTAGAGAAGGGTCTGAAATCCACTATCCAATCTCCTCAGTGCAGGAGAAATACACATGCTGTAGCAGGCTGTATATTAAGCCCAAATGTTAAAGTGTTCATTTGAATCATCAAGATTTCCTCAATATATGCACAGTAATTAAAAACAAACAAAAAGTCATGGAGAAGTGATAATTTGACAATGGTCAATTCTCTGCTAGGAAAGCAGAGGAAGCCTAACCCCATAAGAAAGGACGTACAGTGCCTGGAGGCCATCCTTAGACAGCACTGTAATCTACATGGAAAAAATGCTCTTGTCCATAATGCAACATGTGCCACTTAAATAATAAAGACCTCTTTTTTTAACCTTGTATTTCACATTTGCTAGGCTGGCAGAACCACTTTAACCTAGAAGTCTTTGTGTATAATCATAATTTCTTGTCTGTCCTCTTCTGTTTTTATCTTGCATTCTGTGTATACAGCTGGTATATAAAGAACCTTAGCATGGACAAAACTAAAAATCACTCAGAAATCCTCACCATAAAAAGAAATCACTGCATTAGAGGATTAATCTGTTGAAAAACATTTCTTTTTTAAGCTGCAAAAAATGTAGAAACCAGCCATGTGTAAAGTCAAGGTTAGCTGCTGAATTCATGAAAAAGACAGGCAGGTTTGTGTCATCAAACAAGATGATTAGTTTCCAAGTCCCAGAGTGTCATTTCACAAATCTTTGATAACCTCATCAGGTAAGATAACTCAAGTCAGTTCACATTTCAAGGATAAAGCCCTAAATAATTGCCTTAGCAAAAGTAATGAGGATTATAAAAATTGGAAAGCTGTGATTTTATCAAAACAAGTATGAAAAATATTTTTGAAATAAATTCTAGGTGTTCTTACATATTCTAAAGCATCATTTTTTACCCATACATTTAAGACCACATTGCATTTTTGCAGATGTCAAAATCCCAAACAAGTCAGCCTTTCTTTCTAAACATTTGCTTCCTTTAAGTTTCAGTACAAATTCAAATCCAACACCCATCGTATTGTACTCAATACGATTTTTTTTTAATTATGTAGAACATAAATTTATGGCAAATGGTGCATTAGGCACAGATATTCTGATGTTGATTACCCAAACACCAGTTATCTAAAATTCCTGGTAGCTGAAATAAGGTCGTATGCAGCTGTACCTAACTACCAGGGGAACTTATTTAACATGATTAACTGAAACCCCGATCCTCTGAATTCATGTTCCCTCTGACATTTGGATTATTAAACCTGTAACTGCTCTGAAAAAGAAAAGGCTAAAATGAGCTAAGAGGCAAAGGCTTTTCTAAAGACTTTGATATTTTAAAAAGAATGCCAGGTGATTACCCAGGCAAGAAGAAGCCAGAGTCCCCAGCTGGAACGGCGACGGTGCGCTGGGACACGGTGCTGGGAGGCAGAGGCAGGCCCGAGGTACAGGAGGTACAGTAATGTGATTACACGGCTGCATAGTTCAGGAATGTGGAAATCCTGATGGTTCAGTTGCAAGTCTGCTGGTCATTTTGTGTGTGTAATTATTATTGATTTACTTCTTGACAGAATCTCAGAGAAAGCACACACAAAAAAAAAAAAATCCAGGTGTAAATGTAGGTTTTAAAGCATATTTTCATTTAGCAATAATTGTTTTAATGGTATTTTTAATTCTGCTTTCTAAGATATAATTTTTTTTCTCTTGACTTCAAGTTATCACATACTATGCTTTAGCAAAATGAAGCGATCAAGTGTGGAATGGGCACTGAAGGCAGACTCAATAAAAGAGCAGCATGCTTTTCAATCTGGCCTTTTAAAACATCCACTATCAGAGGGCTTTGGAGGTTTAAGGGATTAGATACCATGACACATCTGTCAGATTATTATGTAACAAAACTCTCCTGCTGTTTTCTGTGGGGAGAATGTCTGCTGTGGAATATTTTTTTTTAAAAATTAAAACAAAAAGACACCAAAAAGGCAATATTTCATCTGCTTCACAGTGTTTTTTCATGGGAAAAAAAAAAAGATAACTTATTTTTCCTGGCCTAAAACCAAATTATATTTAGCACTCTGACTGCAGGCTTCTATCTGAATATGGATTAGCAGAATGCACATGCTTTTACTGTTCACAACAGAGATTATGCAAAAATATCAGGATTTGTAGGTTGCCCTAACTTAGCAATAATTTACAGAGCCAGGAATCACTGACAGCATACAAGGAATTGCAATGAAATATGAAATGATTATTCATGTTACATTCCAGTTACATGCTTAAAAGCACTTTAAATGACTGCTAAACTTAAGAAGCTTTTCTGTCTAAAACAAAAGCCAAAATAATTTTATGAAAAAATACCCACTATCATCCTACCACGCACATGTTTTGTTTGGGTAACACAATTACATCTTGTCAGTGGTGTGGCAGCAGTGTCCACATCCTGCTGCTGAGGGCTCTGCAGAGCAACAACCAATCTCCAAATTCACATCACACATGGATGGAAAGCTGCAGCTTCATTAAAATTATTATGAGAAGCAGAAGTCTGAAGCCATCATCCACCACCAGTTGGATACTACAGATTTAAACAATTATTTTAAGTTCTGTATTGGTCCATTCTGATCTTCAAGTTCTGCAATTCCCATGCCCCTGCTGAGTCCTTTTAGACATCTCGCCCTTACAGCAGGGGACCAGATGATGCAGGGCTGTTTAGGTGGTAAGAGCTACAGTACTGTACTACACAAACAAGTCAGAGAGTCAAACACAGCAAGAGCTGAATTGGATGTTTCTCCCATTCCAATAAATTTTCTCTCTCCTAGCACCTGAAATCTACCTTTGCCAGGAATTCCATTACCGACTGCACAAAGCATTTTAGATTCTGCTTTGCATAGACAGATGAACAGAAAATAGTTGTCAGTAGATAGAAGCTAGAAAGAGGCAAACTAAAAATAATCAAAAACCTGGACACCAGTACAGATTATGATCAGGGGAACAGATGGGTTTGTTGTTTGTTTTTTTTTTAAATAGACATATGCATATATATAGAAAGTTTCTCCCAAACTTGACCTTCACAGGAGAACAGTATGACCATGAAAAGTAATCCCTGTCAAGGATCAATCCTATCTGTTTTTTTATACTTACATTATCACAATTTGTAGCTACAGGGTTCCAGTCTCAAGCACTAACCCATTACTCTCAAAGGGTGCAGTCCAAAGCAAGAAACTCCTGTGCAGCTGCACTGAATGTATTCAGGCACTTCCTGAGCACAGGAAGCTCTCAGCACTGACACACTCATTTGCTTAACATTTTGAAAACATCATCCCACTTGCAGAGGGATGTTTCTTCTTGTTTTTGCTATACCTTCTGTGAGTGGGAACCTAAATGAGGGGTGTTCTTGGCCACACAAACTCATTTCACCAAAATTTCCCTGAATTTATAGTCTATGACTGGCAGTTTCATTGTTTCATTCTTGGCATTTCTGTAAACCAGAGCATCCTGAGCAAAAGGTTTGCAAGGACCAAAAAGCAGAGCAACAAGAGCCATGAAAATACACACTTCACTCTAAATAAAAATGGTTCAGTTACAACATGACAGATTATATTGATGAATATATAACTTGTTAGTAATGGATAGCAGCTTTTGTTCACAGAAATTGCACAAACTTAGTCTGGAAACATTGAGTTATATTTTGTCTCTGTGTGTACCACTGGCATTCATACTGAAGTCAGTTTAATTCACATTGATAATTTAACACAGTAAATACTTAAAATACTATTCATGGCTGATTAGGTACATACATAGCAGCTACTATAGTGAGTTGAAAAAAAAAAAAAGAAGTCAGATCATTAACAACATATTTCACAAGAAAATAGTTTCTAGGAAACTATGTGCCAAAATGTAGATTCAGAAACCCATGTGGGTCTCTCATTGAGATGTCTCTTGTGCAAACTGTTTTCTCTCAGCTGGGTTCCCTAGCCTGACTTTATAACCCATGATGAATCTCAGTCTGGAAAGAGGGAATACTCTTTCCTCATACTGGAAATGAGAATTAGGAAAGTGAGTTCAGTCTGTAAAACCAAGTAATCCATAAGGTCGCACAGCTGCGTTCCTGAATTCAGCTTTTTAATCTATGCCAACACCTCTCATTTGGACAGAATCACTGTTACCCCCACTCTGTAGAAAACTAGCCAAAATTTTGTTGCAAGACCCCATACCTTTGCAACAGGAGTTTCAAAAATGCTCAGTTTCAGTCTGAGATGTGAAACATCCGGAGTCCTAAGGCTTGAAAGCTTCAGCAGCCCCAGAATTACTAGTCTATGCTTCTTTCAAATGATTATTTAGTATGAAAATATTTGGAAAAAGGATGATGCCTTGGCTCAAAGGCGGAAAAACACTCTTTATTGAACAATCTAATCTTCCAGAATTTGGGATTTAATTATTTTGAGCAAAATTAATGTGTACATGCATGTAGATCTGTAGAGATATACATATTTTGTCTTATTTACATGCAGTCCTTATATTCAGACTTTGGGCAGCTTATGCAGACATTTCTTCTAGTGAGATTGAAAAACAGGTTCCATCCAATGTTCCTAAGCAGCTGGCAAAGAGATGTGAGCGTGGCTCTTCAGGGGCAGAGTCTGCCTGGCACACACAGGGTCACTCCCTGTGCACAGAGGTCTCAGATGAAGAGCTACTTATTCCAGCAGACACACCACAACAAACAAACAGGGCTCAAAGCCTCTGGCACAGCCAAACCTCGCTGCATCTTTGCTCAGCTCTCCAGAGCCCGATATACTCTCACTCCCAATCAAGCATCTATCAGGGCTTCCCTTTTGTTCTTCACAGGTAACTTCCACAGAATGCCAAAGTCTGATAATAGCTGTTTATTTATCTTTTAACAAAGTATATAGGGGCACATATATTCAAAAATTCAGGCTACACTAGGCTACAATTTGCTTTCCAGTGGCACCTCCTGGCTCCAGCAAGTCTTTCATGCAAGGTTTCTACTAAGAATACCATCATCTGCATTGCCTCTGGCCTCATTTAAATTCAAACTCACTCCTATTTTACATATATCTCATATTTCATTTCTGTTACTAGGCATCATTCACATTCCTAATAACCATGATGGGATGATGGTTTGTTAGAGCAATTTTTCAGGATTTTCTTTTCCTCTTTTCCTGTACTCTCTCTCTCTCCATCCTGCCACAGGCCTGAAGATGTCATTTTTGCTGGACCCTCTAGTGAATCCTAGTAAAGCCACTTGGACTACAGGATCTGTTCAAGAGTCTTTGTGGAGTTCAGGACATGCCTTAGACCGTCCGTGCTGTTGAGTCGTGGGTGGCCAATGGCACAAGCTGCACTTTGGAACTCCAGCCCCATCACTGCCTGGGAACCCCAGGTTACAGAACATCCTCCCAAATATGGGTCTGCTGTGTGCAGCCAGTGTTACTGTACTGAACAAATGTCTATTACTGGGCCATTGGAAGTGACCAGAAAGTTTACAGGTCTTAGTTTCTAGTGGCTTAGCAGGAATACAGCCGAAACTAACTTGGATCGCTTATAATTCAACCTCTGAACTAACAAGGAAAAAGAAATCAAATGATTCTTTCTCTCCTGAATACAAAAAAAAAGAGGGACAACACCCCCTTTCTCAGCCTGGTACAGGACAGACTGTGTTGCTCATGTCTCCCTTTCCCACTGCAGTAAGATCTCCTCTCATTTCAGCCCACTAAGATTGCTGGATCTAACACTGCTCTAAACAAGGTCACAAGACCTTGTTTGTGCCCCAAGCACCTTGATGCCAACCAGGGGCCATAGGGTACATGAATATATAGACAATGTAAACAACCATCCTGCTAATAACCAACCCCCAAATCCAAGTTAAAAGAAATCACACAGGTAGGTTTTGGACACCCCAGGTAAGAGCTTCCAAAAATAGTTGTGCATTATAAAGTCTTTGTTCTTTTATTTTGAGGATTATTTATATTTAGTTTTGCTTTAAAAAAAATTCACAGCTGCTAACTCAAGATGGACATAATTATAGGAAAGGGACTTCAGGGAACTTCCAAACACTTACCTAAATAAGTATTTCTGAGTGCATTTATTAGCTTTGGGGATAGAGGGATTATTCAGCAAAATGAATATGAATATTAAATAAAATAGTCTACACACTCAGGATGGTGACAAATACTAATAAAAAAAAAAAAAGCTCACTTCAAGCCCTATAAATGCTTTTTTTCCAAGTCAATCAAACATGTAGCTGATCTCATGCCAAAGCATTTAACAAAACTAAAAATGTTAAGTACATTTTAATGACTTTAGCCAAAGAAAATTCGTAAATACCAATTCTGCTGTTAAAAAAAGTTTCTAGCAGGAAAGAAAAGCAAAAATGTTTCAGTAAACATCTAAGCATGTATCCTAAATGCAATCATAATGAATGAGGAAACATATTGTACATAAACATCTAAAAGACAAAAATATGATTCATAAAACATACATCATCAATAACTATAAACCTAAATAATAATTGCACCACATTCATCACATTCAGAGGCAGGTAAAATACAGACTAAAACAGAGGACAATATGTTCCTGCTTACAGTGTAAAATGGCCCCTTGCCTGCAGCATGTACAGTGTGCCTATGTTGCTCTCTTTTGGTGAATGTGCAGAACTGACACTGTTTCTCTCTGCAACAATTCCAGCCTTAAAAAAATATTTATTCAACTCTGATTCCAAAACTAATCTTACAAATTACCTTTAGCTTATGATTTTAATCTTACTAAAATGTTGATTCTTTTTTATTGTTATTATATCTTAAGAAAAGGCTCATTATATAAAAAGTTAGCTGCTTTTGTCTTTGCCTCTTCACCAGGCTTATATGCCATAAACTACTCCAAAGTGGCTTAAATACTTTACAGTTCCTTATCTACATGCACAAAAATATTAATCAAAAATATGTACATTGAAAGGGAAGAATAGTTTTGGGAAAAGTATTATGGTAAATTGTTTTGTTTTTTTAACATGGCAATGGCAGCTGTATTTTTACTGCACTGGAGGTTAAGGAGAGGCAAAGGCCTGCAAACAGTAAAGCATTCAGTGAAAAATTCAGGGTAAATTCAGTGTAAATACAGTTGTTTGTGTGCAGTGGCAGAATAAAGAGGATATGAAAATTAAAGCAAATGGATTTGTTCACTTCATGCTTGTTGAGAGACCCCTATCACAGTTTGTAGAGCAGAGACCCAGCACAGCACCATAACACTGTGCTTCCCACTTTCTATACTCCCCACATCTCACCCTCAGTGGGCCTTCCTACCCTCCCATCCTCCAGATTAATCTCTTCCTTAGCCAACACCTCACCTTCTCTAAAGTGTTGTCTTTAGAGCCTTGTTTTCCTCATCTGGTGTCCTATTTTGTCTCGTCTGTGTTTGCCTGTTTGCTTGTACATATGTTGGGCTATAAAAATGTTTAATAGTAATTCCTGTCCTTTCCACCTGGGCTGCACAGAACTGCAGTAATAATGTTTATAACCAGTTCTGTGTGGTAGTTATACAGAGCCCAGTAACCTTCAGGCTATTTCTCATTCAGGACAAATAATCTAAATTAAAGAGATTAATCCTTAGGGTACACATGGACTTAAGGTACTAAAGGAGGGCAAATACTTTTCTCCATTTATTTTTGTGAAAAAAGTCTAATCAACAAAGGACAGTCTTCTTAATATAAGCTCCTAAAATGAAGCTTTCCAATCTATATGCATAAAAATAAGCAAAAATCATTCCTCATTAACATGGGAGAAAAACTTATTGGTTATCCTGGATTTCAGTGGCACAAAATTAAATGCTCAGCATCTTTAAATCCTCTTTCTTTTACTGAGATGTATTAACTGGTGATATATAATTTTTGCCACCACAGTTTGAAAGCATTGTCCTCCTTCTTCTGTGAACAACAAATAAAGAAACACATAGATTTTGCATAAGTATAAGAATAGCTACTCAATGACTTAGTGATAGTCAGAAAAATCTTATCTTTTAACATATTTCTAAAACCTTCTCATTCCACTTGATCCCAATGCAACCACCTAATCTGTAAATCAAAGTAATCACACACAGAAGTGTGAGTTAAATCAGTGAGAGTTTCTGAAGCTCTTTAAAACTTCCCCAAAGATCTGTGAGCAAGCCTGTATAGTTAACTTGCTGCATCCATACACAGAACAGAGTAATAGCAGGAGAACTGCTGTGACCATGCCATTTGATTAGTATTCCCACTACAACTGCTGCCCCAGGAGTAACTCAAAGTTATACCTAATGCAGATATCATGATGAGTGAAATTTTAAACTAATTATTACATATAAATAGTGAAAAGAGAGATTAATGGAGCCATACTTCAGTCAAATGATTCTGCCAAAGTCATGAATGGTAAGAACATAAACTGAATAATTCATAAACAGCAACACACCTCTGGAGCAGAAATTGTAGTGGCTGTTTTAACTAACAGCCCAAATGTGTATCTTTGCAACATACAACAGAATCAAAATAGTGTAATTCAGGGGACAAGGTATCAGATAAGCTATAGTAATGGAAACTGGTATCAAGAGGAACAGAATGATTATAAAATCATAGAATCATCAAGACTGGAAAAGACCTCTATGATCAATCCAAGCACTGCCAATTCCACTACTAAACCCTATTTCTAAGCGCCACATCTACATTTGTTGGAATACTTCCAGGGATGATGATTCCACCACTTCCCTGGGCAACCTATCATAATGCTGGACCACCCTTTCAGTGAGGAAATCTTTCCCAATATCCATTCTGTATGTCCCCTGGTGCAATTTGAGGCTGTCTTCTCTTATCACCTGGGAGAAGAGACTGACCTACTGCTCTCTCCAATTACCTGTCCTGTCAGGTAATTACAGAGAGCAATAAACTCCCTCCTGAGCCTCTTTCTCTCCAGGCTAAACACTCCCAAAATAATAGATATGAAGAGTTGTGGGAGAATCCTGAGAAATTATCTGCTATAGCACTTCTCAGCCCTCTCCATCCTACTCAACCCTAGCACCAGACTGCTGCTACTTCAGAGTACCTCAGGGCAAAACCAAGGGGGAGATAGCTGGGCTCAGCACAAGGATGCACCTCGTGGATAAGTGTTTGATATCTACACTCCCTGGTCACGTTTTCCCAGGCTGCCCTTGCAATTTGTTGTACAGCCATAATTCTTTGTTTCTCACTTGAACAGTGCTTGCCAGCACCTCGATGGGGGTTGTGCAATCACCAAGCTAGGCAGAAGGCAGTGCTGTTCAAAAGGAAAAGTATATGAATTCTCACAATTTAATGCAGAACAAATGTGTTTTTTGCTTTCTGCTGCCCTCAGATAGTGAGTGACTTGTCACTTGTGAGATAAATTCCAACACAAAGAAGCACATTTTAAAACCACACTACGACGTGTGAGGACTCACTTTCAAACACTTGACACAAGTTTAGGTGTAATGCTTGCTAACATGGGCAGAGTCTCAGTAATGTCTACTCATGCTGAGCTTGTCAAATCCCTTGCCCCACTGAATACCACCCACTGCTGTATCTCACTAGAAACCAGTCCCAAACAACTGCAAGGCAATTTTCTAACTCCATTAATTGTCTCTTGATCCCCACCCCATACAGCTCACCACCCTGCATGTCTTCCTTTTCTACCATCCTGCAAGCCAGCTGTAGAGAGCAGAGGAGAAGCTGGCCCAGCCTGGAGACCAAGGGGAAGAGAAAATTAAGGCTCTGCACACTCTTTCAGGCTGGAGTTCTCTGCAGCTGGTGGGATGCAGCCTGTTACATCCATGACCCTTCACAGTTCAGACCACTCAATTCACAGTTGCTGATCTGAATAACACCTTAATTGGAGTGATTTCAGTTACAGTTGAGCCCAAACATGAGCAGAAGGCAGAAATGTGCTGGTTACAGTCCCTTGAAACTGCTGATATATCCAAGAGCAACTTTCTACCAGTGAGGTTTTATTAAGGGTCACACAGATTGTTTTGCCTTTTAATTTACAGTTTACAAAATAAATGCAAAGTTAAACACCAAATCCCAATAACCCATAGTAAGTGGGGAAAAATATCCTGAAATACTAAGCTTTAAAATTTCAATTAAAAATAGAAGTAAAAAAAAGCCAATCAGTGTTTCTGCAATTATTCTACCTTTGATCTTTAAAACCTCCAAGTTGATTTGTATCCTATTGCTACAGAAATCAAATCATTTTTACAGTTGATAAACACTCAAGTTTAATAGTTAATTAAATCCTTTTTAGATTTTTTCCCCTTTTTCAATTTTAATGGAGCAAAAGTTTAAGCTTTTAATAGCAAAGTGGAGCAGCATTATATAATTCTTTTAGTTGATGTTCTTAATTGCAATTACTGGTTTAAACTAGAGAACTCCTTTGGGGGCAGCTCAAGAAGGGTTTTTCTTCCTTAACTAGAGCAGTAATTAGAAAATACTTGGCTTCTCTATACCTCTGATAATCTACCTTTTTCTCTTCCAAACAACTGCATGTTTCCCATATCACTAAGATGACATGAACTGGGTTTGCAAGTTAATCCCCAGATCATACGTGACATAGTTCATACAAGTCACACACTAGTGACATTTCAGACTCCTGAATAACAATAATATTTTATGCTGCATTATAAGATACTAAAAATGCAATTTTCATGTGATGTCACACAACATAAAAAATACAGGAAAAGCAAACCTCTTTTAAAATAGAGAAAACTTAGGAAAACACCTCTGGTTTGCATTTTTGTAGGAATATCTGACAACATCTGATTGCACAAACACTGAGGGACCTCATATTCCACCTGATAAAATCACACAAGGTTATAATTTTAAGAAACCAAAACAAACACTAAACCATTTACTTGATATTGATTTGTAGAAAACTACTGCTATCTTAAGAATTGCTTCTCTGCTACGTAAGGGGCAGGTCATTTGCATTACTTGATTAAAGAGAGTTCACAGGAATTAAATCCTCCAGAAGAAAATTTTCCCAGAAACAATAACTACCAGTACCAGACCAGGATAATTATTACTCAACTTCTCTCTCACTTGGCCTGGGCAAGAAAATGTCAAGGCAGGAAAAAATCTCTCCCAACAATTTCAAAGAAAATAATAAAAATAATAGGTAAGAAAAATCATCATTGGTAGTGCTAAAGTAATTCCTTTGCATTCATTGTACCACAAAACCTTAGTCCTTTGTGCTGAGGGACTTGCAGTAGGAACTGGATTATTTCACCGGTGTTTTGAGCAAGCAAAACCTGCAGAGTGAGAGAGCCCTCCTCGCTCAGAGAGCATCTTTGCTTTCTCAAAGAACTAAAATGCAAAGAGAGCCCAATGTTAAAGGAATGGGAGGAAGAGGGCTCCTCTGCCTGACACAGAGGCTGCTCTTTGCATCTCTCTGCTGTTGGGCTCAGTGGCACAGGTGACACTGCTGAGCCCTGGCAGTGAGAGCACAGCCTGCAGCACCTCCCTGCTTTGTCACAGGGCTCCACGGCTGCCACATTTCCACAGGAACTCCCTGAACTAGAAACAATCCCAGCACTCAGTAGTTTAAGACCAACATGACCAAAAAGCGAAATCCTTTCTCCCCAGAAAATGACAAACCTTAATATTGAATTTTGAATACTTCCAGGGATGATTCCACCACTTCCCTGGGCAGCCTATCATAATGCTGGACCACCCTTTCAGTGAATAAATCCTCCCTAATATCCATTGTACAGACACAAGAAAGGAGCATTGCTGGACTACAATTACTAGACAGAAGAGGCTCACTAGTAAGTGTGCAATGAAAGTAATTTCTGAAAGACATGACACTTCATTTAAAAGAATAAAATGCAATAGCACTACACAGGAAAGTACAATTTATTGCTGGTTAAATAATTAAAGTGTTATACTTCCTGCTGAGGCTCTGCAAGCTAAGCTGCAGCTCAGGTGAGGTACAAATTCCTAAATAACAAAAATGCTGACATGACAATATGCATATTAGAGTTACTGGATGTTGTTGTCCTTGATACAAAAAAAAAATTATATACAATTGTCCTCCTGGAATTATAAAACAAGTTATATGGCTGCCAACTCGCAGAAACGTGCACACCAACTTTATTTACTTGAATTGACTATAATAACCAGTAAATCTATCCTCACCATGTTGTTCCAGCACAGGAGAAAAAAAAAAAAAATCACTGTGAAATAGATCTAATCACTGCAAAAGCTTGACTGAGAGCCAAGCCTCTTCACAACATAGGTGTTTCTCAAGCAAGAGTAGACATCCAATTACTTCAGCATTCTAATCCTGAGTAGGTTTTCTATTATCATTAATAATACCTGAATTGGTGTACTTGAAAGAAGATATACAACAGGCAGAGGCGTTGCAGAGTATACTAATTGGATAGCATTTGGGTAACTGAAACATATTTTCTGTAAAAGACTTGTATTCAAACACAGATGAGAACATAGACTTGGATAGTTTGAACACTGTTTCACATCAGATGATGATTCATATCTCTATTAAAGCTTTTTCCTCAAATCCAGACTTGTTAGCATTTGGAAGTTATACGATATACAAAAGTTACTGTTTCCTCCATTTGAGTGAGCTGGGGGTGGAGGGAATGAAGGGAAGAAAAACTGCAAAATGTCACAGCTTAGGAAGAACAGTCTGAGTTAGCAACAACTCCCTCTGCCACAGCAAACAGCCACCCTACTCTGGCAGCTACGTGTGTGAGAGGGCACCAACAGCTGGAAGATGGCAAGTAAAGAAGTACTGCACTTACCCTGCTTTTTAAAAACATTCCCTTGCTACCCATGATCCCATTATCCACCACTTCTGACCTGTACTGTCATGCTCAATGGCACACTCGTGGAGCAAAGCATTTGGCTTCTCAGTTGGTCAAAGGGCATGTCACAGCTGAAGGGAATTAGGGGTTCCTCTTTTTCAAAACAAAAGCAGAGGCCCTGGTGACAGGAGAGGAACATACACGCTGAATCCACTGCAGACAGAAATAGAGGAAAGCACCAATTCTTGGTTCGGTGTGCCACATGGTCAAGTTCAGTGAGTATAACCAAACCACAAAGCTTTAGGCAATCATTCTGATTAATCTGGTAAACCATCCCACAGATTAATGGAATTAAAGTTTAGAAAGATGCTGTCAGGTCCGTTTTACCAGTACTTGTAGAAGCTATTTTAAGTGTCAGAGGAACATATTTTTCACCATGCCAGTAAGATTTCTCAGTTACTTATGGCTGCATAATGCACTAAACACCAAAGCAACCAACAGGGTGACTGAAGTTAAACTGCCCACAGCACAATTTTCTACTACTGTGCCATTTTGATGCAGCTACTTTGTTCAGTCTCTGAATCAGAATAAAAGAAATCTTATGGCTTGAATCCCATGCAGTTGTGAAAAAACACATCCACACCCATGAATGGTTCAAACCCTGCAGGGGGAGGGAAGAGGCCTGACTCAGCAGGACACCTGCAATCACCTAATAGGGCTGAATTGGAAAGGATAGGTGGGATGGAAGGAAACCCAACCCTTCCAACACTTACATATCTCTGAGATTGACAACTATTTACCAACACGGTCAATTAAAAAAAAAAAAAACAAAAGTGTCTAGACTCTAGACTGCACAGTGCCCCCAGATCATTAGTTACCACAAAGATTTCTGCACAGGACAATGCGTACTACTTCTCATTGTCTATGTTTACTTGCTTGACAAAATGTAATTATTTTGTAAGGGACCTTGTAAATTAGTTATTTTACCAAACAAACACTAGATTAATGAAACCTGTGGCTACTGTGACCCACAAATCCCTGGACCAGCCAGCAAGGTCAGAGCAGCAAGAAAGCAACTTCAGTTTTGAGTGAGACCATTCAGCACACAGCAGAGAGGTGCTTGCACACAAGGGCTGCTCAGGGCACAGGTGCAGTCTCCTGGAAACACATATTGAGTTCTCATATTTGTCTATTCTTGTGCCAGATGCACCTTTGCTGAGTCCACTTGCATGTGACTCAGAGCTGTATTTCTCTTTGCAAAGTGAATCAATCCCATCCCTCTTGTGCAAGGACAACCAGAGTTATAGTCTGATACCTGGGTCAAACCAAGAAATCTGTGCACTACACAGAAGTTTAAAATACAAGTACTGAACAACCTTTTTTTTTTTTTAATCTTGAAATTGAAAGCTCCTGTTTAGAAAATAAGGTCCTCTATGTCCTTCTGATAACCTTCCAAAAGAGAGTGGATTGTTGGGAATTTTGTAAGGACCAACTGCCTGGGTATAATGATATAGGATAGTTAGATGACACTGCACCACTTACTTAAAAATTATATATAGCATTAACTGAAACCATCCATTCTGCCATGGCAGAATTATTTGCCATAACAGCAAATAATTTCCATAAAGGTGGGCGCCAGGAAAACTTTTAACGTGAAACCTTCTCCAGGAAAATGGCTTTTTCTCACCATATCCCCTTACTCCTTATATCCTTTTTGTGCTCCAATCTACCTCACGTCTGCCACCCTCAGCCTCGGACAGCAGAGCTTTGCAGTGAGTGGGCTGCCCGTGCTGACAAACATCACTCCCACTCTGTGCTGCTCAGCAGAGCTGCGTGACAGGAGCTGGGAGCAGGCCCGTTGTGAGGGCACAGCAGGAAGGGAGGCAGGGGTCACTTCCCTACGCTCCCCTGCCCTTCCTAAGGCTGCTGATAAATCCTGACAGGTTCCAGCTCCGAGGGGACGGCTGCTGTGCAGCCACCTGAGCCAGCAGGGCACGCTGAGGCAGCCCTGGGCACCCGTGTCAGACACCATTTCAGCCAGGCACGGGCTGCACCTCGCCCTGCGGTGCTCAGAGCAGGCTGGGGACATACACAGTAGCCTTAACTGCATTATTTTGTAGCATAAGCCGTAGCACCTGTGTTGAAAGGAGGGCAATACTCAGTTCAGCTTTCCTTTCTGCAAAAGTGTTGCCTTTTGTTTTAAAGAAGAAATGAGGATATGTTAAACACATCAAGATTGCATCTGCCTTGATTCTCCGCAAGCAGAGTCTTCTGTTCCATATACGTAAATGGTAAAATTACCCCCATTTCCTTAAGAGTCCTAAAGTGCTACAGGTATTTACACACTAACAAAGACTCTTCTGTGTTAACAAGAGATTTCAATCATGTAGGGAACTGCACAGAGGTGGCTGGCAGAGAACAAAGAACACAGATGCAGAATAACAACTAACACATGGGAATTTTACCACATACAGAAAAAATTACGGATGTTTTTACCAAATGCTGAAGTGAAAGATTTTCCAGTAAGAATACCATTTAACAGCAAATTATTTCCTCCTGAAAATGGATTCCCATTGCAACGGCTTCAAGTTAACTGTTTTAACAATGCATGCAAAGCTAACTGGCAACTACTCGTATTTGCTAACACCTAAATTAGATGCTATAACTGTCAATGCAATTCAGTCTTGTCACTGAATCAATTAGGTTGGAAAAGATCTCTGATATCAAGACCAACCTACGACCACCACGTCAACTGGAGCATGGTACCAAGGGCCATGTCCAGCCTTTTCTTAAACACCTCCTGGGACACTGACTCCATCACCTCCCTAGGCAGTCCATTGCAAAGTTTAATCATTTCTCTGAAGAAATTCCCACAAACGTCCAACCTGAACCACTCCTGGCACAGCTTGGGACTATGTCCTCTTGTCCTGTCACCCGCTCCCTGGGAGGTCAACCTGACCCAACCTGGCTACACTCTCCTTTTAGGGAGCTGCAAAGAGAGAAGGCCACCCCTGAGCCTGTCTTCTCCAGGCTAAAGAACCCCAGATCCTTCAGCTGCTCCTCATAGGACTTACCTTCCATGTCCTGCACCAGCGTCACTGCCCTCCACTGGACACCCTGCAGCACCTCCATGTCCTTCCTGCACTGAGGGGCCCAGAACCAGGCACAGCACTCGAGGTACCTCACCAGTGCCAAGTACTGGGGACAGTCACTGTCCCAGTCCTACTGGCCATGCTACTTCTCACATAAGCCAGGATGCCATTGCCCTTCTTGGCCAGTGCTGGCTCGTACCCAGCAGTCACTGACCAGCAGCCCCAGGTTCCTTTCCAGCAGACAGCTTCCCAGCCACTCTGCCCCAAGCCTGTGGCACTGCAGGGGTTTGCTGTGACCCAAGGGCAGGACTCAGCATTTCTCTTTGTTGAGCCTCATGCTCTTGGCTGTCCAGATCCCTCTGGGTGCATTTTTAATATTTTCACTTGAATATAAAGGGAAAGTCATAAACCATAAACTTAGGGTTTTATGTATAAAAGTGAATTTGTTCTAGAACTCCTAGACCAGATAAGGAACCTTTCAAATGCAATTTTGAGTAATTTGTTGACTTTTCAGTACAGAGAATCAGCACTTAAAGACTATTTTTTCTATAATGAGTATAAGATATTCTGTCTAGGCAGGAAAATAACCCAAGGCCAAGGTCTACAAATAGGTGTCCTTATGAGGTACTCCAAGTAACATTTCCTCCAACATCATTTAAGCAATGTTTTTTAAAAAGCATTTTCCTTGCTCTGTACCCCAAATAACGTGTGAAGTGTTTGTAAATTTTAATAATTGGCCTTTCGGAGCCCGTCTCTACGCTGGGGCAGTACAAGCACCCGGAGCCCGGTGAGCGCTGCCGCCGCCCGGGGCCGCCCCTGGCCGGCCTCCCTGCCGGGTCCCGGAACGGGCAGTGTCAGCGCTGCCAGCCGCCCCCGACTAATTAGCTAAAAAACCGTGTCGCGGGGAATAATAATTGAGAAAGGGCGATATTTTTGACTAAGCGCCAGCGGGGATTCCTGAGGTCCCGTTATTGATAAACGAGGATCCCAGCGCTCCCCCGCTCCTCTCCCAGCGCCGCCTACAAGTGCCCAGAGCTGGACACGCAGCGGGCACCTCCCAGGTGCTGCGATACACCGCTACAGAGCCATTACCTCGTGCCTGTCGTGTCCTAGCTGGGTAAAGATCACCGCTGGTAACATCCCTCAGTGTCCCTCTGCTCCGCATCACAGCTCCCACGGCACTCACAGACAGAGCCGGGCTCTGGTTGTGCTGCGAGACGCACCGCGGGCGCTGCCCTCACCTCCACGCTTGATGTGTTTGCTGCTCCCTAAGCAAAGCCTGCAGGAGGGGTGAGCAGACCTGCTGCTCAAAAGGCTGCAGGTGCTGCCGCTGAAGGGCTTGCAGGAGCTCAAGGCCACTAATTCAGGCTTATTAGGCCCACTGGTCTGATCACAAAGCAAATTGCTGCTGTTTTGCAGAGGAAAACCTCATAGGCCTCCATTACCTGGAGTTGGGCTACAGGTGCAGCCCATAATTCACCCGCAGAGCACACACCTGGTCCTGAGGAGCTGCAGCAAAGTGTAGCATGATGTTTATTGAAGGTATTGGTTCACACAATTATTAGGAACACATGACCACTTTAGGAAAGGTTATCAGAAGTACAAATATATTAAGTCAGACGTAAACATCCATCTGGTCCACTTTTGCACATGCTAAATGTATTTTTTTTTATATAGATATGTCCATAGGCATGGTTAATAGCCCACTTTCTTTTGGCAGAGTATTCTGTACAGACTGACCTGGCCCAGCACTGGCATTCAAAAACAGAAATCATAGTGAAGTTTTTTGTTTTTTGGTTTTTGTTTTTTTTAAAAAAGGGGGGAAAGACATGTGAGCCTCCTATGCTAAAGCTCTGTTTGAGTCTGGCAAGCTAAGCTGGAAGCTGATCTTATCCTGATGGCCAAAAGTAGAATACAATGGAAGCCTCCTCCAAGTACAGAAAATTTACAGCTTTTATTAGGTATTACAGATAACCAGAGTATGCTTAAATAGTCATTGTATGGACCAAAGGAGATAATACAATTAATGTGAACATATTACATTACTGAACTAGTATTCCCACAAAACTTAAAAAACTTTACGAGACCAAAAGACTACTTTGATCTGGTAATCTCAAGAGGGTTTTTTTATTTGTTTACAAATATTCTTGTTCTATATTCTGCAATTCTAGAGCTGAGGCACTACAGCACAGGCATCAAAAATCTCAACCAAATTCCCAGTTTTTATATATCCTATGATTAAAACTTCTTAAAAAATCTTTTCCATACAACTTCAATCTCAAATCTCTTAAGTCTGTTAAATTTGTCCTCAATTGCTAGTATTTTTTGATATCAAAAAACACTAACATACTTGTTCCTGAGGATAATTAGCCCCCAAATTATTTTTAAAGTATACCTGAAATACATTGATAATTTACAAACACATTTCAGGGTTAAATGATTCATAAGTACACGAGTCTTTGGTAAATAATAACTACTCTGTTCTTTACTCAGTTACAAAACTTAGTTATTTTTAAATCTAGATTAACTGATTTGTTTAATAATTATTTCTCTAATGAATAAGGCTCACATGGCACAATGCTGAGTGGGATGAATGGCTGCATGTATCAAAACCCAAATGATGTTTTCAGGCTACAAATCCTGTTAATACTAGGTTCCTGCTCTGGCTCATTTTGGTTTTGTGCTGCTCAGCCAGCCTCAGGAATCTAGATCTGAATGAGAGCTTTCTAATGAATTAGATTTCCAACATTTAAAGGTGTCAGCAATCTAGAAAATACTGTCCATTGCAAAGATACATTCTACAGGAGGTACTGGATTGCATGCTAAAAACTACAACAAACCAATTAGTTTAAGTTTGAAATAATACATTACAGCTGCAGTATTTCCTAAAAAATGTCTGCTTTACCACTTTTGCAGCGTAACAGAAAACCTATGCACTATGCATGCGTGTGGAGCTGAGGATGATTGCTTGCTCCCAAAGGAAACTTAAAGGCACAGGATATAGGTAATGGGAATGAAATCCTGGAAACAAACATTGGCTTCCATTTTATTATGAGAATCCAATTAGGAAGTGAATGCCTAAACTGATATTTTACTGTTTGTGTACTAGATGCCTTCAGTTTGGCTAAAAGATACTATATCATGTCCTTTAAGAAAAATAGCAGTATTAAATAGATCTTGTCACTTCAGAGGAAAAATAAAAATATGTCTGCTTTAGGTTTGGCTTACAGAGTTTTAAGTTTTATTTTAAACATGTCCAAGAACTGATCAGGTTAGTTTTTATAACTGTTACAGTTTTACTGTTCTACTAGATTTTTTTTTTTTATTATCTGCTTTGTTAAAGGATAAATTACATTTGAGACAATAAATAATATAATTTACAATAAATAATTTTCAAGTCAAAGAATTGTACTTACAAAATAATGTAATACTGTAATAGAATCTTCAAGAACAATTCCATTTTATATATTCTGCAGCAAAAATAACATTTCTAGTAGGAAGGAATTACTTATAAACCTAGCAAGATCTACACATTCACATGTGTGTGTAAACAACTTAACAAGGTTTATTATGTTCCCAGAAAAGCTATGCTTTTACAGTAGGTTTTCAGCTAAATTTTATTATAATATGATGGTAGGAAATATATAACAGTGCTTATGTTTAGCTCCATCACAAGTTTAAAAAAAAAAAGAAATTGAGTGCTCTTATTTACAGACAGCAATTTTCCTTTTACTTCACAAGTGACTGTATCTGTGTGTGAACAAAATGTTAGGGCGAGGCATTCCAGATGAATTGCAGCTAAGTTTGGATGAGGATGGTTTCAGGATGAACAGCGAAGGTCTTGGCAATAAACACCTAGAAAGGATATGAAAAATACAGCAAAGTTTACAGACAAAGCAACATTCAAGAGCAAAAGAACTAGTTGTTAATGTGCCAGACTTTATAATTGGTGTGTGCAGGAAACTCAGTACAGTAAATGCTATTTATGAAACACAGAGGGCAATAGGCGCAAACTAACTCAGAAACGGAATCTAAACTCTTTTGTATGAGGATCAAACATCTTTCCAGTCCTTTATGTTTCAAGCCATGAAATAAATAAACAATGGAATCCTGTGTAAACAACAGAATCCTGTTAAATTTAAACTGGGCAAAAACTGCAAATGACATTAACCATCTTATAAAAAGTTGGATCATAAAAAAGAAATACTGATTAGAGAGGAAAAACGATTTTCAGCTTTGGTTTCCAGCTCTTATGCTCTAAGAATAGATGTTATCACTACTTTAGTAAAGGAAGAAAAAATGATCCTACAACCTAGTAATTCACATCAATGAGTATTTACCTTTTAAATTCAGGTAACTGTATAGCTTGTATTTCATCTAATAATATAAACAGGAGTTTATCAAATGCCTAATATAAATTCTTAAGTATTTTCATTCTGTAATTACCTAAAAGTTAATTGTAGAAGTCAATTAAGTGTGCAAAAATAACATCCATAAGAATTTCACAATGCATTATGTCAACCTTAGGATGGAATAACACAACACATTGTATAAATTATTGGTTAAAAATGGCTGTGCAATTCTAGTGAATCATAATAATGACAAGTTAAAAGACCGGTCAGACTGATCTTATGGATAGAAACAGTGGCATTGTGTCAAGGGGAGACTATATTAGAAAGTGTACACATGTGCTTTGTTTAAGCTTGAGAAAAACTTTATATATAAATAGATTTTTTTTTTAAATTGTGAAAAAATAAAGTCTGATTTGGAATGGGTCGGTGGTGAGCTTGAAAGTTCACTATGTCACCAGACTGAATCCTACCTTTGCTTCGTGATACAGAAAAAAACTCTAATGCTTCCCAGAGAATACACCATGTAATAGATAAGATCACTTAGCAAGCTGTAGTGACCTAGTGGGTGATTTTTTTTTTTTTTTTTTTTTTTTTTGGTAACACGGGTTAACTTAAGATTTTTTACACTGTTTGATTTTAGCTATTTTTTTAAAGAAATTTTGGTATAGTTTTTGAGCAGTCCTATTGTTTTATTTACTTAGTGGATTTGCAGTTAAGAGATAGAATTGAAAACAACTTTGAGAAGTTATTAAAGAACTCTGTGGCAGTTTTCATTATCTTTTTATCACTCCCTGTACAAATAAATTTTCCGAGGTAAAGAACTATCTATTTGTAAACTGTGAAAGCTTTAGTTTCACAAACTTTTGTTTCTTAAACACAAACAAAATAAAAATTGGTTTGTGCTCAGAAAAAACAAAGTTCTTCAAATTAGATTTTATAAAGTCTTGAAAAAATTGATTTCTCATACATTATTACATTATACTCCAATATTTTCTCACACAATTTTATAGAGAGTCAGGAAACTATTACTAGTAGTGGAGATTCATTAAAAACAGAATTCTAAGTGAAAAGTGAATTGGTATTGTGGTTCTTCCATTTCTAGAAAAGTAGTTCATTGCCCTTACAATTGTGGGCCATAATGGACAAAAGAATTTATTTCCATATTTGTCTTCCATTTCACATATTCAGAATATCATGGTTAACTGGCATATTGCTATAGTCATGTCTTGATGAAACATTTATGGAGACTAATATAAAAACTTTAATCAATCAGTGTTGTCCTGACACTCCAATACTGATATTTAGGATATAGAGTGCTTAGATTCCCCTAGCCTATGAAATTTATGAACAACTTCCATTCAACACCCAAAGAAATACAGAAACTGGAGACAAGAAAGTTCTCTTGGAACATCCTTTTCATTGCATTCCAAATGCAAGCCCATTAGCTGAGTACATTAGAGTAATCTGATCAGTTTGAATAGTTTGTGGTTGGTCATGATGTAAAATTTTCTGCAGTATTAACAGTAATGAAAATAAAAGCCTTGAGATTTTCTAGTCTTAGCTAATCCAAATTACTTTACCATACTCCTGCTATAACTCAGTAGATGTTAATATTGAATATGATTGGTTTGTGGCTAACATACTTCTACTTTTGCTGTGATCAAACAAATTTAGTTTCTGGTTGGCTTTAAATTATGTTAGTGTCTTAAGATCCATCTGTCAATAACACATGGGTCCAGTGTATCAAATAACTAATCTGAGATATATCAAATAAACAATTAAGTCATAAAATAAGCATAACAGATAATATATCAATTTTTTTTACATAATACTTAACTCACAAAGCCCTTCTATGTAACAATATGTAAGATATTTTATAAAACAAAATATTTTTCATTTTATATATGCAATAATTAAAATAGGATAGAATTTGGATCCTAAGTAATTTAAAACTGACAATTCTCTATCTACGACTGTTAAATTGCAAACTGTTGACTGCCACAGTTGGAGCATTCTCAGTAATCTCTGTACTGACAATATTATAACCCTATTGTATCCAGTTGGGGAAGTAAACCAGCCAATGGAGAATCAGGTAAGTGCCAAATAATTCTTTTACTATATGATGCTGTTTTGCAAGGTTTGAAAATATATTTATGCTTTGTAAGATGGAATAATAAAACTTTTGATCTGTAGGTTTTGGAAATCAACTTTGCAAAACTGTGCAATACAGTAAATCAGATGGCACTTACCTGACCCTTGGCTGGAGCTGTGCCCCTATAGCATCCCACTGCGAATGTGAAGCCAGAAGTATCTGACATGTTAGGATACCTCTAGGAATGCAAATCTGGAAACAGTGACTTTGAGGGATCTAAGAAGGGGAAAAAGGAGATTTTCAGTTCACTTTATGGAAAGCCTTTGCTGCAGCTATTTATGCAGTAGGCAATCAAGAGTCTAATAAGTGTACTTTCACACGAGATGTGTATGTCAAGTTTTCTTTTGGTAGCACTTCATGACTGAGGTAGTGAGATAAGAATGACTGAAAGTCAGGATCAAGGGAAATGTTGGGGAGTTGGCTGGATTTTTTTCTTAAATACAGAGGGAACCAGACTTAAAGAAAAGTTTAGTGGTAGCAACATGGACTAAAACCTATTTCAGTACTATCCTTTATACGTATAATTTAGGAGGAAAATATTCAAATTTATACCTTGTATCATCCCAGTGGTGGCTCATCCCAGTTGGGGATCCTCTTGAATCTGATGAATGTTTATAAACTACCAGCAGGCAATGTTTACAGAGCTGTACTATTCGTTGGCAACACTGGAGCTGCTCAGGAGTCACTGCCTCTGAGCCTTTACTGAATATGGTTTCCCAAGAGCTCCTATTACAGAAAAAGAAACAAATTCATGGTCTCTGTCACAAATTACAATCTAAGAGCTTCACTGCTTTATATCAGATTTAACAACAGAGGAGCAAGAGAAAAAGCACAGCCTTGCATGTGTACAGGAAAGGTTTATACTATTTAACACAAATACTGGCAGATGCTGAGTCCAAAACACAAAGAAGTTAATCTTTATATGGGAAATGCCCACTGCCATTTTTCATTTGGTTTGTTCCCTGTAGTGTTTATAGAGCCACTGCTTAGGTTTAGCACATAAAGGGTTACTGTCACAAAACTGTATATTTGTCTTACAACAGGAATAACACAAAACACTTACTCTTTTTAACAGGCTACCACCTGAATGAAATTATAATATTAAAGGAATTAATAAAAGTAATAAATTATTTCTAAATGTCCACACAGCATAATAATGTTTTATTTTAAGTGCCTGATACTAAGAAAAAAATATGAAATTAATTTACAGGAGATTACTGTGTGCTCTGCTTCCCTATACAAAAAGTCATATGAAGAGAGTCTCTCAGTTTAGTCATTCAAATACTGCTTATTATTTCCTCTGGTTACATGGGGTTGGTTATCTACAATCAAGTGCAACTTAAAAAGTACATCTATGGAAAAATTCCTTTTGTTTTCTTAAGAAGCCATTTTTCTTTGGAAAAAAAAAAAAAAAGCCACCAGGGTCTACCACACCAATCTAAACCAGGTGTGTTTCAGCACAGAAGACTACAATAAATAGTTCTTTGCATACACATCAACATTCTTGTTTGTGCAAAATTCTGATCAAATTGTAGATCATTCAATCTGTTTTAGAAGGCAACATGGTACTTGTGAAGACTTTTTTTTGGACAAAATTATTATCCAGTAGCACAGATGGTTTGTAAGCTTGAGCTTTTTTGTTTGTGTATGAAAGAAGCACTTCACAGAGTGAGGAAAATTTGCTGCATCTGGCTTCAACATATATCCAGGCTGATTCAGCCTTGCCCACAGAGAGCAGCAGTAGATTTCACAATCCCAGTGTGGAAAGTTCATCCTTAAAACAACATCACAGAACAAATAAGCTCGCTCCTGCCTAGTAAGACTTTTTAAAGTGGGCTGCATTTCACTGTGAGCATGGTGGGACACTGGCACAGGTTGCCCAGGGAGGCTGTGGGTGCCCCAACCCTGACAGTGTCCAAAGCCAGGCTGGAGAAGGCCTTGAGCAACCTGGTCCAGTGGGAGGTGTCCCTGTCCATGGCTGGGGGGTGGGACTGGCTGATCTTTAAGGTCCATTCCAACCCCTTAATGTTGTCTGAGTCGATGCTATGATGAGGATGGAATCAAGCATTAATGACTAAAAGATGAGCTGTATGTATAGCTAACTGATTTGTCAGCCTGGCTCCTCTGTCTAGATGGTATGTTCCAACTGAAAACATTCAGTCCTACAGAATTTTCATCGCAAGCATAAATTTTAATGATGCAAGCATTTGTCCTTAATTATCATTCATACAATTGTTTAAGAAGTATTGTTCATATACATCAAAGCTGTTTAATTTCACAAACTGAATAATTGTAGAATCATTTAAGTTGGAAGTGACCTCTTAAGATCATTGAGACATACTACTACTTTTCTTTAATGTATTTTCTCAATTGTTTTCTATCTGGGAACTGTCCACATGTATTTTTATATAAAAAATTATTCTATTGTCTTCAGTCTTTCCTCATGAAGTCATGTTGGAAGAAAGCAATATGACAGTCTAGGTATTACATTCATTCAAAAGATTCACATTGCCACACGTATATATAATTATAATATGTATCCATAAAACTCAAAAATCCTGTAGGAGAAACCTTCCTGATACATTCCTTAGGTTCTGGACTTTGTGATAACTTTTCTACAGTTAAAAGGCGTTTTTTTAGTGATGAATAATATATGGCCTGCTGCAACTGTGACTATGAACTTTACTGATAGTTCATATAGTTACCCTAATTACAAAACCTGAAATTTGGAAACATACACATGAATTTTAATGATCTTTAATATAAATGTGCCTGTGCAACCTCCTCCATGTGTTAGACAGATTCAGTTTATTGTCCATTATACTTCAATCAACCGGGACCAGAATTCTGTTTCTTAATTTTAATTGGTTATGCTGTAACTTTAGCTTCCATGCATTAGTAAGAAATCACGGACTCCTCACCAGATACAAAAAAAAGTATTATACTGGATTATGCAATGTGGTCAATTATGTGTTATTCTTTTATAACCATCTGAAGTCAACTTGTTCTAGTTTCCTTCTATTAGTTTTAATTGTTTATTATACAGTAAAACAAATAACCCTTTATGAAACCCCATACATCACCTTTTCTCACAGAGATTTTCTTTCTTTCTTTTCATTAAAATAGCACATACCTAGCAGAGATCTAGCCAGCAAGATAAAACCTTAAGGCCATTATCTTCACTCTTCTCCCAAGACATCTATCTTACAAATAGTGAACATACCAAACTCCTTAATGTATATTCATATAGTCATGTTGTTTCTGAATCAGCACGTTAATACACTTTTCCCAACATGTCTCTCCAAATTCTACACGTGCCCTGTTTATTCCAATCTGTTCTTTAAAATGGCACAATGAGCTCTCAGGGAAGAGTGATGAGAAGTTGGCCTCTCTGCTACAGAGGTGCTGTAGTGAGTTCTCAGTTGTGTGTTATGGGGCAAAAAGGATGCTTGTAACTGAATAAATCACGTACTGGCAAGGTGCAACCAGCCTTTTGGTTTTCTTCCAGGAATTCTGTATTATTGGGCACAAGTGTATTACACACAGTGTATGACACATACTGGATATTTATATATTATTTTTACAGTATTTTTAGAATCTTTTATGTAACAACTCCTCTTACAAGGAACTGGATCTTGGTCAAAGAATGGCTCCACTTTTAATATTTTATGACCACGAAAGACTTGAGCTTGTACTCAAGACTTCACACACCTCTGCTAGCACGAAGAAAAGAAAAAAATATAGAGAAAATGATGGTAAAAGACCTGTTGACCGACTCCTTAGATCCCTCCTCTTCTTGTTATCAATTTTCTTGTGAAACAGCTAACAAGGGTAATGTGTGAGTTCTCCACATATGACAAATGACTATATGTGAACAACATATTGACTTGATTCCTTTGTACATACAATATCCAGCAGCATACTAATTGTTGTAGTTCATTTTCAATAGATTTCTTAGAACACCACATGCATGCTAATAATACCCTCTCCCATTCTTTATATATTTTATATACTAACAAAGAAAATGTCCTTTTTTGTATGCAATATATTTCATATTTAAAATTTTATATTCTTATTAATAAATTGGTGGGTGGGAGGAATTGTTTAATATCCTTGATATGATCCCCCAAATCTATATTTCTACCAGTGCCTTTGATTTCAGGAATGTAGATTCTGAAGTGTAGGCTATTGAACTTATTTATATGTCCAGGTCTTTTCTTCCCTGTAGAAAACTTGTATTTGCTACCCAAACCAAAAACAGCTGCTTACATGGACATTTCATATTCTGCATATACTTAACTTTCTACCAATATGGGAAACAGCAAATGTCATCAAGCACAGAAATTTGAACTGTTTATTAGTAAATCACAGAAGTGACAGCATTTGGTGTGAGATGTCAGCTGCACTTGTGACTGAACTCTCCTTATGTGTCTGGAGCACAAATATGATTTTTGTTGACGGCAAGTCAACGTTTGACACAGTGGTCTGGCCTAAAAATCATGCACCATCTAGTAAAAGGATGACTTAAGGCTGAAATATTTTGAATATTAATTTTTTTCCTTAGATTATTATATTTTTAAATACATTAGTAAAGGTTTGATTCCTGAAAAGGTTGGCCTTGTTTTCTAGGTTTAATTCTGCTATATATCTTATGGTGCTTTTAAAACAAGTTCAATGTATTACATTGTCCTTGTGAATGAAAATGAGCAATAAAGTATGCCAGCATTGATTGTAATTGTGAAGTTATAAAGAAGAAGAAAAGAAAATGGCTTACCCTGAATTACAGAAACAGTTCCACAGGCCTTGACCATGGCTCCAAAGTAAGCGATTAAATACACGGTTAAAGAGACGGTAGAGATGTAAATTTTCAATGTCTGGAGCTTTCCAGACATGCTGCAGAACTGCCCGGACACTTGTCCTGACTATATCCAAAACCTAGGAAAGAGCATTCCAAGTAAATCAAGGACATTTTGCAAAACTGGAACCCAACTGATGCTGCTGGCCTGCACACATACAGACAGCTATCCCTATACATATACTGCATACCTGTACATTCCTTCAGAGGTCTGGGGTTCATTTCCGTGCACTCATCAGCTAACTTTTATTATATGTTCTTTCTGTTAGAAACATTTTGTAAAGCCAAATCAAAGTATTTTATTTTTATTACCAAAAAGTTAATTTCTGTTTTTTTTCAGTCTGTTCAATACTAGCTTGTTTAAATGACACAAAGGGTAAAAAGAAACAAAATGGACACAAAAAAGACTAGAAGCAACTTAATTAACCCAAGTATTGTATATCTCCTTTTCCAACTCCCTTGTAAAATACCATCTATTTTATAAAGAACTAAAATGTCCTGAAAAATTACCTTTGGTTTAATGTCTGTTTAAGCTCAGTGTTACCCTGGATCAAACCATATTAGTGTACCTGGCAGTGTAATGAAATCAGTAAGTAAGAAAATAATCAGCAAGTTATTTAAAATAGAAACATTTATAGACACGCCATGGTTTTATTACATTCAGACTACAGTTAAATGCAAGAGCTTAAAGGCTGAGCTGCATTCAATATAGTGCTAGACAGCTGCACATCCAACTTACCAGAGTCCTGGACACACCTTTGCACATCCCACTGAACTAGGGCATGGAAGGAAAGTGGGATTCATTGTGTCTGCTTTTAAGTATCTGGACATTTTCTTAACCCAGTCTTCTATGCCCTTCATAATCCCTGGAGAGAATCAAACTCCAGAGAGTCTTGGATTCTGTCTATTTAGATATTAAGTAAGTAGATATCCCAGTAAGTCTGGGAACAGTTTTGTGACCAAAGTCGTATTTAGGCCCCATATCGACACTCTGAACAGTGTAAAATCTGTCCTAAAAAAAAGCCTATGGTGCATATAAACTATTAACAAAAAATCCAGTTAAATCCATGAAATTTCTTTTAAAGGAAACACCCTCAATGCCTCTTTTGCATAACAGCATCTTCCAAAAAACCAATCAGACACAAGTGGATGGTAAACAGATGGAGGTATAAGTCTATAAATTAAAAGGTACAAAGCTTTTCCTGGAAACTTTCAGATATGTAGGAGAAACTGATTCATGTGGTGAATCGTGGTTCTCAAAAGGTGAAAGACATTTAGTAGAACAGTAAAGTATGGAAGAATGGTGTGGAATTGCAATTTTTAGGTCCTACGTAACAAACAGTTGCTTATAAATTGTCTGACAATGAAGGAAACAATTCTTAAATAAACAAAATGCTTCCGATAGCAAAAGGAAGCTGTGTAGTATGCCTAATGGGCAGAAAATCTATAGATACCTAATAATGAGAGCCTTGATGAAATATGGTTTTTTTCCATGTTATTTAAACTCTTTTTGAAGACCTGGGATTAGTCTGCGTTGGCAGGTCTTGCAGTAATTCCATCCACAAAATAATCCAAAATAAAATACTGTCCTCTCTGTTGGGAATCTTTATGAATGCAGGTCTAATGCACTAAAACCCACACCCATGGCCTACTCCTCCCAAAGAGTGAGATAGAAAAAGTAAGATATTAAAATCTAAGGGTGTTGATCTTTTTCAGTGACAGCAGGAGCTAAACCCAGGTTTTGGACTGTACCATGCCTGTAGAAGAAGCCCAGATTTTCAGATACTTCCTTAGCAGCATTAGCCTTCATGCTTCTCAAGCCCTTTTCCTTGTGTCTCCCCTGTCCAAGGCATTCCCACACACATGGCCACTATGTGGTCAAACACACATCTGAAACAACTTAGCCCCTAAAGCACATAAGGATCAGCCCTACCTTTCTGTGCAATGTTACACTGACTAATAGGGTCTCCCTGTGTGAAAAGTAATTCCACCCTGTACAGACTCTCTCACTAGTCTAAAAGACAAGCTAGGAACAATGATTTTTTTCTTTTACTGTAGTACCTGGAGTTGAAGAAAACTAAGAACTAAACACCTTGGAGCAAGCCACAGGCTGCCAGGAACTCTGGAAAAAAAATCTTTCTTGCTGTTTTTACTGTGCTGATATTGCCAATATGCCAGAGCAGGAAATGTGCCTGTTAATTGTCCTTAATTTGCAAACATAGCAAAAAAAAAAATCATCCATTTAAGAAAAGAGACGAGGCATTGCACCAGGGCTGGAACTTCATGAAACCTACATCTTCATTTTTCTAAGTTAATTTCCCTAGCTTGCCTTCATCTTTCTGTTTAATTTACATCATTTACTTTAACAAAACAAATTATCCAGGTATAACAGAAAAAGATGCTATGAAAGGGTATATTCAAAACCCTCTGGTAAACATCAAAATACTTTTAAAGAAATTATGTCAAGTGATGCAACATGAAGCAGTCTCAACTCCTCCCGTACCAAAATCTCTTTTGGTATTGAAAGTCTTAGAGGTTAAATTTCTTTTTAATATGAAGTGACTTAATTGATTTACTCTCAACTTACTTCTGAATGCCTCCTGTACCTGCTGTAATGCCAGAATATTACACACTAAGAATATAAGTCTAAGTTTAATTTTTCTGTATCATGTTGAATAATTGTTAAGCAAATACAGCTGTCAGGGGTGAACATTGTGAAATCTAGTACATTGCCAGGGTATTTTCTTCTTGTGTGTTAGAATTTCCCAGTAAGTAATAGTGAAGGGGACTGAGATTCTGTTTTGTATTTCACAAAGTTGAGAAAGGTACCTTTGAGACAGATTCCTTACTTGCATAAATATTCTCCTTCTTGCTCATTTCTCCTTCACCCACCTCATTGGAATATAAAACATACTTCTTTCAAATCAACAAAAGGCATTTGGCAGTCCTCAGCTGCAATGTCATTGTCAAAGTTAATCCGTTTTTATAAACTACCCTTCTAAGAATAACTATCTGATTGCTTGAAGGGATTGAGGTTAAAAGCAGTTAAAAAAAAAAAAAAGGCAAATCATTTCCAGTGCAAGCAAAGATGAAGGGCTCACTAGTGCTTCAGGAATTATAAGTCTCCTAAAGTTGTAAAAGATGTCCTCACAAGAAGAGCAAAAAGTCCACATTTCTGATTGTGCAGTTTTTGTAAGTAACAACCTGGCACATCAATCTCTGTCATCCTGACTTTGTACATGTGCCCTTGGTTTAACATGACTGCCAGTCAAATAAAGGGCAGAACAACCCTCTATTGGAGGCTTTCTAAAATAATGCTTAAAGGAGAAAATTCTATGCTCAGTAGCTCCATTTTTTATTCAACATGATCTATTCTAATACTGTGGGTCAAATACTCGAACAGCCAAGTGCAGTATCACTACCTCTAATGGAGTTTTAATATGCCTGGTCTGAAACTGCTGACTGGTGTAGCCCTTATCAATCAAATCTGCCAAGTGAATACCCTTCTAAGAATGTTAGCTAGAACTTAGGCATTTAAGCACTAATCATTTGTTTGCTTTTTTTTCAGCAGACTAATTTTTGAGAAATTGTTTTTTAAATTATAATCCAGAACAATCTTACTTCTCCAAATATGGAACAACTTAATGTCCTATAATAGCATTAATGCATAACTATGTTAGTACCAACAGCCAGTATTTTGTCATCTCAAGTCACTCCCAGCTATTGCTAAACACTAGTAGAAACACTGCTATGCATCTACTTTAGATGACTTTCTGAAAATAAAATGTCACTTACTTTTCGTTGCTTTGCTGAATCCAGCTTTACCAACCAATAGGATGACACTTTTGTTTTATGATATTTCCAATTATCCATAATCTGTGTTCATTGTAAAACACAAGATAAAAAATACACATTAGAACAACTGAAAGCTGGTCTTTCATTCACGAGCACTCCTAACCCTTAAAAATGTGAGCATCTTAAAGACCACTGTGAGAAATTTTCCCTAAAAAGAAATACAAAAATATTTGCAAATTTATGTGAGGCAACATTTGCAAAGATCTGTGTGATGCTTCAGTTTAATACTACCCTATTTTCTACCTGATTCTGAGAACCATACACTACAAAGCACTTAGAAAGTTGTCTTGACTGACTCAGCTCAGATTTTTTGAGAGTAGTAAGTTCAATAATGCATAACTGCTGACCTATTTAAATAGTGAGAGGTTTTGCTGCATATGGGACATTAGACAGACCTGGAAATCATCTTTTCTATAAATAATCATATTTGAACTGCAACACTCTCCTTCCACAAAAAAATTTAAGTCCTACCAAAATAGCTCAAGCTGCGAACATACATTTTTATTCTCATTCTGTTATTTTATCTTTCTATTCTTCTCCAGATCTTCAACAAGTCCTGTCTTACCAGCACTAGCTTTCCTCCATGATGAACTATTTCCCATCAGGTATTGGCTATGTCCAGATGAATTTTAAAAGAGTTCTGCCACAGGAAGGTGCAGGGCTCCCCAGGCTGGTGCTGAGTGAGGAAGCACAGCCAGGTGGAGCACTGGCACTGCCCTCACACAGAACTGCACACACTCAGGGCATCAGGGACAACATTTAATGAAGCATTTTAGTTCTGCTTCTGAGGAGCCCAATCTGCTGGTTGTGAATGCTATCTTCCCCCACCACCAAATCAACCATCATTACAGAAGAATTCCTTTCCACTCCAATGTAGCTGCAGAGATTACTAGAAACATAATCAACATTCTGGAAGCTCACAGAGCTCAGGATATTTCTGGCCAGATAATAAATCAGATGAATTTTAACACATCAGGGACTGTGCTCACTACATCAGAGCACAGGTGTTAATTTGAATCCTTTCATTTTTCTTCTAAACTGAGAAGAGAACATCTATTTTTATTTTTTCTTTTCCATCCTGTTTCTTTGCATTAAACACTTACAAGTTATTTAGACAACACGAAATTTCTGCTTATATATATTAAGTATTGGGGTTTAATTGACCTTTAGTTTGGCATTGTTTCATATGTCTTTGATACCAAACTACAAGGCTCAGGACAACATTAGGTGTGAGAAAGGTTAATCTGGTAGACTACAAGAGCCAAGAAGCACGTGACTGGTGTTCTTTGTGACCCTCAGACCTCCCTTCTGCCTGCAGCACACTGCTCTGAGCTCTCTAGTATGCCTGCTTGAGAGCAAGTTAAACAGGTCAGGATCTGTTTTAACAATATCAGATGAAATATGAATTGTAACATTCTTCTTGGCTTACTTAAAAGTTTGAACTTTCTCTACAATGAAAAACTGAATTTTCCTAACCCTCCTGATTATTTCTCATATATTTTATAAGGACATAGGAATGTTTTCAGTGCTGCTCTTTTAAGGTCAGAAAGCATGCAAAGCTCCAAGCTTTCAAATTCTTTTGAGTTATCCTGAGTTCTGGAAGTTTTAGGGCCACAGGAGCTAATGAATCATAGATTGAGCTTTTTACTTTCCTTCATCTCAGTAGCCTAAACAGTGTCTAGCCTGTTCTTCTTTCTTATTTATATATACTTACATCTTCTATAATTAATTCAGATTCTTCATTTGTTTTTCCTGGGAACTTGACTCTCAAGTCATTGATAAGGAGAAGAGTCTCTTTTGTCAAAGCAACTTCTTGCTCTTTTGTTTTCTGTTGCAGCAAAGACTCACTCTAAAAGCCAACATGAAGCAGAAGAAAACATTTCAAGCGTTCCATTAAATCACATTATGAAAATGTTTGCTTGACAAAAAAAATTCTAGAGTGATATAAAATATATTATTAAAGTGCATAAATGTATTATCTAATACAGAACTAATATATATCACATACATTAATGCATCACCATTACTTAGATTTCTCAAGAAATCCAAGAAAAACTGTTTAAATCTAAGTTTGTTTGAAATAGAATAAACAAACAATATTCCATATTCAGGGTGCCCACAATTTAAAGTATAAATTTGAAATTGAGATAACAGACATTGAATTTAAAGTCAACATAATGAAAAATTTTATTAGTCATAAAAAGCATCCTTCCAGTTGCTCACTTCAACAATTTAACATAAACTGACAATATATCAGAAGGCCAAGATTTCAGGAAGCATTAAAAAGAACACTTTTCTCCTTTAGTCATTAAGGGGTCTGACAGTGCCTTCAGTTGTCAAGAGTTTTGTTTAAAGTATCAGAGCTTTTTACACCGACACTGATCTAACCCCAGCAGTGCCTGCAGAGGACCATCTCTGGAGGATTTGGGGGTCTTATTTAAAACATAACACACTAGTGAGAAGTGTTTCTGATCCTCTTTCTTTACTTTCACGTACTTTTGCATCTTCATATTTGCAAGACCAAGTCAGTTTAATTTTAATATTTTTCAAGAGCAAAATTCAAAAATTTGGGGCACCTCTAATCTTTGTATCCTGTAACAACAATGATACTTTAGGATATTTTTATTTAAGTAGTGATAAATATTTTCAAGCACAAAAAATACTTTAGTATTTGATACATTAATGCGGCTGAAACAATAAGATAGCAAATATTTTCAAATCCATTTTTGTTTATAACTCATAAGAATATGTCTGTAATTCTCAACTGTAAATGATTTATTTTAAATTTTGTTTCCCTACATTTAAAACATTTGGATCTCAGCAGATTCCAAAAATGGCAGTGTACTGCTCTTTTCTTGCCCAGAGGATAGATAAACTAACACTTTATCATGCACAAATGATTTCTTCTTAGTAAGTCACAGTTTATCAATTTTAATGTTATTCTAGCAGTAATATATATGATATTATTCTTAGTTGCAAAAATAATTATGAACAGATTTCAATTCAGAATACAGGGCTAAATTGTAAGTAGTTCTTATCCATTCTGTAAGTAATTTTATTCACATCATTTTTAGGAAGCATGACCTAAGCTCTATCACCCAAAGTAATTGTTCTACACATCAAGATCATTTCTGTGGTGGAGCTTTCTCAATGAAAAGGAGAGTATGCTTTCTTACTAATGTTAATTTAAGTGAGTAGCCCATTTTTAACATCAGATGGTAAGAGACTGCTTTTAATCTTTCAGTAATTTGTATTTGATATAAAGTTAATGTGAATAGAAAAATCCATATTAGCACTGTCTCATTAAACTCTCAGAGTACATCGTGATGATAAAAGGGTACTTTTTAAACTTGAGATAGCTAATGCGATAAAAAATACCTTTAACATGTTGTTGTGAAGACACAATCTTAATGTCTTTCCAATTCTATTAGCTGACTTTAAAGATGGAAAACCATGTTAAGGAGTATTTCACAAGATGTCAGCACACAATTTTAAAAGGATCCTTTTTCATCATTTAGACAAAGCCTCACAGGCAAAACAGACAATGAGCGTTCTACCGGATAAAAATGATGATTAGAGATAGTAAATACTATGAAGCAAGTTAATTAGCATTACAAAAGGATTTCTCACAATCAAAGCTCACCACAATACAGAGAGGCAGCAAATATGGGTTAAAAGTGCCAATTTGTTTTGCCCCATCTCCACACAAATTATTTGGGTGATGAAATATATAGGTCAGGTATCAAAGTACGAACGGAAATGCTCTGGCACCAGCAGGCAGTGCAGTCCTGGATGAGGCTGGGGATTGATCCCTGCAAACACTGTCTAGGGATAAGTGAATATGGGCTCCATCATGCCAGCACAAAAGAAGAAATGCCTGGGTTGTGAAGGAGATACCAAAAAGGATGACAATCTGCTTACAAAATGAAAAAATGTACATGATCCGTTAGTACATTGTGAAGTACATCTAATCACACAAATTCCAAACAATTAAAAGTGTTTCATCTGATCTATTAATTATTTGGGCCAGTTGCCTGTCTGTCTCAAAGAGAAGGTTCAAATGAAAGACACTTCTGTTTTTAAAAAAGGGAATGGCTTCTGAGTCAGTTACTGCAGTGGCAAATCCCAAAGACCACAAACACAGTATAAATTTTCAATTGTTCACTTTGGAATTAGAGCTCTACTGCAGTGGTATAGCATATGCAAAAGAGGTCCAGTAGATTGAAAATTAATCTCCCTTCTTCTACCATGGACAGCCATACAAAGACTTACTAATGTTTTATTCTGGCACAATGTAGTTACCCTTGGACTATACACTGGGTTTGAAATCTGGATGTATTTTTGGAAAATGACTGTAAAGGTTTGGAAGGTAGGTACAGTCTTGCATCAGAACCAGCAGCTCCCAAACGAATCACAGAAAATTTTTATGAGACGTAATGATCCTTTCTATCTTCAGAAGCCTATTTAGGAGTGAAGGTTTCCCATTCTCTTAAAATTCCCATTTCCACAAAATGTACCCTCTGCATTGCTGCACCATGAACACTGAGACATCACAGCTGGCACTCATCCCATAGCACATACAGGTCTAGACATCTTACATGCTCAAATGTCTGTCAAAATAATCATGACTACAATACCTCGAGTTTTCTGATGTTGCAAAAATTACTGATGTATTTATTGAGTTTAGGAGAAAAATGGAACACATTTTGAATGCAACTGCCGTGTTAACTCACCCCTGAAGAGTTTGTAGTTCCCAAGGTGGCTGTCTGAGAGAATCTGGCTGAAGATGGGCTACGACTTAAAGAGTGGGACCTGTTCACTGAGGATGCTCTCTGCATTTGGAGAGATGCTTTGGCTGACAAGGGGCGCTGCTCAGCTCCCTGGGACTGCATAGTGAGTATTGATATGGAACGAGGGCAGCTCACAGAACGCCTTATTGGACCTGTGGATGACGTGGGGGACGAATATGATGGAGACTTCACATTTTTATTTGAAGGTTTGCAGTTCATTCTACCTGCAGACAGATCAAATTAATGATGTTATTATTATTTCCTCAACACCTATTTTTCAGTCTTTGTAACTAAACACACATGATCAACGTGTGCACAGCTGTACTACGTGTGTTGACTAACAGCTCTATATGGAGAAGTCAGTTGTGTCAGATACCAATAATACAAAATTTACATACTTATGGGAATATTTATTTCTTCCTCATATTCAGTTTTAATCAGGCAGACTCCAATCCACTATAACACACATCAGATTTATGAGAGAGGGCATGTGCTCTTTAGGTCAAAATGTATGTGACTTCTGTGTGTGGTTCCCTTACTATAAGGATATGGAAACAGGAGAGAAAATTTGCTCAACAGATCCCATATTTGCAGATCCAGTATCTCTCATTTGCTATGGCATAGTTACACCATTTTTAATTCATTTTTCAGCTAAATAAATGCTGCTATGAAAAATAAAATTTTAGAAGCAGCATTATACATATGCAACTACATTACAAAATTTTTGAGACAATACACCAAAAAAAATGGTATATTTATTAATTTAGAAAACATTTTAAAGAAACTGAAACAAGCAAACCAGTGCCTAACCCTGAGATACAAAGTGGACAATTCTAAAAGACTGAAAATTTTAATAGAATTCATCGTCAATGCCAGACTTCCTTGGAAAAGTGATCATTTAACTTACCTGATCGTTCCAAGGATTTGTATTTATTTTCTTCAAGATCGTATGAAACTTTTTTCTCTTTTTTTTCATTGTGATCTTCCTTTTCAGTTTCTTCTCCCGACTCTGACACACTGCTACCACTATCACAGCTACTGTCACTGCTGTGGTTCTTAGGTTTCCTTGAGGAATGTGCACTTTCTGGCATTGAACACAAGGGCTAAAAAAAAAAAGTGAAAAATACACAAGAAATTGAATCTAAAAGAAACATCCAGCTATCATACTAGATCCCTGATTCAGGCAGGTTCAGGCAGTATTCACACAGCTATAAACCTTCCCAAATTAAATAGGAAGTTTGTCCTAAATTTTAGAATAATTGCTTAAATATTTCATTAAATTCATTCCACTGTAATTCTAATCTTTGTCACATGAAGAGCAGCATAATATAGTAAGGGGAGGAGGGGGGAATTACTTTAAGTATGAATTGCACTACCAAACATACTGAATTATGGTTTGAAATCATAAATCAATTGATGGAGAATACCATTTACAATCAGTTCAGGTTCCTCACTGATATTTGCAGTAACTGAAGCTACAGTTTAACAATGATCAACATGAAGTAGAAAAATACATCAGGGAACTTTGGCTGTTTTACTTCTACAAAGAAAGTGATTAATCCACATCCTACAGAGAGCAGAAACAAAAAAATACATAGCAAACTGTGCTGGCAGTTCTTGGTGCCTCATAAGCACATGGGATTCAGTGTCATTAGCTAATTAATCCAGTGCTATTACCAAGGATACTGCAAGACAAAAACCAAAAAGGTGGAGACAGAGAAACTGATCCAAGAATAGCAACTACAATTGAAAATTTTTTGTCTTCCATCTGCCATCAGTCAGACACAAAAAATGCAGTTCTTTTCATTACATCTGTTCTCCTAAGTAGGCTTATGTTGTCACTTTTTTTTTTACTACACACTTTCTTTCCAGTCACTTTCAGCTGTAAGAAGCTATGCTGATGGCCTCACCTACCTAATGGGTTGCAATTAAAGCCCAGATTTAAAAAAAAAAATTTAAAATCATAATTTTTGGATATACTTTAAGTCAAAATGAAAAAGAACTCTCAGAAAGAATTTAAATTTTCCTAACATCTTAGCATAATGTAATGCACCTAGATTTTTTATGAGCGTAACAGGAAAAAGCCCCAAAACCTCCTGTTGCTGCAAGATACACTTTATAGCTAAATAGATACTACCTAAACTTCTACTCCAGACAAGGAAGGGAAGGGACTTCTGCCACTAACTAATAGCATGTTTATGCCATCCCAAGCTGTTAGACCAGATAAGGAGAAGTTAGAGAAGAATATTGTATTGAGAAGAGCCCTGACAATTGTTGTTACACAAAGAATATGTTGATATGTATCTGTCTACCAAAGGGATAAAAGTAAGGTGCCTCAACACACACCACTTTATTAAAAATAGCTCTTCTTATCATGAAATGCTGTCTATGATGGAGACATATTGATCAGACATTCCTGAGGAGTTATACAAGGTATAACAAACCTTTTCAAGAACAGCTCACAGAGGCTTTAAGATAGATCTTATTCCACTTGTCATATACATGTTTCTCACACATGCTACAGTAAACAATATCAATTAACAAAGAAGAATAAAAAGAAAGATCAAAGAAATTACAAAAAGCAATAATGACAAATAATAGCAGAATCTGGGTATAAACTGATCTCTTAAAAATATATATAGAACAGCTAATCACCTTGATTTTACCCTTATGCTAATCTAACTTTTCTGCAATTAAACTCATCTGATTTTATGCCAAAAGAATTAAAATCAATTTCTCATTTCCTCTACAATATCTGTTATTTTAGTTTCTTAGTCCATTGTCCAGCACTCATGGGTAACCCTGACAGTGTGTAGGTGTCAGGAGCCCTCTAGAGGCTATAAATAAACTGGACATCTCCAGAATGCACTTCATCTATGCAGGAAAAAAATGCCTTCGTTCTGTGAAATTCTTGATTTCTTTTTTCCTAAGCTGAGTTGCTAATCACATTCAAATAAAAATAAGGCTGAAATTTCTTGCAAATATGGAGTAATTGTTATATTCAAAGCTTGTATTTATTTATACATATGTAGCCCTCAACCTCTCCTATGTATAGATATATATGTGGAAATGTAGATGTTTATATATGTTTCCATGTATGGAGGAGTATGAGGAGGAAGACACCTCTCTCTCCTAACTATTCCAGCTGTTTTGTTAGTTTTCTGAGTCCTGGCTGTCAGTTTTTTTCAAGGAAGAGTGTAACCTAAGGCAATGCATCTGACCAAAGAGTACCTTCTGTCAGCAAGGCAGCCACTGCATTTAATGGTTACAAGATGATGTTTACAGCTAGATTATTCTCTTATCTGACAGACTGACAGACAATAGTACTTTTTACTGCCTCTCTCTTTCACCAAATTTCTGTACAGATATATATTTAGACATTCCATATCTCACAGCAGCCTGTTTACAAAGAGGTGGCCAACTAAATGCATATGATTGGCCATATGCACCTTAACCCTTACAGGGAAGAGGTGATACTCTTTTAGAAAAAAATACCAGGACCAACTGCATGGGCATCTGTATTTCAAAGGGAGCACACAGGACATTATGAAACCAGGGAAATCTCTGATTACATGGCTTCACCGTAGGCAAGGTTTAAATGATTGAGAAGTGTATCAGGACCATAAAAAAGATGCAGGAATAAGAATCCTGCATAGCATGAAGCATGCATAGTGCAAGGAAAAGAAACAATCTCCCTGAATAAGCTAGTTTCATTGTTTTCTGTTTTGCTTTCATCAGTCTGGGGGGAGGGGGAGTAGGGTGCAAAGGAAATTTTGGTCATAAGTAATTTTTTCTGTCTCCTCTAAGTGCAAACAGTATTGTACCAGTAAGGCAGCTGTAAGCTACACAATCTATTTGCCTGCTATAAAAGAAGACCATGGCATATAGTCTTACTCATAAATTAATCAAAATTCATCTTAAAACGAATTGAGAGAGGTTTCTCTGCTTGGGCTTAGTACCCTATTAATGTTTAATTAAATGTTACAGCCTTCAGCCTGGGAATGCCTTGTGAGCAAGGAGTGTAGAGGTAGAATAGAACAAGTCAGTATGCATATAGGCAACCAGATAGATGCTTTCCAAGGGTGGCTGGGAAAAGACAGGCTTTTGGAAAAAGGGAAAAATGTGACTGAGGTGTTAAGCTTGAATAACTGATCCCATGTTAAAGAACTGAAAACAAAATTTCAAGGAAAAGAATCTCTGTAAGAACATGGACTGAGTGTATTGCTAGGGTGGAATGGGTTTTTTTCCTCTTGTTTAAATGAATCCACTGCTGCTAAAGCACGAGCTCACAAAATCCCCATATTTTAATGAGGTCCCTGCAAATCTATCTTAATACCAGATTGGGCATGTAGATCCTCTTTCCAGAATGCCTGCCTGTAATAAGATGTGGCTCTTTGGATTCTTGCACATATTTAAAGTACCTCTTCAAGCTCAGAACAATTGTCAGCTTTCATTTTGTACCAATATCCAGAGATTTGTACACCATGTTATCAGAAACATAAAACGCTGTAAAAAAATTTACATGCATCCATAAACAAATCCATCAGAGCTCAGAACAGAGATGTAGGCTCTTCTAAGCAGACTTGACCTAAAATGTTTACAGGATATAAAAAAACATACTTATTCTAGCCAAGCCAAAACTATTTATCTTTACTGGCTTAGAGATATGCAGTTTATTTAAGGCAAAGACTCACATGAACTATGCACACAAGCAGAAAGCATTAAGCTAAAAATAATATACATTCACATTAAAAGCAGATTTTGGATACAAAATGGGTTCCAAGATACACTGTACAACCCTCCTAGCAAGGAGCAAGCTACAGATATATCAAAATTATAATTAATGCTTTGACTTTCCATAAAGCCTTTTATCCCATGATCTCAAAAATCCTAATTTTGGCACTAATCAATTAGAGATGAAAGCATTCTTTTGAGATCCACTATTGATATAAAAATCCTTTCACACACTGAAATCAATCTCTCGTACAACAGTTGTTGCCACGCATGGCAATTTCTGCAAATGGTTTAGGGACAGAAAGAAGTATCATATATCCTTCTTAAAAATTTAATGGGATTTAGTTGGAAAAATGGTAGTGATATTATACTAAAAAAATTAAATAAAAAGGTTAATGGCAGTCTGAGGAAGAAAACTTCCAGCAGGATCAGCCAACTAAATTCCCCACTTAAAATTCTCAGAAAACCTGTCTATAGAGTGAAATAAAAAATAAAAGTCAAATACCTTAGGACCTCTCTGCCTGGTGCATTTTCCCATTAGCTTTTCATCATCTATTTCACACTGCTCCAGAAGATCCAAAATGTCCTCCTCCTAGAAATGGGAATTTCATTACTATTAATTCAAAGCAGGACATACCTTCTCCTTCAAAAATTCAAGCATAAATTGGTAGAAATTTGAAATTACTCTGATTACTGATTCCTGAAATAGGACTATGAATTCCTCCACAGGAGGAACTAGATATATTTCTTCTTATGCATGTATCTCTCCTTGCAAACAACATGAAATTGAGGGTCAAAATCAAGTCTTAATAGATATTAAAAATAAAAGTCTGAAGAAAGGTTTGAACAAAGATTCCTGTAAAACCGCTGGATGATGCAAACTACAAAGATACAAAATTATTTCTCAGATTTCAAATTACATCATGTTAGCTGGTTATAAATAGAACTGTTTTTCTACTGTCTCTGACTAAAAAAGTAGGCATATCAGGTAAAATTTTGGGATGCCTAAAATCCTTAAACTAGTAGAGCTGATTTTAGGATAACTCTTGTTCCATTCCATACAAGTGGATGAATAGGCTGGGAATGTTACTGGAGGAAGAAGGAGGCAATTACCAGCTCAAAAGCAGTTTCTGCCAACCTTTGGTTTGGCCAGGGGTAAGGCTGAGGATCAGGGATATGGTAAAGTAGCTTAAAGCCATCTAGCCTGTCTCCACCCTGGGTCCACTGCAGTTCATCCAGATTCAAGGATCTGGCCCACAAGCTGCACAAAGAATAATACGATCATGGAACGTTATCAAATGCTATTTATTAGCCATCATACAAGATTATAGTGAAACTAATCCATGAGGTCATGAATTCAAAGATAACCAGCTTTTAAAGGCAGTACTGGGTGTACTTCAGTACCTTCATTCTTTTTAAGGGGTTATTCATTTCCCGCTGAAGTGAAGCTGCCCTTCCTGCAAGAAACGTCTGGAAAGCGGTGGCTAACAAACTCTCATACTTTTCAAGTAATGTCTTATCATCAGGAGGGTAAATTCGCCTGGAAAAGGAAAGAAAAGAAGAGTTTAAGATAGAAACTGAGGTATTCATCACACAAAAGTAATGTCACTAATACACAGTCTCTTTTTTAACATGTGCACATCCCACCTATAATAATTATATAATATCAAATCATAAAACATAAACTGTGAACATTGCTCTCTACATCTACTTCTAATTCAGTGAACACATTTCATGTTTAAACCAGCCACTCAAAGCCACTCAAAAGAAATACCATGTAGGTCATTCCAGAGGTCTACCAAAACCCAGTTTTGCAGAGCTCAGAAGTTTCAGTGGGTGTGAGTGATGCATACAGGTGTGAATGATTCATGAAACAGTAACAAAATATTCTATGTCAAATTCAGAGCCACAAGATAATTTTTATTAGAAATAAAAGGACACAATTTGTATTAGCAATCAAAGGACACAAAACAGTGAAAATCTGAACAATAGCTTTGATCCCATGGGCAGGATATGAATTAAAGATTGAGTATGCACTGCACTTGAATGCTAAATCTTCCAAGACATTAACAGGAAGAAATAGGTGCAATAATAAAGACAAAAAAAAATGGTACATGGGTATATATGGTGGCTGACTTTCCATTAGAGCACCTATGCCATTATTGCCTAAAATCACAAGTAAGGAGATTATGACAATATCAGAAGTAGGACTTGGCAATTTATTCATGTTCATTAAGCAACAATGGGCTCTGAAGAAAACCACTTCAATCCATCTGTCATGAGTACCTGAAACACAGCCAGAAATATGGCTAAGATGGAAGGCTAACTTTTAGTGTTTTGTAAGGAGTAATCCATAAGTTAATTTTGCCTGCACTTGTACAAGGCATGGACACCATTCCTTTTTTTTTTTCACGTTTTTCCTTTTCAGATGTTTTCTGCTTGAAAAGGTATCTATCATGAGGACTTTGTTGCAATGAAAAAAAGGATGATTTGATACCATTAGTCTCAGGGCAATTCTAGAACAAAATGTAGATGCTTCCAGTTTGCATTAAACACCTAAAGGAGATTTAGGTTCTAATTTAGTTTCAGTCAACACCTTTCAATGGTGTTGATTCTACTGCAGAAAAAGTTCCATAGAGGAATACTTTAAAGAAAGGGTAATATTCTTAATGTATTTAGAAATAGACTGCAGCCATGTCAAAGCCATGTACATCCTTTCCAATTCCCCATGATTTCACAAGAGCTCGAAAGTGTGGCTCCTACTTCAGCTGTCCCTACACTCCCACTGGAGCCTGCTGTGCTTGCAGACAGACATGGACTAAGCCAATTGCTGAGCTGATATCCACAGATTAAATCCAAACCTCCTGAGTTTGACTGAGGTTTCTCTGGATTTTTATTCAGAGTGCAATATTAATCCATTCAGCAATACTAGCATCCAAGACTTCCATGATTCTATGTCAATATCCGTCACAAGCTAGTCCTGCTCTACAGAGGAATAGTACATGGAGAAAAAACTGCATAATGCTCAGATAAAATTTCTCTTCCTCTCTAGCCAAATTACTTTCCTTCTTATGCTCTGCTGATCCTTCAGCCTTTTCTCAAAGACATGGTAATAAGAAAACACAAAGCTCTTCTGCCTTTTTACAAGTGCACATTCCTCATGAAGTGACACTTTACTTTTTCCTGAGGAAAAAAATCTTCTGTGTTTTTACGCATTTACATTAACCCAAAAGCTAAACAAAGAGAACATGTGTCTGATTTTCAGTCAAGAACTGAACAAGCAACTTAAAATGTGATCAGTTAATAAGCTAGACATTTAAGTTAGCAAAAGGAAATATGTGTTAAAGCATCATAGTGCTTCTCTTTCTTTTAGTATCATGAAAATAACCACTTTATCACTCCATTGTACATCTAGAGGGTTTTTTTTTACTTACTAGTAGAGCTCCACACTTCAAGAAAATATGTAATTAAAAGTTACAAAGACAGACTTTGTAAGCAAAATGTTAAGTCATCAAAAATGCGAATTTCACAGAAACATCTATCTGTTTAAATGGGAATTTTACTGGGAATTATAGAACAGCTGCTCAAAAAAAGGCAGCAGTGAAGAACAGCAATAAAGGCATTCTGAGTACTTCACAATAAAATATGTGAACTCAGACCTCTCACACCCTCGATGAATCTTATAAAGAGTGGGCAAATATTCCCATCATCTCTTGCTAGCCATACTCTGCTCCCTTTCACCCAATATTCCTAGGCCACGCTTTCACTTCTCAATGAAGCAAATATCAAGAAATAATAACAAAAGCAGCACAAAACAAAACTTTTGTTTTCTGGTCAATGCCTGTTGTAACTGACAATGTAAAGCTCTCTTTTGAACTTATTTTACCAAGGAATCTGAAGCAGATTACATTTCAGCCTACCAAGATACAAAATCAAAGGTGCAAAAACACAAATAAAGTATTTCAAATGTCACCCTATTCAAAATGATGGAAACACCATCATTAATAAGTTTCTGAAATTTTGGAGAGACTCAATTCAAATATGATATTTTTACAGGGGAATAATCATACTGCATCCCCTGTCATCAAAATAAGAATGATCATATGTGATTGGAGAACAGGTCCATAACAACAATCATGATTCTTGGTACACTGAATGTGAACAATCATGTCTTTCAAGCAAATGTCTTGCACAAACAATAGGGTGACTGATGTCATATAAATTCCTAAGTGCATGAAAAAAATTGGAACCAAGAAAAGAATCATCTGAAGAAAGATACCTGATGTACATGTATATATTTTCTATAAAAGCCTACATATTTTTTGGCAGAAAGTTATCATCTACCACAAATACCTATTTCCTCTGTTCCTAAAGAATACACTAAATACTTCCTACTAATACAGTCAAAAACATTCACCTGTAGTTCCCCATGTGTCTATTTTCATGCTCCTCTTTGGAAATCTGTTTACGTACTTGTGCAAGTCTTTCCTTCTACAAATCAAGAAAGTAAGACAATTAAAACAAAAGAGAGTATAAACCATGAGCAAGAAACAGCACTTTTCTCCCCTTCCTACCAGTTCTTGTTTTCTCCTTTCCAGTGTGTGGCGCTGCTTCTCCCAGTCTGAGGAACCTGGCAGCAGTTTTTTCACCGGCCCTTGGCCATACAGTCTTTTTTGAGCCTCAGCCTTCTGTTGGGCTAAATTTCTCCTTTTATCACTTGTCCTGAAACACAGATGATATTAGGAAATATCAATTCAATGCAGCCGAAATGAGATGCACTTTCACATCAGGTACATAATCTGCATTTTCCAGTCAGTCTTGTGTTTATCATATAAAATTATAACTGAAACACTCATTAAGATTCTTTTTTTAATATTAACTTTCATGGCCATAATATTTTCATACTTTAAGGGATACTGTATTGACTCCGTGCTATAATTTAACATACAAACATGGTTGTATCTATTTTCCTGAGGTGTAGATTTTTTTCAAAATATCTCAGCTACAAAGTTTTTCTTTAGCAGGGTCTGGCTTTTGACTGAATGTGACACTATCACTCAAGCTGATTTCCTTTATGGCCACATACCCCATGACTGCACACATATCCCAACTTCAAGACGTGTTTGAAAAATTTTTAAAAATAAGTACAAAAATTACTATCACCATCCATTTTTGCAAGCACATATGCATGAAGAAAAATTAGATTAATTTCTACAGCAAAAATGTCAGCAAGGGAAACATTTACATTTTGAAAATATGAAGCTGGAAAAAAGGTTTTTCATTTTCTCTGAGTCCAATTCAAATTTAAAAATTAAAAAAAAAAAAAAATCAAAGCAACAGAAATAGAGCCAGACTGAAGAAAAGAGGACAAGGTACCGTATGTTGAGAAGCTTTAATGCATTTAGCAGAACACCTTTTTTTACATCATAGTCTATTTTTTGATCCGTTCCAAAGCTTGGGGCACGATTAATCTGAAAAAAAGTGAGACACAGAAGACTCAGGAATGTTGAGGTTCACTGGGAACACACCTATTGTGACAGGCTTTGTAGAAATGGCTCTTTCAAATACAGAGAGATTATGAGAATACACGTTGAGCAGTTCTTTTCCATTTGTATATTTTTTAGAGTACTGAGTGTCACAGATACTGGGAGCTGGGAAATGTACTCTTTCAGTCACCAGGTTATCCAGACGTTTACAGTGAACACCATTCAAGTCCTGCCACTGTGATTGCTATTCTTGGTTGCTGCCACCAGAAAATTCACCCCGCAAAGTGCTGTTAAACACATCATAGCAGATGATGTGCCATGCTATGATGGTCCAGCAGAGAAAGAGTTAAATTCTTTCCTAGTTCCCAGTCTGAAAGAAAGTTTAAATACTACTCTAAAAAGTAACAACTATACAAGGACAGAAAGAGGCTCTAATCCAAGGTCTTCTTAAGCATATTTAAATAACTTCTCAGATACACTTGACACCAACACATAGAGATCTGAGTTATTAAATCAGTATACAGTGTGAAAACATAAGATAATTAACAGTCTCAGGAACAAAAGGCTTATAAGCTAAGTACAACATAAGAGATTAAAAATGGTACCATAAATACAGAGAAACAAGGAAAATGCAACTGGGAATCTCATAAATGCTCAAACGCTTAATAGCCAGGAGCCTCAACCAGCCGTCCTGTAACACTGACAATTTCTGGACTCCCTGCAGAACCTCAGTTTTCAGGAAGATTTGAGGAGGAATAATGATTTATTTTAGGAACTCCTTCCAGACTCTTTCCAGAACACTTTTTCTTCCATTTTTTTAAAAAATAAAAATTTATACTTGAGTAATGGGTGCAGGAATCTTGATAGTGAATGAGCAGTGCTGGTTACAGAAGGGACACATAAAAAAGAGCTTCAGAAGTCAAAACTAATGCCTCATGCCCCACACAAATCAGAAGTGGGATACAGTTTGCATGTCCAAAGCAGAAGGCAAGAGCAGTTAGTTTTGTTTTAGCACTTTAAATATATTAGAGCATCTTAGATCCTCTACAGCTGTGGTACAGAACTATTGTGGCTGCCATGCCCCTCAGTGTCCTGTTGCTGAGTTCCAGCTGCCCCATCACTTCTGCTCACAACTGATGCCCACCTTTCAGCTTTGGGAATCAGCTCCTTCACTGCTTTTGCAGACAGACTGCCAAAGCCAGCAGTGAGATCTCATGTTGAAAGAAAAATCTTGAAAATTCTTCCGAAATTGTGAAAAGACTTACATATTCTTTTTTGGAAGACTTTCATCCAAATATTTAACTCACCAACCTCTTTAGACTGACCTGTTTGTCTACTATCACATCACAAAGAAGACGGATAATATGGTTGCTGACTAATCTGTAAGACTGTGGCACTGTAATCTTGATAATGTGCTAGTGATATGCCACAATAGGTATTCATAATAACTGGCTACCAAATCATTGTCTGTGCAGCTGGGAGATGGTTATTTAGATTTCAGTGACCCAAGAACCAGGACACGCACAACTAAGTTGTGTTAATATAACATCAGTAATTTTATCAGCAAGGCATATCTTGAAAATTGTTGTCCAAACAGGATTGTATGAGGGACCCCAAAAGTACAAGCAAATGATGGTTGCAAAGGACTTGAAAATACAGATACTGATGCCAGTGGCCAAACTGAGTTCGCTACAGGAATGCAACCTTGTAAATTAGATAACATTGGGTCTAGCAGTAATGAAGACAGCACATGGCATGATTCCAGGAGATGTAAAAGACTCGTGGTAAAACTTGGAGAAAATGTGGAATTGCTGGCCAAAAATCAACAGTGGATGGTGGTAGCAAACAAAGAAAAACAGCCCTAAGTGAAATTAAGAGCCAAGACAAAGAAAACTTCACCATTAACACTGTGTTCTTCATGGTGAAGAACATAAGACACTGAAAACCACCTACCCATGCCTTTTTGGAGAAGTAGACTTTTCCATAGTGGCCTTTGGACCACCAGGGGTACAGACAGGGCAAGCATAACACAAGAGAAACAAGCAGATGCCAGAAAGCTTGTGTATGTGACCTTTAACCACTTCCTTAATAGGAATTAGCAGTAATTGCTTGGTTTAAGATGTTCACATTCATTTCACCTAGACTGATAACTATGTTTTGAACAGATTTTGCTAGCTTGATGACACTAAATATTTAATTTCTGCATGTGTATGTTAGGCTTCTTTTGCCTTGCCCACATAAATCACAAGGGAAGTTAGATACCCTATATTTGAGGAAGTTATTAAAATGCATGTTATCTTTTTCTCCAATGATCACAACTTTGTGATCCTAACTGAATATAATGAGGGTGAACAAGGCTGGAGTCCATCCAAGAACTTCAACTTTATGATTTTTTGTTTTTTTCTACATAAAATAAACTAACTTGGAAGTTTGGTTAAAAAGTAAAACTCGATTTCCTGGGAACTGAAAGGCAATCTAGGTCATTGTTGCTACTCAGAAAGGATGGAAGCTGCACAGATTCTTGCCAGAAACATTTGGTGCCACAAGGTGGCAATCCTGCATTTCCCACAACCCTCACTACGGCAGAAGGTTCCGGAAGTTCAGTAACATCAAGGAGCAGGGGAGCTACAATGCATCAAGGCAATATAAACAAAAGTCAAGCCAGGAAAGCAGAGTCATTATAATATGTTGCACAATTTATTTCTTTTAATAGTTTGTTAAGCTATCTTTAAAACATAAAAGCTACATGAGGGATGGAAACATGAAACTAATCATCCTAATCCTATTTTGGCAATTTTCCCATAACACTGGGAACATTCAGGGCCTTGTGATTAGGATGTTACCACTGTTAGAAAGAATGATTCACTCCCCTAAAGGGGTTTTGGCAACAGGGAAATGGTGGAAGGAGATAAGAGTGGAAATCTGTGGAAGAAGCCAGAAGTGTTTTAGAAAAAAAGAATTATTTTTATATGTGCATATTTATATATACACAGACTATATATATTGTGTATAGCCTATGTATATACACTGCAGATTTGACCTTTACTACACTACATATAGCATACATACAGTGTGCATCTATCTACATACTCTGTTGGAAGTGCTGCAAAAAAGCATGAACAAGCAATGCAAAAATAGTAAACGAGTGTACAAAATGAAAAGGTTCAGAGTCTGAAATTTCAGTTAGTTTGGGTAAATATCTGATGTAAGTTGAAGGTTACCTGTAATACCAAAAGCAGAAAAGGAAATACAGACTTTTGCATTTAAAAAATGATAGTAACCAGGTACACAATTCCAAGTCCTGAAGTATTCTTCAGCAACTGAAAATACCAGAGGAGAATTCACTACTTTTCTCCCTCATAAACAAGGAATCTGGGATTGTATGATTCCCCACTGAGAATCAGAGTGGTGACTCAAACTCCCCAAAGTCTCCATACCTCATGGAAACATGAGAGCAGACAGAGAGGGGTCCTTCAGAATGGACTCCCTGTGCCGGCCGACTCGCCACCTCGCACAGAACTGGTCTGTGAGCATTTGCTACAAGTCTGAATGAAATGTTATAGACCCTTCAGTCTGCACTTAAATAACTATACACAGTTATATGCAAACTACAGGCAACCTATAGATGATAATCTGGAAGTGCAGTGCTAAATCAAAGGGACAGCAAGCTTCACTGGACAAAAACAGAAGATGTGGATGTAGTACAGACTAAGTTCATGTCATGTGCTGCTTTTGGCGAGAACATCAAAGCCACCAAATATGCTATGTCTGCATGGCAACAGTGGAAGAATTTTATTTTTCTAATTAAAATTATAATGAACCCCTGAGAGAAATAAGCACAACAAAGCAACTGCTGACAGTATTAATGGTCTGCAAATTAGGTTATAATTCAGTAAATTAATTGTGTACATTTTGTTCATCAGTAGCCAAATCATATTCATGGCTTGCTGTCAATAGAGAGATTTTGAATACATTTTGTTTTATTCCCCAAGTTGCACAGCCTCCTAACCAGTTAACAGAATGAAATAAGACAACCTGAAAAAAGACAAGGGAACTTCATCTATACGTTATTAATAGGGCAATAAGAGACACAATAGACAAACCTCAAACACTCCTGGTTGAAAATGTGTGTGAGCACCACTTAATTTAACTGTACGACTAACATATCAGAGAAGAAATGTTTCTTCCAATCCTATCATACCAATTGCTGGCAGAATTTCCCGTATACCAAATTAATTTTATCTGTTCATGGCAGTGCTTTTAAAAAGAACAGGAGAGAAAAAGAACACATATCCCCAAAAACAAGTAGATTAAGAGCATACATTCACAAAAGTTACCAGAGCCATTTTACATAGCCACACTCATGAAGCAAATCTACATAGCACCCACTTGCTATAGTCAAGGTCCTCCAGCTACAATAACAACTATATTAACATTACATTTCCCATTAAGACTTTCAAAAACATCTGACATGCAACATCAGTCCAGGAAAACATTTACCTTTCTTTCAGTATCAAAAATCACTACAAGGTGATCACTGCACTTCTGTATGGATGCTGCAGAAAAGCACCATTTATGTACTCAACAACCATGCACAGATTTTCTTTGAAAGTTTTCCCACACAGATACGGATTCAGCTGGGGCTTAGTTAACTTTACCACTAAAAACTTACATCTGTACAAAGAGGTTTACCTCTAGGAGCCATGGTTTTAGTTTTCTGTCCAGCAGAATATCAAATCCCAGGACTTCAAAGCAGACACTGTCACTCCCTGGTGCTTGTCCTGGCCTGCACATGCGGTAAGCATGAAGAACATGTGGCTCTGCAACTATCAGAGTCTTCACCACCAGCTCCTGCACAGATTTGTTCCAAAAAATTCATCAGAAGAAAACACCAGCATATACTGAACTACAGTGTTTTATACATTTTTAAATTTCATTTACATATCTACTAAAAAAAAAATTAAAATTCCAAAGAAATAGTCTATAATAAACAAACTATTCCTATGTAGTACCATGTATAACTTTATGCTGTTCTAGACTATATTGTTATAAAACACATGGTACATACAAACTTTGAGACTTGCAATAAGTTAAATAATAAAAGCAAATTGGTAAAAAAGTATAGGATAGCCAATCTTCATTCATTTTATTTTGCAGTATAGTTTTTGCTAAGTGTTCTCAGAATCATACAAACATCTTTAAGCTCTAACGGTCTTAAGCCTATTCCCCATCTGAAAATACCTGTAACACAACCACTTCAATGATGCTTAATTAAGTACATAGATATATGCAATGCTGACTACAATTTTGTAAATATTCACACATAAAAATTCACTTTTATACACTGTCCTAGGTTACAATGTAAGGTGTGCCCAAAGTATGTATTCTATCACCACCCTCAGGAGCTGTTAAACCAGGTGGGGCAGTGTTTTCCCTTGCCCCCTCCCTCTGGGCTATCTCCTGTTCATGGGCCATCAACACCTTGCCACATGACTCACAGGTGACTCCCTCTGGGAGTTATCTCTGTTAATGGGCAATCAAGGATCCATTGTATGACTCACAGAATGATCTCAGCCTGTTGTGAGATGCTCCACCCAGGGGGAGGAGCCAAGCATTCCCACCTGGATATAATCTGGGACAGCACAGAGGGCACTGGGTCTGCAGGACTCCTGGAGGACCAGAGCTACCAGAACTTTCTACCAGACCTTTTTATGGGATCACTGCTTCAACAAGACCACTTCATCTGGACTGCTACCACCACCCTAACTAACAGGGTGTCAGGTTGTATAATTTTCATTTATTTTATTTCACTTTTATTCCTCCTATTAAATTGTATTTTCTGACTTGGAGTCTCTCGCTGGTTTTGCTTTCAAACCAGCACATACACTAAAATAGAGTCTCCCAAAATTTTAATGGTATGATTCCTTTGTACCATATTGCTTATGTGAATAACTGTTTGAAAGGACTTTTGATCCTCAGAAAAATACTAACATTAAATTTGTAATCAGACTATGAATTTAGTCTTTAAAAAAACATAGTACTAGCTAATAGTATGTCCTTTGTGACATCCATTGTTGAGAATTTGGATTAATGAAGTTTCAAAAGTCATTCTGAATTGCAGCAAAGCAGATGGCAGAAGCAATTAATTTTCTAAAAATACACAAAATAAAGAAAAGTGCTTTAGTTTATCTTACTGAAATATCACTCCAGAATTTGGAGACATCAAGATTATTTGTTTCTAGAAACTCAGTAAACCATTTTATAGAGCGTTTGCTTCCTTTGTCTTCTGTTTCATCCCGTTCAAAGTGTTCATTATGTTTATTGACAGAGTAGTTAGTCAGATGCATGTACAATTGACTCTAAAAAAAGGAAGAAAAGACATCTTAAAAACCTTAAAAACAATTCTAAAATAATCAATTCAAAATCATGTACAGAAAAATTTACGTTCAATCAATAATGACATAATCAAACAGCTCATATTTGCAAGTATACTACGTGCAGATTTAGTGTTTCTGATTCTGAGAGATTTCATGACTGAATGATCTGTAGCCTTTTTTACAACAAAACCTGAGCTCCTACTTAAGCCAGCTGCAATGAACTGATCTACCACTCCACATCTGGTTAGATAATATATCTGCCATTTTTACAGCTCTCTATGTAAACAACTACCTAAAAAAGTAAAGAGCAACTATCATAACTTAGAGAACGATTGCATTCCACAAGAAGCAAACAATAAAGACGGTATTTTGAAGTGCTACTTTAAAAGTGTTAAAAAACACTCTGGCATCTGCTTCATAGACAATCCCACATTTCAGTTTTCACTGTAGCTTATTTATGAGAAGTGTTCTCATGATAGTGATACTTTAAACTATCTTTTACATATAAACTCATCTGCCATGCTGATATCTGCCAAAATTGCTCATTTTTAACTGGCTGGTAGCCATACATCAGAGGGAGGTAAATTTCAAAACATACTTTGCATAAATGACTGAGTGCTACAGTTCTTTTATGGAGCAAAATGTCACCAGCAATAGACTCACGTTAGCAGTTGAATTTAAAGAAAGCATTCACTTTCCAGGGCCAATTTATAAATCATGATCTGTACATTTACATTATCTCCCAGAGATTAATTCAGCTTTTCACTTACACTATGGTGATGTCTGTCCTCATCACAGTGACAGTTCTGTCATGTTTGATTACACACATGAGAGTAGAGATATTCTAAGGTGACCATAAGCCTTCTGTTCCAATTCATCTTTAATAGATAACATAAGCCTTCTGCTTTCATTTATCTCACTACACTTCCTTAGCTTTAAAAAACTTAATGAAATTACCAAAACCAATCAATTTAATTGCAACCTAGTTAACAGTATATTGTAGTAGCACTAGAAACAATTAATTTCTCCCATGGCTTCATTACTCCTTTAAGAATCATTCTGAAATCCATTTGGTTTGGCCATCTTTCCATAAAATTCAAATTATTTTGGGCAAAAGTAATTATTTGTTAGACCAAAAAAAAAAAAAAAAGTTTGTGCATCTGAACTGATAGTCCAAAGTTATTTGGAAAAATTACACTGTGGAAAAATGTCATCCAAAGAACAATGTCATTAGTGACAAGCAGGTTATTTCACACAATAGACAACCTCCAGCATGAGCAGTTCTGAGAAGACAGAAACAACTGCCTGCTCTGTTTATCCGCTCAGAGCATATTTCAGTGCTGCTAATGCCGAGATTAGCAGCAATACACAAATATTAAAAGCAAACTACTCCAAATATAGTACTGGAACACTTCCAAATACAGCATTTGTACTGGGCTTCAAATTGTACCTGCGTTTTTCAAAGGCACACCAAAGGAGTCACAATTTTAAGTTTCACATAGGCAAAAAGGCTCTGTGGTGTTTTCTGTTACATAATTACATGGAAGCTGCTCTAAAAGCAATAGAGTACAGAGTGAGGTATAACAAACTAATGCCTTCCACTGCTGCAAATCTACTTCTTTCTTAGACATCTGCATTTTGGCCTGAGCCAAAAGAGAAGGGCTTACACCCTGCAACAGGGCAACGTGCCATACAGTGGAAAAAGATGAGAATTTGTGTGTCGCCCTGTTCTTTTCTGTTCTTTTAGCCTTCTGATTGTTTACATACTTAAGAGTCAGATCCTCACACATTTTCTATAAACAATACTATTGTTTACATTCCTCCAGTTGGGAGAGACAATTGATAGACACTTTTTCAGACCAGTGGAATTGAAGAGGTTGAACCTCTATCTTCCAATGTGGTCCATTTCTGTGAAATGTATATAAGGTGAAATCAAAAAAGTAAACTCCTCTTTTCCTCCCCTCACTCTGGCTCGGACATCTCTGTTGTGTCTCATCGTGGCGTTCCTGCGTCAATTGTGCAAAATCTTTACCATGACCCTTAGGATTTCTTGGTTTTCTCTATATTAGGCAGCCCTACTAAATCACCCTAAAGCTGCCAAGTACCTACTCCTGTCCTTGCTGAAGTAGTCACTGACAAACAGCAGCAGCAGAACCCTCGTGTTCAGGGACTGCAGCGAGCCCTGGACCCTGGCAGTGCTGGTTCTCTCCTTTCTGCCTAAACTCCCAACACAACGGCTGAAACCTGGCAGGGCCCTCAGCAAAGGCTCCAAATTTCAGGGATGCTAAGCAATGATCTATCAGGAGATAAACCTTATCACCACGTGCCACCCCAGCCTCAGGCTCAGATGAACATAAAAGCAATGTGCCTGTTCTTGAAGCGATTTGATTTTCTTTAATTTTTGGGTTGGTATCTTTTGCTTTCCTCTAGAATATTTTTAAAACTCTTTAGTACACCTATATGCAAAGTCATATAAAATTTTTATATATAAGCAATAGTGTGGCTATACTTGTGATTTTGATAGAAAAGCATGTGTTAAGTATCTCTCACATAAAATTTTTTCTCTTCAATGACAATGCAGAAGTTTATGCAGATGAACTCACATCCCAGTTTTTTTTAATTTTACCACCTGCACACACTACATAGGTTAAAGTCTGCACCATAAGCAATAAATTGGAACAAACTCCAACTTACCAAATTTGAGTCACTGGGGGGATGATACTTTTCCGTGCCCATTCTCACCAGTCCATCATGATATAAAAATACTTTTAATGGATCACAGGAGGTTACAAGAATATACACACGTAAATCAAACTTGTAGCCTTCCATAAGAAATGGTTTGTCAAGATATTCCTGAACAATTAAGTGATCCTGAGCTTGTAACTTTTCTCCATTTCTTATTAAAGAGATCCTGGTAAAAACAAAAATAATTTTAACATTTGGACATTAGTCTTTGAAATAGATTATCATGGTCACCCAGCCAAGTACTGAGGCTAAAGTCTACCTAGAGAAAGAGACTTAGATATCTGATTTTTAGGGCAGAGAAAAAGTTCCATTTCCTAACAAGGCTTTTGGTTTCTTGTCCTTTACTGTGCCTCACTAGATGAAAAAAGGCAACAAGCCATTTCAAAGTAACTTTCTGCTTGCTTTGATTCAACAATTTGTAATAATGGGTTTGCTCTACACTTAGAAATTGTTTGGCAGAACGACCAGTCTCCAGCTTCTGTGATTATTCCCCATGCAGCTCTAAAAATAGACTTCCAGTCTTTGTCACAACTTCTGCCTGAGGTACAGGCTGCAAAGAACTTTCAGTGCTAAACTTAGGTGATGAAGTTTGCAAAGCAGGACACTGATCTGTATGACTGAGGATGGCACAGATTAAGCTCAATATTTCTGTATTTCCAGTTCCCTCACACCAGGATGAAAAAAGGTTTATATATGAACTATGAACTTCCAATCTCTAACTAAACAGACTTTTACATAACTGTAAAGGTAGTATTTTCAGTATACTATTATTAACCTAAAATTCCCAGAATCTTAATGCTACTCAATCTTATTCTCTATTTTTTATTACACATTTCACAGGTTTGGCACTGAATACCCCTAACAGACTGCAGTACTTTGCAGAATTTCTCTAAACTATGGTGGTACCTTCCCCTTTAGCTTATCTTTGCCCTTATCAAGGGGACTGAAAAATGAGGAAATGGAAAAGTTTGGGGGCCTTACTTTTATAGTAATTCTGACACATGCTGAAAAACTAAGAGCTTTGCTGTACTGTATAATTCAAATTGATATTAAAAGCAGTAAAAGCTACATTAAAAAATCTAAAAAATAAAAAGAACTAAAAATGCAATATTTATCTCACTGGATTTTTACTACGCAACCCTGTCACAAATAGGACTTCTTCAACTCAACTGCAGGTTGCTGTCTCTTCAGGGGTGTGCCCTGCTTCCAAGAGTGTTCATCCAGCCACATCCCCAACAGCATCTCTGTCTCTCCTACACCTTGTGGCTGCTGCTCTCAAACATGTTTCTGCTTCTCTGACTGGCTGCACTTTGGGAACACAATGGGGTGGGTGCTTGGGCTGGTTTTAAAGCAGTGAAAGATCCTGACCTCCCCCACGACATCCCTGCAGCCTCCAGCCACCAAAACCCTGCCATTTATGCCAACACAGTCTCACCCTATAAATCTCAGCACAGCAGAAAAATTCACAATAATATAACTGTATTCTTAATAATTATTTGAGTTTATTTAAGGTTTGTGAAGCCTTCACCCAATACACTGACTTTCACACAACTCAAAATACAATCTTCTTACTAATAAACAGCTTCTGTTAATGTTGTAAGTAGCACTGGATTTCATCTTAACAGGGAAGAAGACTGAAATTAACTCACAACTCACCCATGTCCCATGGCACCATTAGCTGGTTTGACTATGAAAGTTTTCTGTCTACGTTTCTTCTTCAATTCTTTTACGTAGTTCTGGAACTGTGTGTATTCTGCAGGAAAGATCCACGTTCGGGGAATGAAACTGTACTCCTGAGGCTGACTCTTGATCATTCTGCAAGAAAAGGGTAATTGAGTTAAAATCTTTTGACTACTTTGATGTTTCAATCCTCAAGATTAAAAAGCACTTATGACAATTTGACAAGGGAACTTTTTTAGCAAAACTCTGTAATATGAAAGCAAACTTTTGCATTTCTTTAGGAAGAGTTAGAGCTCTATCACATATTCATATGACTGTGAATATGTTATATTCAAAAGCAGACTATCGTGAGGATTTTTGCTTATGTGCTTATTATGTTACTGGCACCCATCTCGTTTCTTGGCATCCATCTTACTTCTATTACAATTTCTGGCCAGTTACTCAGATGAGTTAATGCTATTCCTATTCTTAGAAATATGGAACTTACAACAAACCATGGATTTTGGGGGACAGGAGTGGCATTTAGGAAGCATTTTCATTTTCATATTTGTAGGCCTCTGGGGAGGTATGAGGATCAATAAACACAAAAAAGAGGAGTTGTGGTATTTGGATTTTTTTCTTGGGTGCAAAAGCAACAGAATTTAAAATTTAAATGGAAGTTTAATACTTCTTAATTAAATACAGATTTAGGTATATTTCTCATTTTGTATTGAAATCTAATAGCATCAGCATAACTAATGTGTAAAAGAGGCAACATTATTTCCATTTTTCATTTCTGCCATGAGCTTACATAACACTCTTGGGCAGATACTTTTTCTTTAAATGGCTAAAATACTAAAAAAAAAAGCTGTCAGCCACATGTGTAGGGCTAGGACTGTAGCCAAGCCCTACTGGTATAATGGATATGCTGTCACCAAACTGTGTAGCCAACTACTCAACAAACACTCTGCAGAAACCACAATAGCTACAGCAGTACTGCATGAGGTCCAGTGCTTCTGCAGCTTCATTGTAACTATTATTCTTACAAATCTAGTTCAAAGTTCAGGAAAATTTTTTGAAAACAGAACTAGATACTATAACTCTTGATTCATTCATGTTGATAAACTACTCTCCATCTGCTCTGTCTTTACAAATGTTATTACTTTGCCAACTGAGTACCTTATCTAGGCAGAAATTATCCTATTTTTAGGCAAAAAGCAATTTCTGTGTTAGTTTAAATCCCTCTCCAGATTTATCATATGCATCCTGTGACATGATAGAGACCTGCCACTTAACTTACTCAAGGGTTTCAATACACATACTCCCTACTCATTGAATAGAACTTCAAGATATTCCTGATATTATATTGATATTGATATTATTTTGTGACTGAAAGCATATCAGTTCTGTATCACTTTTCTTTTTAATGCATAACTGGGTGGAATACAAACACAATATTATGAAGTGGAATACTTCAGAATTGTTTATATGTTCTGGGGCTCACTAAAACTTTCAAAATAAGAATTCAGCTCTGTTCTTTCCCTGCAAGGCTCTATTCAGAAAGGGCTTAGGAACATCATTAAGCAGCCTGTGGAATCAAGGCCTATTCCATTACAATAGCCCTATTTTTCAGCACATGGGCTATCCACTACTATGAATAACCACTTTTTCACTGTGCTGCTCTATCCTTTAGCCTTTACTGTCCTTATCAGGAGGTCTGAGAAACAAAGAGCTAATTATTGTTTTTCTGAGCACTATTTTAACTCACAAATGTGGTCAGACTGTGCTTTTGATCTCAGAGTGCTTTCTGTGCAAAAGAATCAATGGTGTTGAACAATAACTTACTAAAGGCACAACCTTCAGTCTAATAACACAGATTCCACTGCTTACATTTCAAAATCTTCTGACTTTTCATGTATGAAAAGTTAGTGGTTATGTATGGATGAGAATGACTCTTGGCCCATGATCAGTTCAAGAACTTTTTAAATGTACTCATCATGGATGCTGGAAAAAACAATATCATATAAATTAATCCATGCCCCTTTCCACTCATCCTATGCACCTTCTCCCCCATTTACTGAATTAGTTTGGTAACCACATTAACCTTCACAAGAGGAGCTCTCATCTAAGAGACCCTTCACAATGATCTCTTAAGATCTAGTTGGCCCCACAATGGCACTTCTATTGTTACATTTTTCTTTTCTGTGTTCTGATTATTATCATTGAAAATTATGTTTATGCCGGCCTTTTTTCTCAATTACATTCCTCTTTCCATCTGTTCCATTATTCTGTGTTCCTACACTTTCTTTGCTGAGTTGTCTTCTTTCATATTACACATTATGGATTACACTGCTCTCTTCCACCTTTCTGCATGTGAAAACCACGTTTTCCTGTGATGCAGAGTGCCTGGATATTGCCTGCAAAAAGAACTCCTGAAGTGCACTACCTCCTGAATAGCATTTTCCTCTCAAAGTAAGGTAGATTTGTTCTTTCACTTTATTCCCAACAACTTGCATAAAATGGAAGGGTGAAATCAGTATAACAAACATGGTAGTAAAAGGAAAAAAAAACTCCATTCTCTACCAATTCTCAATATAGTTTCATTATCTCTCAATGATAGTAATCAGTAGATTCAGTAATGAGAATAGGAAAGATGGCATGCAGCAGTAAACAAGATGAGAGAATTAGTGTTTCTGCACATTCAGATTTTAAGACAGAACAAGAGCTGTAGGAAACAAAATGCTGCGTTCTACAGGCAAGACTCTGCTCAACCACATATCCCAACTGACTTATGATTTCATCAGCAATCTCAAGGCATATAATTTTGATTTTTATAAAGTATGAATACTAAGTATTGAGTTGTGAGGGCCAATATTGAGAAAAAAAAACAACTGAATAAGCCCTGCTACATCTACTGATATTAAGTGAAGTCACAATATGTTTGACCCAGAGTCATAGTGTAAGAGAAATTATTTCCATCTTATCTATATGTGCAATCTCAGCATTAAGTGACTTAATGTTTTGAACTCAGAATTAAATAGGTTGAGAGAGATATCATCAGACTGTATTTGAAAGAATATGTGCATAATAAGAGCCTTTTGTCCATTTTCCATACTTTTAAAAATAGATCACAAAACTGCAGCAATACACAGGGGTACCACAGTGTACCAAGCTGAGTGACTGTTTCCAAGACCTCTCCAAAGAGCTGTTTGCCTCCATGCGCTATCTCTGTGTTTTTACTTTCAGTCTGAGAGGGGCAGTGAAAAGTGCTTGTGCAGCACCACTGACACAGGGGAGCTCTGGTGCACATGCAGGACACAGAGACACCACAGCATGCACACAATATTTGCATCAAAACAGTTGCATACATTCTACATGTTATGTGTTCTAGTTACAAAACAGAAAAGGAAAGAGAAAGAAATTGAAAGACAGAGAGAGAGAGAGAGGATATCACATTAATTACATTTATATGAAAACAAATTCTGTTCTGTTAGGATTTAAGTTGTGCAAATCAGGTTGAGGGCCAAAAGATTAACTCTATTAATAATTGCTCTACAAATTAATCTAGATTAAAATAAAATATTGACATATATTTGCCCTCAAACCTTTCCTTACTACCAGGCTATCAGATCATTATTTAGTATTGTTTTCTCACAAGTCTTACTCACAGATTTTCAGCTAGGATAATTCCTCAGAACCCAGTTATTCCACTAGAGTGAGGAGAATTTGTAATTAGACAAATGAGCCTCACTGACTAATTTCTTATATAAACAGTAAGATGCTTCATATTTTTTTAATTTGATATACACAAAAACATAGCCATTAATTATTTTAAGCAAGTACTGTCACAGAACTGGTCAGGTTGTAAGGGACCTCAGTGGGCCCTCTGGTCCAGCCTCCCAGATGAAGCAGATTTATCCTAGAGCACATTGCACAGCACAGTCCAGATGCACTATCCTGCCACATACAGGTATTTTTTTCTGTTCTACTATTACAGGAGATGTACATGGGTGTATTATGTATAAGGTTTAGACTCACCTATATCTGCAATGTTTAGAAAGAGAAGTGAACCCACATAATATTTTACTGAAGTCAACTGGAGAAATAAAGTAGCCCACACCAATACTATACATCCAGGACCAAAGCTAAAGTCATTAAAGTGATGCCTTAACTTTGGAAATTATTCTTGGTCCCCTCCTAGTTTCTTAGGGGAAGGGAAGAAAAAAAAAAAAAAAAAAAAAAAAAAAAAAAAAAAAAAANAAAAAAAAAAGGCACAAGCCTCAAAAGCAATAGTTCTGTATATTATTGCATTAAATACTACAGCTGGAAAACTTCTTAATATTAAAAGAAATATTACTTAGTCATGTTTCTTGCCAGAAAATCCTTTCTGCATATCTCTCCCATTCCTGGAAAATGGTTGATTCTCTAAGAAAGGAGAAAAAAAATTAATTGAAACTTTTTAGGTTTTCTGGTGTACCTAATTACAATAATTTAAAACATTCAATTGCATGCTCAGGCAAACACAAGTAATGTTACATGTAAATTATTTAAGATATCTTACACTATACTACATGTTCTTAGCAATGCTACGTGTTCTTAGAAGCTGCAGGTTGTATTCTCTTCCATCAATGTAAGTGCCCATTGATTTAATTTCATATATAAGACTACCATACTTTCATTCACAAAGTTATCAAGAAACAAAGAATGCAAACACAAGACAACGGTAAAAAACCCAAAATATTTATTCACAGGGCTATGGAGACAGCTCTGGTAGTTAACTTATTGCTCCAAAGCTTATTAGACACTTATAAATGATGTTTTGTATCTTCTTTAAATTGATCATTCACAACACCCAACTGGCAGAAAAAAGCATGGAAGAACAGCCCCAAATATTTACACACCAGATTCCAAGTGGTAAGAACAAATAACTCTGGAAAAAAAGGATAGGATTTCAAGCTATGCAGTGGTACAGCCTTAATGCAGCCTGGCTGGTTGTGGTTTGTGTGGGCTATTTTTCCCCCACACAAATGGAACTGAGCAGTTACTGACAATTATGAGCATTTCAGAGTGAAGCAGTTTGTTGAAACTTGTCTAAAATCTCACCACAGTACCTGATAGTTCCGCAGCTCAGCAATCTTCTCTTGCTGCACAGCACAATCACTCCAGATGAGATTTGCTGTCTCATCCTCATCACGCGTCTTCACAAATCCCATTTCTTGTATTACCACACGCACTATGGAGAAATCACACACTTAGGGACTATTCTGAAACTCTAAAATAGATTAGTTTTCAACATTTAAAAAATCAATTAAGATTTTAAACACTTCCAATATAGAACCCTTTGTCTGAGAACAATGTTAGCATGGCAAGCTATTTGTCTTGCAATATTTCCATCAGTCTATTGCAAACCTGCCATTACAACATTACAGCACCTTATAGTGAGGCAGGAATCAGCACAACCACTGATGGGAACTGCAAAGAGCTTCAAGGTATTCCCCAATCATCCAGCAAAAATCCTCTTGTACAGCAGTTAGATTTAATCCTGGTTATGCCGTAAGTTAATTTTAAAACAGTGATGACTATAAGTGTCACTGCAGATAGGGACAAAAATGCCTCCTTAGACAAGGTACAGTGTAGCAAAAGGAAATGCATGCATTATTTTAATTTAAAACAAAAAGACCGATTATGTGCCATGCATAACTCTGATTCTAGGAAAAAAAACACTTTAGTACCAAACACAAAGATACAAAACATTAATGGATTTTATTGAGAAGCTTCTCTATAATAATTAAAGTATTTAACATTGAATTTACACTGCTCATCTTTCAAGGCTTTAAGTAAACTTCAAACAAATACAAAACATGTAATTAGAAGGTTTTTCCACAGCCTTTTTGATTACTGAGGCAGTTTTTACATTTCAAGGTAACAAGTAGGAATTAATATGAGTAACAAATGGGGATTAATAGATGCACAGTATCCAAAGCTATAAATTAAATGTTACAAGAAAACCCCAGGTTTCTTATAAAAAAACTCTTTCAGAAATGTCTCACTGTCAGCTTGATGCAAAGTCAATTAATTCACTCCATTAATCAGTAACTCTCTCACATCAAAGGCTATTAGGATGAAAACAAAATATGCAGCTTCTTACCAATTTCATATTTTGTGCCAGCAATATTGGCAGTGATGACTCCATTCTTCTTCTTCTTTCTGACTTTTCTTTTAATTGTGCTCTGATAGGGTAGTTCCGAACTCAAAGTCACAGGAGCAGTTCCATGGTTATCTTTGAAAAATAATGTTGTAACTATCAACATTTTTATCTCTCAAATAACATATACAAATTAACTAAAAATAGAAAGAGTACTCCATCACAATTTATAGATACAAATATACTTAAAAATTCATAGGTTATATTAAAAATCCAATACTAGCATACCTCCCTCATTAGGAAAGGATGGCATTATAACCTAGGATAGTGCAGAAATAGGGCTCAAATTCTGTTCCAAGTTCTCAGTAAATGGTGAAGCTGTCAAAGCCAAATTACTTAAACTCCAGTTGTGCCATTTCAGTCTCTGGTTGTAGATGATATTAGTTCTAGAAAAGAAATGTAAGAGAGACTTTGTCATAGACAATCCCTGAAAAAAAAGTAAATAGCAGGAAACTAAACATGAAAACACTTTCAATTACATGTATAAAGAATTGCTTATTTTAGAAGATTGATCAAGCTATTGTAAATACAAAACTTTGTTCATTGCATTTCAATTATTTTCTTTCTAGAAAAATAATTTTTCAGTGTAAATTTTCAAAATGAAAATTATATTACCTCTTTTTCTGATTTTCGTTTGGGTATGGGACAATTTGGACATGAAAATAGGTAACACTGAATTCAATCAATATTGCCACTTTCTATCTCCACGAAGCTCAATGAACTTAGAGTCATTTTAAACTACATTATATAAAATTTTAAAAATCAGACATACTATGTGATAGGTTTTCAGTACCAAATGTGAAATAACTGAAATCAAACTAATAATCTCTTTCCTCTTTTTCACTTTTCAATGTTTTTTAAAGCAATTGTCCAATAAGCATAGGCCTGCAGTTTCAAGACCACTTCATGACACAACAGGCATAATTTGAAGACATTTTAGGTTGGCAAACATAAAGTTTCAGTTTTTAAGGTGAGCATTTATTTACGTGAAATGCTATTTTTTATATCTACAGTCACACAAAATTCTTCTTTCTTTTTTTCCCTCATGAATACAGCACTACATGAAAAAATTACACATATTAAAAAGTTTTTTAGGTCCACCTTAAGCACATAAGAACAATGGGTTAAATTATTAGGGAAAAAACCTTGGGAATACATCACTTCCAAACACACTGCTACATGACTTTGGGCATGCAGCACTGTTTTACCAAAGTCTGCAAGGAAATAAATGCTGTCTTTGGCAGGATGCCTCAAACAAATCCACAAGTTTTCAAAACATAATATAATATGTTACTGATATAATCATACAATATAATAACATATAATAACACATAATACATAATAACACATAATAACATATAATAACATATATGTTACCATATAATATGTTACTGATTTTTAAAACTTTCATTTCTTTTCTGTAGTTATATGTGTAGCTGAAGTTCCTCACACTAGCTTTAGATCAGTTTATATTGCTGCTTTTGGTGATTGCAAGACTTATTTAAATAGCTTTATAAAGAGCACAAGGAATTTTTTCTACTATAAATAACAGAAAATTACAGCACAGTCAGATTCAGCCATGACTTCTGATGCCAAATATACGTAGTCATAAGACTGGACAAGATGTCCATTAACGAAATTACTAAAAAATTACTTAAAAATCCACATTTTTTCTTTTTCTGTGTGTGTGCACACAACAGAGGAGACAGAGATGCAAGTATGTTCTGGACAAGTCACCCACCTTTTAAGAAAACATAAAAGCAGATATTTTGAGCTGCAAGATCTAACCTCCTTTCAAGCAAGACATTTACCCTTAACAGCCCAGTAATGCAAAAGGACAAGAAGATCAGATTATGGGTTTTTTATGACTGTCACAAATGTACCAGGAGCCAAATTCTGCTTTGTAACAAGACAAATCTCCCTCATGTCCATTTAGTGCCCGTGTGTATTTATCCACAAAGAACAGGACATGTTTTATACACAGATGCAATGTCAGCACAGCAGTAACACCCAGGCATTTTGAGGTTTGAATGTTTTGGATGACATTATCTGAGAAGGTGGCCTGAAAGTCCTCAGGCCCACTGGCACACTAAAATTAGACACAGAGTTGGGAAAGCAAAGCATTCGTCCTCCTTAAAACTGCTGTGAAGGAAAAGCAGTGCTGGGCACAGTGACTCACTGGCTATTGCATGTTATCTGTTTCTCAGGCTAAGAATACCACCAGAGTACAAGACATGTTTAGTTCCTGGGAATAATACTGAAGTACTTCTGTTAGCCAATTAAGGACTTCTATGAATGTACAAAAATGCCTGGCAGTTGTTTGCTGTAGTGAATAAAAACTTGTAATAAATTTGGAAGAATGTTACAAGGACTAACATTGCCCTGTGAGAAACGCCAGCCCTTTACTAATACAGCATGATTTACAAGCTATGATATGCTAATAAAAAGTGAGCAGCTCATAGAACTTCCATTCATCTTACAACCATAGAAAATTATCTGCCCAAAGTTACTATAACACACTGTATTCTGAAGGTGGACCATAAAATTCCAAACTGCACCGAACTGCTGAATTACTGCTTTTCTTTAGATAGACACTATTCTGTTCTCAAAAGAATGCTCTTTAGGGTCTAAATAGCACATACCAACACTCAATGGCTGTGACCAGTCAACTTTTAAACACACATATATGAGTTGATAGTAAAGACTTATGGCCACCTTTAGAGTATTCTAAGGACAATTAGTAGTTCAGCCACACAGAAAACAAAGTAATGGGACTGTACTCTGTACTCAAACTTATTTTAGGATTTTAACTTTTCAAAAGCACCATTCCATACCAATAAAGTTGTAAATAATAAACTGTATTCTGACCTAAGTTGGTGTGTAATAATTCAAAATTGTTTTACAACTGCTTGACTTCTCTTCAGCAGCCCATCTTCAACCAACCATTTCACTTAAAAGCAAGGCACCAGCAGTTCTAAACCATTAGTTTTCCAAAATATTTTACATATGATGAAGTCCTTCCCTTTGCTCCTTTCCAAAGGACAAATAAGGTCCAGTGAAATGGGATAGTCTCAGCATTTTTTCCCACCATGTCAAGTGACAGATGAGAGACACTGCATCTCATCTGGGGGAATACATTACCCAGAGCAGTGAATTGCTGCTGTGAATTGAAGGCTAAGCCATGGGAGCAGGAGACTTGCCCTGTTTAGACCTCCCTGTTTAGACCTCTCTGTTTTGTGCATCCCCAGGGCAGTAGCATGAGATGTTTCAATTCTACAGAAAGAAAACCTAACACCACCCTGCTGAAGAAGCTGCAATCTTCCTAGGTAAACTGCAACTGTTCCTCTAACTGCCCTTTAGATGAACAACTCTAACCAGAGGAATGGGTCACTTGGCAGAGATAGGAACACACCTCTCAGAACAATAATATGAAGGGCTGCTGCTGAGGGGAGGGAGCTGGAAAGGGGAGAGCACACTCAGACAGCACTGACAGGGAACACAGCAGTGCACAGGCCCTGACAGCCACAAGCTCTTACACATCTTTTTAAATTCTATACAGCAGAAATCATCCCAAAGTTATTTCCTTCTCTGACCCAGGTCCTCCCCAGGCACCTTCTTCTAACTCGCACTTTTTGATTTGTTATTATTGCCAAGCTCTACTCTCAGGTCAGAGCATAGCTGAAGGAAAAGAGTTGCAGCACAGATTGCTCTGCAGGCAGCCTTTACCAGTTACAGGCCAAAGCTGATTGCAGGACTCACCCAGATCATGCACAGTAACAGCAGCAGCATTGTCAGGTTACAATTACATCAAATTCTGAGTCAGTTCTTATACCTATGACAAGTTTTTGCTTATAAAATAAGCATAACCTATAATCCACGTGGAGCTACAATAATGCAGAGGCATATCTCGCTGGTAATCTACCTACCTGAGAGACCTGTTTCTAAGAAATTGCTTTTAATAACAGAAGAAAGCATTCTATTTTCAAACTGGGACTTTTGGAGCAAATCAGCTGAATTCTGAATTCACACTCAGGCAGAAAAAGACTGCAGTTCCTGCTGCAAATACGATTTCCCTCCTGAAAATCCTGATACACATAAATTGCTGAAGGTTTGTTGCTCAACCATACAGATTCAAGCTGAACAAAAATGGTTAACAAGTAAATGGAGAAAGACTTGTGAAGAAGAAATGATTGCATCTTCATCAGGTTAGCACATTCTTATATAAAAACAAGCACTTTGACTAAAAGTGCTCTACTGGGGAAAAAAAAAAAAAAAAAAGATGAGATGTTATCTTTACAGCTGCCTGGCAAAGGTGTGAGAGTGACAGTAAGAGAGATGCATTGCACACAATCCTGTCCTAGAAAGGCACAAAAGACAAAAAAAA
>WEIU01001170.1:783513-794075 GCA_013389925.1 Aegithalos caudatus | reverse complement strand
AAAAAAAAAAAAAAAAAAAAAAAAAAAAAAAAAAAAAGGATCTTTTTCCTCCAGGGACAGAAGAGACAGGATGCTCTTACTGGACAGGGAAGTGTTGCACACAGGCAGAGAACATAGCAGATGCTCAAGGCTATTTAAAGGAACAGTCTGAGCAAGATATGAGAGTGCCTTGGTAAATAGCAGGGGACAGTGGAAAGAAGTAGTTTCATAGTTAATAGAATGATTCCTTGACAAGCTGTAATATATTTTAGAAATTCAAAAATTAATAGCATTTTATGCTGTTACACGGATTAATTGTATCAAATAAGTTAGTAAATTGCCTGAAAAAATATTCTTCTGGACTAGATAATATGTAGGTATTTTTTAACAAATCCCTCTCTAATTTCCTTGGGGTTTTTTTCTCCAGGCTATTCACAAGTGACCTCTGCTTTTCATGAACCTTCACTTCATGTCTTGATGCAGTCTGAAAAGTTTTTAATCTCTAAATAGTAACTGTATGTCATTAGACCCCCCACCCTTTTTTTCCCCCAAACAATAAGCATCCCAGAAAAAGGTTTAATTAATCAGATCAAAAATGAGCAGCAAGAGTCAAATTCAAACTGAAAACAAGGTAATGCCATTTGAAAATCTCTTCCAAACAACTCAAGTCTATGAGATTCTTCAACCTAGTTTGGATCATACCAGTAACTAAGAAACCACAACTGTGCACCCTAAGAAAAAAAGACTAAATTGTGTATTTGAAATTATTTCATATGATGTATTTAATCGCTCAGAATGGTAGAATCACTTGCTACAAAATACTCCATGTTCCACACATCACTCAGTGTACTGTTTGTAATGAGAACTTCCTTCCTTCTTAGTAATTGTGACACTACTGGTGCCCAGATCAAAAAGCTCCATGGGTTATACATGTGCTTAACTTTACATACATGAACAGAAAAGAAGACTTCAGATCTTAAGCCATGGTACATATGATAAGACCCCTCACAGATAGCTAACATTCTACATACCTAGGTGAAAAATGGATTGTCAGGGTAATTTTCTGAATTCTTTGGGTACAGATAAGTACTCACTCATACACAGTGGAATATTTTAGAGGAGATTTTTAAACTAGCAGACTGCTTTCCTCTGAGCCCATTAGTGCAATTTACTCAGTGCTGTCACAAGTGTCTGGAAATGCAGAGGAGCTGGAAGGAAACCCACAAAGCTCCTGACATAAGGAGCTTTCACAGTGAAATGGAGACACACTGGAGATACAGTTACAGAACTGGGCAGGTGAGCATAGGGATGGAAGGTCAACATCACAGTGCTGCAATCCCCACTCTTCACTTAGCTGGAAAATTAAATTAACAAAAAATTCACAGAAACAGGAAAAAGAAAGATATGAACATAGTCTTCAGAGCATTGACCTAGTAAACATCTGAGTTCTGGTTTTCTTTTTATCTAACATTTAAGTCAATTACCCTTAGATCGTAGAGTGTGGAAGTCTGGACACACCTTAGTGAGAGGTGTGCTACTTATTACAGTTATGCAAACCTATAATCTATTGTTGATCTGGAATTAAGATATAAAATTCAAAATAAGATTAAGAAATCAACAGAAACTATAATAAAGAAAAATGCTTTTTTCAGTACCATGATCAGCAAGATAATAACAATTTTCAGTAATGAAACTGCAGAACTAAAAGCCTCCTACTCTTTCATGATTTTTTTAATATATGGCCCAATAAAATGTATGTTGAAGTGCTTCTGCTACAAACAAGCATAGCAGTTTTATTGTTACATGTTCAAAGAACAATTTGGAGGCAAGTTCTCACTCCTACAGAGAAATTCTATACGCAAAAAATAATCTTCATTTTGAGGCTTGATATGTCAAAGTGATAAACTTGTTTTTAAAAGGCTATCTGTCAGCTGGCTTAAAATTGCATGCAATTAGGGTTTGGTACAAAATTTTCTGAAAGTCAAATGAAGTCTATTAATTTAAACATCCTTCATTCCCACCACGAAAGAGATGAGATGTTTATACAGCAATTCTTTCAAATAAAGAGAATGTACAGAGTTCTCAGGTGTCTGATTTGCTAAATGGACAGATACAAGCTACAAAGGAATACAAACTTTTATCGAATCATGCAGTTCTGTAAAACTCTCTGAACTGGTTTATCTGCTGGTTATCTTAACTGGTTTACCAGCATTTCTGAAGCTTCTAACATTTCCCTAAGCCACCAAACCTAATGACCAAGCCAAGCTATAGTGTGCTATCTCAAATGGCTGGAGTCCTGCCAGGCCATGACCCTTCAGTGCCAGCTCCAAGGCTCAGCAACACGCAGTGGCACACAGCCCCAAGAGCTCCACAGTGTTCATTCACAGGAGATTTTACTTTGGCCTTCTCCTGGCTTTGCACTTCACAGCTTTGGATTGAAATTTTTCATTGTTTAATATCACAAAACGTCTATGAAATGATCAGTGTAGAGTCCCTGATGCAGAAAACAGGAAATGCATTAGAAGCTGTTAAAATGGTGGAAGTCTCACATCACAGTTTCACAGGCATTAATCACTTCCTACTCACAAAATACAGAGTTCACAACCAAGCACAAAAGCAATTTTTTTTATTATTTTCAGTGTTGTCTTGAAGTAATATTGCTTCTTTTTCCATTCATCCATTTTCCAAAATGCAACTTCAAATCACTGGCCAAATTTAAATCAATCTCTAATCTTTCAGATCTGAAGATTGATTTTCTGTTTAAAAAATGGCCTCCAAAGTGACTTTCATAACAGAGCACACAATGTGACTAGCGGTTAGCTCATTTTCACCCTTCAAAAGCCCTTTCTAAAGTGACAATATATTTCAGACTGTTAGTAAATTGAGTACTATAGAGTTTCATAGTTATGGTTTGAATATTGAACAAGGACCATCGATAAAAGTGAGACCAAATCAGAAAAGTACAGTAAAAGGTCAAGGTTTGAATGTTTTACTTGTCTGGTAAAACACAGAAAACATATTAATTGACAGGGCAAGAGAAAAGAATCTGCATGACTTACAAACCAATAATTCAAAAATAAAATCCTGTGAACCTTAAATAAACATTATTTAACATTCATAATGGCAAGGAAAAATACTGACAAAAAAAGCTCAAACAAGCAAGTGTAACAATGCTTTTATAAAGTAAAATCAGAAAAGACATATTGCTGTCATGTGCTGCTAAAAAAATATCAGCTTTCAAGCTCTACTCTCTGCCAGAAAAAAGCAGAGACAATGCATAGATCTTGTACTACTGTTCACCACTTCACTAAGTGTCAATAACACCATAAATCTGACAGCAGGACATTTCACTAACTCTGGAACATTAAGCATTCCTATCCCCTGATCACAGTAAATTCCACTGAAGACTGCTGAATGGAAGCCAATCTCTATTTATTATAGAACCATTATATACAACCCTTTATCACTATTATATATTTATATCTATGAAATGGTTTTATATAATATATTATATTATATACAACCATTCCACCTTCATTTGAAATAGCATTGGTGTGCTGTAGGCATTTGCAGCCTAGAAACACACACACCATTACAGCCTCAGCCACAGCAGCTCTGCAAGCGACAGAGTGGCCGGATACCCATGGCCACAGGAGGGCTGGAACCCCCAAATGCAGCATTCCCCTGACCCAAACAGTCCAAGGGCTTTGTTTGCTTTGTCTTGAGGACCAAGTGCAGGAAGCCTCCTTCACTGATGGACTGATACATGCTAAAGCCCAACACTTTGTGGTGAGTGGCCTCTAATAAACAAAACAGAAATTATAATGTTTCATAATGATTCTGTGTTATAGTAATATTGAAGTGTGACATCAACATTGTGGGTTTGGTAGGGGGAAAGGTAAACAGGAGAGTGTTAGAAGAGGAATTTGAGGTGTGATACCTGTGGGAACATCTCTGCTCTGCTTTTGACTTTGCAGTGTGCCATGCATGTTCTCCATTACAGCACGTCAACACACCAACAGCTATCACAGGGTGCTTTAAATTGTGTACACCACACACTAATGACTGCTGGGATTATACTACTCTTTTCTTTTTCTATCATTCACTTCTCAAAAGATTTATTTCTCTAGTAAGAGCTAGAGACCTTAGGGATCTACAAGATAGGACAATTTAACATTTTATATATATCAGCAGAGCTGTCTTAGCATAAAAAGCACTAATCCTTTAATGAAGCTGATATGTTTGCAGTGATTCATTATATTATAAATAGACCTTGGGGAAAGATTTGCTAAGGATCTTGGGGAAGAAAAAAAATAGAGAAAAAGATATCTTTAGACCGTTCCCCCTCACACATCAAATTCTCCCTCCCTTGCTTCAAGCTGGCAGCACTGGCTGCGTGTGAAAACAACCTCAAGCTCAGGAACACAGGAACACAAGTACAGTTAAATTAATCTCTACAGAGTTCTGTGCATCACCAGAGCCACACCCCAGCCCTGTGTTGGTCTGCCTCATTTCAGCTCATATTTTACAAGCCTGCGATTCACAGATTCATTTCAGCATCACTAGACATGGGCTGCAATCCTCACACACGGCCCACGACAACTCTGATTGAAGATTACATCATCCTAATTCACATGCTGCCACATAACATTGTTTTCTAGTTTAACAACAAGGGTGACACTCCCACAGCAGTCTGAAATTTAAATTGGCAGACATAAGCCTGTAGTTTCAGCACCCGATGTGCAAATGTTAAGACAATAATCAGGTCTTGAATAAACCACCAAAAGGAAGTTTCTTGCAATCACAAGAAACATTTATTCAAAGGCTTGTTAACCATGAAAGTACAAAAAAGGTGCTCTTACATGATCACCAAATTCTTTATCACACTATCCTGACATTACCAACTACAAAACCATTTGCTCAGCTCCACTGGCAATATTTGTGTGCTTGTATGAATGTTGGTATTTTAATATTTTTCTGTTTTAATGACTGTCACATAATTCTAATCTGTAAAGAACAAGTGATAGTCAGAAATATTCACAGTTGGCCTGCAGTATCACTGAGACTACTGCAGCCAACATTGTGCTAGTAAGAGTTTGCAAACAGCTGATAAATGAACCAGAAACCCCAGCAGCTACAAAACATTTCACAAAAACATGCTTTCCTCCCCACAGCTTAGTACTTGGGGCTCAGTGGGGTACCAATGATTTGAAAATATTTTTGCATGAAAACAGGAGAACATCAAGCAGTTTCAAAAGGATGTGAGCCCTCAGAAGCTTCTTTAAATGAATTGACCTGATTTATAGAAATTCCCTTAAAGGGCTGGATTGGCTCCACACCCTCTGTGTCACATTATTTTATCCATTGCAGGGGATCTAAATAGTCACTATCCTCATCGGTGGTGAGACTCCATTATCCTACTGTAGGAATATTTTGTGCAAATACTGCTCACTTGTAGAGAAATATAGCATGTAGTCACAAAGCCTAGAAAAATAATATCTTAAATATTCATCCTAAATCGAGTACTTTGAATACCCAAAAAAGAGAAAAAAAGTGAAGTGCGCCAGACTTTATATGCACTAGCTTTAATTTTTACTTAAAACATGAAGAATAGCCTACAAAAACTAATTTTCTGGGATTTGCCTGAACTCATAGGATCAGGATAATGTACTTTCTGAATAAGCACAGTATTACTGAGGTAACCCTGTAGTATTCAGTAGTTTATTCACTGAGTAATCACACACCATCTCTGAGCTGCAGAGTCCATACTGACAATAGCACTAGAGCTTTTTAATGTAGTTTAATGTAATTCCAAAATCTGAGGAGATATTGCCCTAAACATGATTATTGCCTCCATTGCTTTAATCACAGCAGACGAGTGTTCCAAGTTTGGAACAATATCACAGTTAGTCCTGTCCTCATCCATCTTAGTCAAGTCCCAAAAGTTACACTTAAATGTAAGTGGTTCTGATGTGTGTGTATTACTTTTTTCTTCCTTTTTAATTTATTTCTAATTTTAAAAAAATGTTGGTTAAGATTAAGAGCTAAGAGCTACATTTGAAAAGTGTTCTGAAATAAAAGTCCTCAAACAGGCTGGAGGAGTGGGATATTCCATTCATTTAGCAAGGCTCAATTTTATTTTCAACTGCTTTAATCTTATATTTCTTAAAGGTGCATTCATAATGAAAAAGAAATGTATAAACTTACATAGTCAAATGCATGCTGGCTGTAAAGCTAACTGCTTTTCAAATGTTCAAAAGAAACAAACACATTAATTTCTTATTATGTTATAGCAACATACATCACTGCCAGCCAAAATAAAACATGACTGGGAACTGAGCCACATACTTTTTATTTTTTTATCATATTATCCTAGGCAGAAAATTATGAAGTTTATTGTTCTGTGCTTCTGACTCTCTCAAACATATCATACCCTTCACACTACAGAAGAATATTTGTAGCCAGAGAGTAGCATATTTGCCTTATAACCACAGATAAGTAGAAAAGGAAAAGAACCAAACTGAGTCAAAGGCATTTTTAAACCCAAAGGTATGAAAAAGTTGCAACACACTTAATAATTAAAACAATAAATCTTGTTTCATACAAAGTATCAATACAAATGAGAATGGAAGAGATCACAACTGACACACCAAATAGAAAAATAAAGGAGAATAAATTGGCATTCATAGTTCACTATTGATGCAGGAACCTGAATATTACTGAGTATTATTTCACTAACATGAAACTTCTTCCCAATTTCTTTAGCTCCTTTGATTGGTCAAAAGAAGAAAAAGCTTTCTTCAGGAAACTTCCCAGTTCTGTCATTCTGAAGATGTGTACAAAATTATGTAATTTTTCTCAAGTCTATAGTATAAATTAGATCAACCATAAAGGATTTTCTCTGTAACCTAGTGAGGTAAATACAGATATTTCTATTGACTTTTGATATTTCAGTTCCAGGACAGTCCCACTCATGACACAATTCAGAATTATAATTAAGAGTCTGGTCTCATCCATGTAAAAACTGGAGTCCATTTAAATCAAACTTACATTTCATAGTAAAAAGTACATCTTAAACTTACTGAGTTGCCTCCAAATTTCTCTCTTTCTTAACAAATATTACAAGCTTCAAGTATCACTTTCAGAATTGCTTGGCTGCCTAGAGGCAGGACTTCATATTCCACAGCTCATGCAGGATTCACATATTTAGAAAGAGGGATTACTGTGAAGGTGATATATAGATACAGTGCCACAGAAAATGCTTCATGATGCTCTCCACAAGTACATTTTGTCCAGCTAATGGTTCACAATTTACTGTATTCAGTAGATGCTACTGAATCTAGTTCTCTATTATAAGGAAAGATAAACTGCAAGCTCAAGGAGAAAAAGCATAAAAATAAAGAAAAGGAACAAGAATCCTGGAAAAAGAATTCATTGCAAAATATATGTGGTGGACAGAATGCATGAGCATTCAAACTGAAGGCAATGGATTTCAATTAACACAGTCTGCAGTAGAGAATCATAGTGAAAAAAAATAGACAAACAAAAAATCACAAACAAACAAAACCTTTGCAGCAGCGTGTAGTAGGGTGATATACCAAATTCTTCTGCATACAATTACTGATAGTGCAAAACATTTATTTATCATGGATTTCGCTGACTAGATTACATACTGCAGAATACAGAGTCATACCAGGACCTCCCACTGGTATGGAAAGAGATTTAAAATAATTCTGCAGTAGAAGTAGCAAAGTGAAATCACTTACAGTTAGTGTTGCATTGCTGAAACTGTCTGAAGAGTCAGCCCTCGGAAACAGGTTTTTCTATCAATAATTGACAGCTGATACAGTTTCAGGCAGTAACACACCAGGGAAAGACCAGCTGCAGCAGCAGCTCCTTCCCACTTAGCCTATCCCAAGCACTTTTTAAACCTCTTTCTTAACCCTTTCTAGGTATATTCTCCCTGTGTTTTGGGGTGGCAGGACAAAGGCAAAATATATGCTATAAGAAAAGAATGCATTATTTCCCACTTTACTTAGTGACAAGAATCGTGGGAAGAAAGCAGGATTTAGTCATAACAATAAGCTAACAAGAAGTAAAATCTAAAAACAGAAAATGACTCAGTGACTGGAAAGAGATATAACAGGGATAGGAGCTACTGTAATCAGGACAATGGTTTCTCCAAGCATAGAATTAAGAGGTCAAGATCACAATAACACAGGACACTAGTATAGAATAAGGCTAAAGAAGTAAATAATTTGCAATAGGAAAAATATTCTCATTCTCTTCCAGGCTTGGAGCAATGAGATCTGTTTCAGTGAAGCCAGCATTACAATCTTATAGATCAATTTTTAAACCAAATAAAATATTAAATGTGTAATGGAAAGAGAAAAAGGTACATCCTTTACTGGAACAACTGTTTCTATAGTATTCTGAAACCATTCATATTCTTCAAATAAGGTTGTTTTCTTTTGCAATGTCAATTTATACCAATAAGAAATTGTTTTCTGACATCACTTCAAAAGATGGCTTTTCTTTGTCATATTATTCTTTTACATTAAGAAAAGACTGCTCTGAATTGACAGCTCAGTACATTTTAATGGACTGTGGACCACAAAGGATATCTGACAATAAAAGGTTTGGAAAGTTCCTTCATTCAAATGGATTACTCTTCCCCCACAGAAAAAATAACAAACAAAAGCCACCAAAATTAACAACCATGAAAGAAAACTGGAGATACCAAGTGCATGCCATTCTTTTGCATTAGTTTTATAGGAGTCAGGCCCATCAGATGTGCCAGACAAGACTGACTGCACCACTACTGCCAGGCCTATCCTACAAGGATGTGCTGCTTTAACTTTCAGTTTTCATATTACCCAGATTCTGTGCTGTATTAGTATATAATTCTGAACTTCATATAAAGTGTTAGCAAGTTCTCCTCACAGTTTAGTTAGACAAAAAAATCCTTTTTCAGCCTGAGAACCAAAGACACCATTGCAGCTTCAGGCTCAAAAAAGTATAAACATCAGCAAACTGAGAAATCTGGGAGGATGGGACTTCATGACCTGAAGCTGTAATTGGACAATTAACCCCAATATGTAAATGGACCAAAACTTATAACAGTGTGAAAACTCATAACACACCATCCATCTTGGGTGTAGCCTTGGCCAGACTCTTGTTCTGCCCAAGGTGTATCCTTTGAAGGGCTTTTAATAAATACCTACTTTATTCCTTTAACACTGTCCTAGCCTCTGTTCCAGGTAGCCTCCCAAGGCATCAGATGAAGTATTATAGATAGATTCTAGTGAGATGGGAGAGGATATATTCACATAAACTGTTGGTTGTTCTACTTAGCCCAAATGCCAGCCTTTGGAAATCAAATGCAGGTAGAATGTAGCTGGGGAGCAGAATGTGCAAAGGCTATACTGTATGCAAAAGACATTCCCCCTTATTTCCTACCCTCTTAGCTTGCAAATGTGAGGAGCAGGAGCTCTCTCTAAAAAACAGAGAATGTCCCACTTGTTTGCTCATTCATGAGATGGATTAAGGCCTCTACTTCAGTCATTACTGGCCAGGTCCAGCTTCCAAAATTGAAGAAATTACTTCAAAGACTTCAAAACAGTAGGAAATTATAGGAGAAAACTTAGTGCAACCAACTGAGACACAATTTCATGTGGGAGAATAGAAAAGGGAGTAAAATCTGGACATCTCTCCTGAAGTCTCTCCCCACAGATGACTTTTCCCCATGGCTCCTCATACTGTCTTGGTTCCAGGTGTCCTACATCCAGCTGTTGCAGAGACTCAGCTTCAACTGTACCATTAATCTATTATCCTCAAACAACTGGAACCATATTATGTATACATATCCTATGACTGAGACTGTTCATTTACCAATGAAACTGACTGGTGTGTTGACTATCTGTGTTGGACCTTCCCAAACACACATTCACAAGAATATCCCTTCTTTTTTATTTTCATTTCTAATAAATTTTATTTCATTTTCTCACAAAATATCAAAGACTTGCTTCCTGTATGTGTTTGTATTCCTGAGTGCTGCTTTTGGCAAAAAGGCCACAATGTCCTTTCATTTTCTCTTTATACCTAGAGGCAACAGAACAAAGTAATATATAGGCTTTTTTAATTGACTGCTTGGGGTCATTAACTGCATAATTTCTCAACTGGTGTCCAGACCTTCAAATCTAACTATGTATTGTTCCCTTACTTCTATTTCTGCACTTGTGGATGCTGCTCTGGGGCAATATCTGTCACTGTCTAAGCTGAGTTGCCAACTAAGCACTACTCCACCACTCACTTCCTTCCCCACCACCTCAATCTCCCAGGATGGGTGAGAGAATCAGGATTAAAGTAAGAAAAGTCATGGGTTGAGATAAAGACAGTTTTATATGGAAAGCAAGAGCTGCCTGCACACAAAAAGTAAACAAGGAATTCATGAACCACGTCCCATGGGCAAGCAGGCATTCAACCATCCCCAGGAAAGCACAGCTCCATCATGAGTAACAGTTCTTTGGGAAGACAAAAGAAATCACTCCAAACACCACCCCCCCTTCCTCCTTCTTCACCCC
>WEIU01001170.1:757645-775726 GCA_013389925.1 Aegithalos caudatus | reverse complement strand
AGGCGCCCGCGGCCCGGAGCTGCCGGCGCTTCCTTGCGCACAGCCCGGCACCTGCCCCATCCACAAATCCGTGCCCCCTGCTCGCGGCTCCAGTTTTTTAACTCTTCCTCTTTGGACCCGTAGCCAAATGTTTTCTTTCCTCCGGTGTGCACAACCGCTGTTTGCCGCTCTGAAACAGCCATTTCGGGCTTTTCCTGAAATACTTTGCATCCTCACATAAAGGGACGTGACCTATTCAGATAAATGCCATAACAGTGAAAAAAATAGAGAAACGCTTGTCAAATAAATTTTTTTAGGGATTTATCAGAAGATTTTAAAAGTTTCACAGAAAAGAATAACTAAAGAATAAATTATAAAACCCCAGCTGAAATTTAGTCAATTACCTCAGTGGAATATGTAGTATCCTCCGTGTTTATCGAGGTTAGGAGCCCAATTCACAAGCTGTGGAAGTTACCATGGCATTTGGTTCTGGCTGCATTATGTTTGCCATGGAACTAGCTGTAATCTTTTCTTGATTTCTTCTGGTTTGTAAATTGATTATCTTACTTTGTTCATACTATCACATTCTTACATCACATGTTCCTCACTACTGCGTACCTTTAAAATCAATTCCATCGATTCTTTGCTGCACAATCCCTTGGCTAAAATAAGGCCTTCTATGAGTATGTCTACAGCTACCTCTTTAAGGCAGATAGAAATAAATATATTCAGTAGGCTTAGTTTCAAGTTTTCTATTTATTGATCAGAAATAACTGAAACCAAGTTGACAATGTTAAATTAAAATAAAAATTTAGTTGCAACTTGATCAGCATTAAGTTATTTTGCTCTATTTTAACATCTTTTGAGGTAAGTTGATACTTTAATAGGAACAGATTGTGGGCTTCTTGCAAATGCTAAAATGATTGTTAAGGACAGAAAACCACATAAAAAATCCTGTAGGAAATCCTAGAGAGATATCCAACTGTTTTCTCATGTGTGGTATCAATTTGTAGCTTATAAAGTTGAAGAATTTACTTTTTACAGACATGGTATTTTTCATTGGGTTGGATGACAGATTACATTGTGTTTTTAATGATATGCAGAAATTATGATTTATTTGCCACTAAAACGTTTGTTGGGCTTGTNAAAAAAAAAAAAAGGCAGAGACATAATTTCTGGCCACAGACATGTAATCTGATAGAAGCTCCCATGCTTGTTTATGTAGACAAGTGTTTGTAGTAAGAGGTCTAAATTTTAGTGACAGAAAGCCCATGCTAAAGCAATGGGATCTCAGCTCGTCCCCCTGTGAACAGTCATTATTCTCACAGCTGTGCCAAGGCTGTGTTCCAGGATGCTCCTGAGGAAAGGTTTGATTCTCTTTCCGTTAGTCATTTGGAATGCTGCCACTGACTGCAGATGAAACCATTTGCAAGGCTGACATGCAGTGTGTGTTATCTCCGGGTCAGAGCTTGGGTTGGGCCTCCAGCAACCCCTGCCTGCTTTGTTTTAGCTTTGTTTCAGCCGTGTGTCCACATTCCACAGCCCAAACCAGGCCTCCACCCCAAGCGATGTGCACACCTCTGCTGAGCAAGGTACAGGAGATATTGGGAAGAGCGGGAGTTTGTGATGAGAGATTGCACCCAGCTGTTGCTTTATAATTCACAGGCAAAACTAAACTTTGGGAAGAGGGTTGTGGCTTGCTCGGTTCCTGGGAGGATTTTAGGAAAAGTCTCCCCTTCCAGGTACAGCTAATTCTTCCTCCTTTCAGAGGGTTGGTACCACTGGGTGCTGTTCTCAGCTGGGAAAGCACAACTTGTGACACATCCTCCCATCAGAGGCCATAGCCTCCCAGCAGAAACACATTTTCTCCTCCATTCCTGGGAGGCAGGAGGCATTAATCTCCTCCTGAACGTGCTTTCAGTTGTTGTTTCCCAGAAGCAGATCAGATTTACTTTTTTTAATGCGATCTGCATTCTGGATCACTGAGAGTAAATGGTACTGGCTACATCCATGTTGAAACATTAGAGCTAAGAAAATGTAGTAAGGAACCAAAGCAGGGTATTAAATACACAGATGCTTAATTAGGAGCATTAAATAGAGTTGTATTTTTAATATTGAGCTAGTTTAAATATTGAATATTGATGCACTTCAGAACAGATGTGCCTAGATAATTATTGTAAATAGAACTAGTAATAAAAATACCTTTTATATAGCATGAAGATTATCTTATGAATTTCACAAATGAACAAATAGGAAAGACAGAAAACCAGAGATCAGGAAGAAAGTGCTCTCTCAGAAATCTACATATTTCTAAAATTTTTCTTAGGTTTTTCCTATTTTTTTTTCAGACAGAAGTTCTGGATTCTTTTATGAATTTTAATTGCTTCAGTTGAAGAATGGTGAGGGCAATCATATCAGTTCCATCTTCAAGAGAAATATTGATGATTTATTTGAACACAGTTCCGATTTCACCCTTCCTGTTACTACGAACATATTCCCTGAATAACTATGAGCACTGTAATGCTGTAAATGTAATCCATCTCCAAGTCAGTAAATAAATGTCCTCAAATTCCAAAGAGGATAATTCAATTCTCTAAGGAAGACTGGTATTTGAACAAAGTCACAAAATAGACTTGGAAATGCAGACCTGTTTCTCCTGCTCACTCAGCCACCAGCCTGCAGAGCTGCAGTAGGATGCACAGTTTGATGTGCTCCAGAAAACTTAAAGTTGCATTTTACCTCTGCTGTTGAAACAGGCTCTATCCTTGTGCAACTGTTAGTACTGGATTTATAATAGGAATAATAGCTATTCCTATTAGCTAACAGCTATAAAATAGTGTGTTTTCTTCTGTTTGCACAACACTCATCTTAGAATATATTTACTAAGTAGAAAATTACACTTTTCTAAACAGGTGCATTTTCCCCACTTACTATAAAGCCATGTCCAAACATAATCTGTGCTGTCACAAACCATCCATTTCCTAGTGTCAGTCTAGAAACATTACCAATGAAGAAACAAGGTTCAGCTCAACCTCCATCCCTATACTTTATATTCCCTTAGGATTCTTGCTACAATACTTATCAGCTCACACATAATTTTTGCTTCAAAAAGCAACACCCATTTCTTTTATAAGCCATCTGCTCTGCATGTTAGCAAAATCCATGCAACAGCTTCCCAGCAGCACAACACCTGCTAACAGGGGATGGTGTTTCAGGCAGATATTGCCAGCCTGTCACAGCTTCTTATCTCCTCTCTCTCTCTAATCTTCAGAGTACTGTCTGGGATTATCTCCTGGAAATCAAATGCCCAGCAAGATGGCCTGTTACTTTTTTATGTGTCAGCAAACATGCACTTGATTGAGTTCATTAGCACTGTAAACATCTTTTATTATACAGATCAATGTGAATTTACAAGCTGTAGCTGTATGATATTGACATAATGTAGCATTGCATATACAATAACTTTTTATAGTCCTCATCACTCCAAACACGCTCTGGGTGAAACTCAGTACTGATGTAAGCAGATACCATAACACCAAGGCTATCCACAGACTACAGGCAATTATCCTCAAGCTTAATGAGGTTCCTTTGGTTCAGGCATGATTTTGAACAGCTTTAAGATAGGAACACTTCTATTTTAAACCACACAAAATATAATTTCAGAGCATCTGTATCTATTTAGTAATCAAAGCTTGGAGGTTCTTCTTCAAGTATCTTCAAGTTTCCATCTGCTGTTTGCCTCTGTTTAAGAAAGGAAGTCCCAGAATTTCAGCAGTTTGGAGAAACATTTTCCTTTTGTTGAGCAGCCACGAAGAAAAAAAATATTCTACTGTAGGAAGGCTGTAAGATCAAATGAGGCATAAGTTGAATGAAAGTGGAAACTTGCATCTGTTGGTCAACTGTTACTATGGTCATCCAGGAAATAAAACCAGTTTTTGTAAATATTCACGAACTGGTGCAAGTTCATACAATGTTACTAATTACTTATGCTATTGCTGGCATGCAGGCCCAAATAGAAAGAGGGGTGTGAGCTGCTCCTCCTTTGCAGTTGGACACAGTAATGAAACAATTATTTTAAGCAATATGGTAAAATATGAGAAAAGTGGGCATGAGACTTCTACCCCAGCAAAGCTGTCCTTTTTCCCCATGCATGTCCTTTCACGGTATAAAAGTTCTCAGTCTCTGTTCAATCCATACCTTACCAAGGGTAAGTGGAAATTCATCCACACGTTTGTTGAAATGCTTGTCTGAAGTGATTGGCTCATTACTTTGATGTATTGTAATGTGACAACTATTGGGTGTTACACTACTATCACCATAACCATTTTTAAGATAGATAGTTGGTGTCTAAACCTACAGCTTAAAAAAGCTCTACATCTTTTGAAGATGTTGATTCAATTCACAGAAAAGTCTGCATTTATTTTTATTATGATGGTCTCCTTATGCTTTTTTTAATTTAAATTTTGCCTGGGAGGAAAAGAAATCATTTTACATAAGATGCTAGAATTTGTTTGGATGGGATAATACACATCCTAAACAAAACTTTTATTTGCTTGGCAATACCATATAAAAGAGTTACTTTCACAACGTTCCTAACAGGTAAAAGTGATGCATTTCTATTAAAGCAATGCATACAGATTCAAATGTATTCCAAGGCCACTGGTTCAATGTCACATCAGGCAATGGATTTGTGCCTATCAGGTGAGTATATTGTCAAAAGCCACTCAGGAGATAGTGATCTAAAATACACATAAGGTTGAGAAAAATCTATTATCAACATTTACCTAATTTACTTTGCACTTTTTAAACTGCTTGAAATATGACCTTTGGAGCCCCTGCTGAAGGAAGTGCCCAAGTCCATCCAGGTCCCATTGACACACTCAATAGATTAGATGTCAGAGTGTGATAAGATTTAGCATATTTAATATATATTAATGTATGTCTTTCAATATTTCTTAATATGAAGTAGAATTTTCATACAGTACCTTCAGAATCTGTGTTCTACAGTGCATTCCTATCGCAGAGATATCGAGTAAATTAATTTCCAAACTATTTGTTCTAGAAAGAAGGTCATTACAGTAACAAAACTAGAGAAAATTTTATATCACAGAAACACAATAGTTTTCTTATGAAAAGGACTATTGAAGAGTTGATTTTTTCTTAAACAGAATAAAACTGTATGCAGACTATCAATATGACGTTTGCATTACATTAGTATGCACTATTGAAACACTGAAATGTTCCAGTTCCTTCATATTTCTACACAAAAATTTATCAAAACCACCCCTAGGTTAGATGAGAACCTCCTTGTTTGGGTTACCATTGTATCCCAAGGCAGTTTCCAAATGTGTGGGTAACAATTTTTAGCTTGCTGAGGAAAGCATATTTCTTTTATACAACTGTAAGTTAATTTTGCAATGGTGACAAATTGTGAGTATAGACTAGAGAATCCTTTATTTTTTAAAGTAGAAAACTTAGTCTTCTTTACAAGAAGATGAGAGAGATTTCTGTATCATCTGATACACTGAAGAAGAGATGAAATATTTTCACATTCATAAACATTTCATTACTAGGTAGGTGTTTGAGACACCCCAACATAGTAGGATGACATTAGAATCCATACTGACTTCTCTAGGGCAGTGAGACAAAGAACTCTAATTAAACAGCAGAAAAATTTTCTTAATACAAATACTCCAGGATACACTGGGCTGCAAAATGCAAAGATATCTAACTACATTTACTGAATTCTGATTCACCAGGGCTTAAGTAGTTATACATGATGTCAGATGCTAAGGTGCCTCTACAAAGCAATTCTCTTTCCTGGAGTGCCCTTTAGCCAGGCAAGGTGAGCAGTGGAGGGAGCACACATTGCTTCTTGCCCACTCAAGCCAGGATGTCACAGATTAATAGAAGTGGCAAGATGCTTCTGCAGAGAAAAGATAGAAATTACTGTGGTGGTGATAAGGACTATCTAGCCATGTGCATTTATTGGAATAGTTAAGTCTAGAATCACAGCAGCCTCTTTTGCTACATGTAATAAGTCCTACCAAATCTGAGTTTGTGCCACATGGCATTAAGTACTGCAGGATCAGAAACTACTGAGATGGGTCAGCCCTGCACACAAAAAATACAGAACATAAAACTGACTGAAAGTACTCACTGAATCTGGTATGTGCAGCAGTCTCAGTCTTCTGCAAATCAGATGAACCTTTTAGGATTCAGAATTATAAAGATGCAACATATCAGAAGGCGGCAAGAGAACGTGAGCTAAGACAGCTCCCACAACCCAGGAGAGCAGCCCCAGCCCTAAACAAGGCAGACACAAAGTGGACAAACCCAACCAAGCATCATATCATAAGGCACTATCACAGTGACAGGGCAGATCCAAGATCAGGCCAGGAAATCAGTCAGTAGACAAGGATAAGGTCCAGCAGTTACCAGGCAGATCCATAACCAAACCAGGAGTGAATCCAAGCTGAGGAGCTGCCTGAGTTGTGGCTCTACAGGTGATCAGCGCTCCTCCAGTGTAACAATGCAAGGACTGGGAACTCAGGGCTGACCTTAAATAGACCTCCTGAGCCCATGGCTGTGGGGAGGTTCCAGTTGAGGCTTCTCAGCCCCTTTAACACATATCAGTGCCCTCACACAACAGGGTTTAGAAGAACCTGGAATTTAATTTATTTTATTTGAAATTCTGTAGTAGAGATTGTAGGACTTTTGCTTTTGTGTTATCTTTCACAAGGAACTTTTGAACAGTATATCTCATATTAACTTAACTAATATTTATCTGGATAGGCATATGAAATTTAATTCAGAGTGTAGAAGGAACTTCCCTGTTCAGCAATAGTTTTGTTTACCCTTTCAATCAAATACAGCTTGCTATTTGCAACAGGAATATCTGGTTCTAGAAAAGATAAATAACATAAGGGTTAACAGGACAACTAAGAGTACCCTGACACAGATAACATTTTCTACAGACTGAATAATTTCTATTTGCTCTTGTTCTGCGACATTTAGAGACTGAAAATTTGTCTCTATTGTGTAGCACTCACCAACAGGAACTAAACTAACAAACATTGTAAAATAAACTAAAATGTGCAGAGTGAGGACTTGTGGAAGCTCACTATGAACTGATCTCACTGAGAAAATGCAACTTTCCATGCACAAAATAACTCATGTCTCCAAACCTGTTTTATCCCTCTTTAAGATAATTAGGAAGATGCAAATATAGAACAGATAGCCTGATGTTAACCTTCGTGTCTTTAAAGCATGGTGCTTCCGTTAACAATAAGAATTTTGCCACCAATGAACCAGAGCAGACAGTGGCAGATTATGGGTTTGTTACAATCCAAGTCCTATCCTACTCCTATGTCAGACTAAAAGTCTGCTTCAATACAGTGAGTAGAAGAGAAAGAAAATGTCACATTTTATAAGAAGTACAGTGGACTCAGCAGTTCCATGAAGATTTGATAAGATTTTACCATTCAAAGATCCAGCCACAGTAACAGAGGATTAAAATTGTCATTCAGTCTAATTATTCTGAACTTTACCCTATTTTGACTCAGTTGTACTTACTGATTACTTTGCTATCATTTTAAAGACTATGTAGGACTTAAGATTGTGTGAATTTGGATTACATAAACAAGAATTATTTTACATTCCTTTTCCTCTCTCAGAAAAACAAAGGCAAGGATGACTTTCACAGGATTCAACCAAAAGTTCTAAATAACTTAATATTCATTTTTGAGTTCCATCTAACCTAATAAAGCTACTACTTCAGACTTTTTTCATCATTTAATCACAAACTCAAAGATTTTACATATGAAATTACATAAGTTTTTCATAGATAAGTTTAAGAGGAGGATTTTTATATTGAGTACAAGTTATAGAGCTGTCATCTTAACACAAACTAAATGGAGATTTTCACCTTAAACATTAGAGATATAAAATGGAGTTCAAAGTTAATTCGTTGTTCATCTATGACCAATTTCACCTGTCTGTAGATTTCCCATGGACAGCAATTATTTTATAGGCAGCAGGAGGGATATATAGGAATAATATATTTTAAATCTGGAAAATAAGTAATGTAATAACTTTATATTACTACTTTTAACAATAGCATGCAGTAGTAATAATAATAATTTTCTGAAGCATCTTGTCGTATTGAAACACGCCAGGAGAAGAAACATTTTAAAACATTAGCTGGGGGAAAAAAAAAAAAAAAAAAAAAAAAAAAAAAAAAAAAAAAAAGAGTTCTGAATTATCAGGGACACAGAACTCCCAGACTGTTTTCTTGTTTGTTTTTTTTTATTATTTTATTTTTATTATTTCTTCAGAAATCTGTGTAAGATAGAACCCGTTGTTTCATATCAGTAAGAAAAAGCTTTGAAACATTTATCAGCTAACAAATATTTAACCCTTATATTTATCATGTTTAATGGCAAACATATTTCAAATGGTAATTTTTTCACCATTATTTGAATTTCACTGGTACTTTTAATTGCTTTTTAATAGGCTTTTCACCTTTCTAAAGCTATCACCTCAAAATGAAAAAAAAGTCATATTTTCAAGAAAAAAATCAAAAAAAGGTAAGTGGAGTTGTCACTTCTGAATAGTCAGAGTATTCTTTCTCATATTCTTCTTTCATTACATATAAATATTCAATCAGTATATAATTATGTCACAGCAGAAAGCAATATAGAAAACAAGAAAAAACCTGCAGCCAGAAAACATGTTTATTTTTTTTCCATATATCACAAAATTAAAACAGACGATAAGAGCTTGAAGCATTCAAAAAGAAATGTGCAAAACAAGTCTGTGAAAAAATCTGTCTGCTCATATAGGTGAGGCTACACTGGATCTGTCTGTCCTCAAATGACCTCGTTTTTCCTCAAGGTCCCCAGCTTTCTGAAGACCACACGTTGTTCCAGTGATGTTTACAGGGGTTGTCCAGGCAACCAGATAAAACAGATTTAAAGGGGCCTGCCCTGCCTGTGCTGTGGACTCCAAACACATCAAGGAAAGGAGCCCTGCCTGTGGAGAAACACAGCCTGGGGTAGGAGAATCTTCCAAATTTTAGCTTGTTGTAGCAAAGAAACAAAAGACTACAAGAATTATACTTTACATAGACAGGGTGAGTTTTGATTCAGACTATGGATTGTAATTTTTTTACTATAATAGATAATATTAACACAACCTACATTTCCTTATGATCTCATTGGATTTTTATGTCCAAGAAGTGACAGTGACAACATTATTGAGTGACTAAGATTAATTATTTCAATTACGGTAGAAAACAGAGACCCCATTCACAATTAGGCCCCCATTGTGATGCAGCTGTACAAACATATATTAAAAGACTGTGTCTGGACCAGAAGTCTGTAAATTACTGCACTCAAAGTCATCAGGGAAAAGACAGCAGCACACATGGAGCACACCCAGGCAGGGAGGAACCTGGACAGTGTGTGTATTGCCAAGATTGTAACAAAATCACTGCTTCTCCTAATTAAAGCAACACTTTTTCTCTCCAAATGAGATAGGTTACCATCTCCTATTATCTTTCTTAAAAGACCATATTGCGTGTTTTCCTGTTGCACGAGGCAAAATCTACAAATTTTCCGTAATTATTTTATCTGTTGTCCTCTCTCCTGCACATGTATGTGCTCCAGTTCTCCTGGCTTCATTTTCTTGTCTCTACCATTTTTAAATGTTCTCTTCTGTCCTGCAGCCCAGCCTTCCTCTTCCCTCCTTCCTTGAAATCCCAGCTGCAATGGAAATCCTGCTCTCCAGCACCACTGAAACTTTCAGAAACCTTTTGCTTATAACTGTACAACCCTAAAATTTGTGGATGAAAAAGCACTCTATAAATGGTAAGTATTGGTATTAAATGTGTTATTAGTATTTGTATGTTAAAGGATCAATATACAAACCATTTAGCTCCCCCTTCAAACAGACAATGAATTAAAAAAAATATTCCTCCCTTGTCATCTGGAGGGAATATGAACTTTAAGCTGAAGGAGAGTAATTGCAACCAGGATTTAGCACTTATAAGAAATTATAGGAATCAGATTTACCCAAGAACCCTTTCTAGCATGTCTTTTGTGCCTATTCAATATACTACCCTGTGCTAACTTGGCCAGTTATACTTTTGTCTTTTCAATAAATTAATGCAATTTTATTGCAGAAATGAAAAAGAGGATGCAAGAGAAGTATTTTCTTTGAGATAACTTATGAAGAGTAACAGGCACAAAACTAGAAAACACACCCAGGTCCAGTGTTGCAGGTAACATCCTGATGTCATTGATGGCAAAACTTCATTTGAGTATGAAGAAATCAAGATTTCATTTGAGACTTAAAAAAAAAAAAAAAAGTAGTTTCTCATCAGTAATGGCTTTTATGGCCTTTGCCCCTGCTTGTGTGTGCTCAGGGGATCAGAAATCTGGTTTGTCTTCTCAGTAATGATGAGGAAAGGCCCTGACTTTTACTTAGATCTGCCTTCATTTTTATTCAACACTATCAGTGAAAATTAAGATCTAGTGTACCAAATATTTGGATCAAACTGTGCTGCTGAATTCCATTGGTTTTGTGAACTCTTAAAAATAACAATTCTGGTAGTAAATCTGCAGTACAGTGAGGGGAAAGAGCAAGTAAATGGAATAGGGTGGCAAAAAAAACAAACAGAGGCCAAACAGGATAGAAAAGAGGGAAAAGCAGAGTGTGAAACTAAAGCCATATAAACCCTTTGGGTTATAGAAAAGAACATTTTTTGGGGAGGAATGGAAATATAATTTTTTTTAGCAGTATAAAAAAAGTAAAACTAGGAGGAACAAAAAATATCTGATTAAATCACAGGATAACTTTTCTATGATAAAGCAGATGGAAAGGATGATTTCTGAGGAGAAATATCAAAGGACAAGCTTTTATAACTAGCTACTTCAAGTTATCTACACTTAAAATGCCATCTGAGTTAAAATGTTGCACCTGAGCATAAGAAACAAATGCAGATGTTATCCCCAAGACAGTCAGATTTCTATACATTCTCTGTTAGAGACCTTGATTGATTCATTTTACCTGAAATTATTTGAAAGGAATTACGGCATTGGAAATTAGAAATGCTTGAGGATAATTTTTATACGTAGACATTTATTGGCTAATATATTACTTGGAGATGCATCTGCTTTTTGCACAAAAAGAATGGAGTTCTTTCTTATAAATGTGATGGTTAAAATCATAATACTTAATACCAATTTAAAAGCCCTGTCTTTCACATTCATGTGCAAAAAGTATTTCACATGGTTACCATCTTTTAAAATGGATTTTAAAATAAAATCTTCACTGGAAGCATTACATTTATTTCAGCTATTATTAGAAAATTACCTCTATATTTCAGATGTGAAACTGAGTTTAGGGAAAATATAGCTTGGACTAAATGCAAATGGAAGTCAAAGTTCTGTTTCATGAGATTAAAAGAATGCTTGAAAACCCTCAACTTCTCTTTCTTGGTGAATCAGCCATACATCTATCAAATACACAGAACATCTACTAATATCAAAGCACAGTCTGACAATGGTTTCTCAGACTCTGGAGTTGAGAGGGAAAAACTTTTACATTGACATTTGCATTACAACCACTTGAAATAACCACTTCTTCTTTGTGCTAATGAGAATTAATAAGTTCTTCTTGGCATGCACTGTAGATATTTCTCCTTTTAGCTTTGTGAGTCAAAGACAAGCCAAAAGAAATCCAAAAATAGTAAATAAACTTTACAAGTTGTTTTTAGCTGGGGTTTTTTTTCATATGCAAAGGGGCTTTTACTCTTTTTTTCTTGCATGGATATTTTTCAATAGATTCACCCTTATGAATATGATACTATAATTGGTTTTGCTTATTATTTCTCCAAATGAAAGGTTACTGGTCTAAATATTCTTTTAGAGATTTAGCTTTCTGGCTTGTAAGTGTGAGGAGAAAGCACTGCAGGCATCTGATTGAAGAACATCTACTGAAACCCTCTAAGCCTGGAATGACCACTCAATCATAGCACTAGCAATTAAAAAAATTTTTAAAAAAAGGACACTGAGAAGAAATTGAAGCATTTAAAGTCTCAAACTCTGGAAATACCAGAAACTACTGGAAAAGAAGGCAAGAACACTTCAGTGTACATCTGGAAGCAGTAAGTGTTATTTAAAAGCAAGTCTATCAGAAGGAGGTTTTCTTTCTGAAAATAGCAAGTGCTGATGCATTTGGCATATTTAACACTTCTCAGCAATCCAAGAAAAGGAGGATATTCATGAAGCTGCTACAAAAAAATGAGGAGTATTGCATTCTAAATAAAAATGAAGCATTTAAGTTATATGCTTTGGTCCTGAATGTTTAAAAGTGTCTTTTACTTTATAAGATTGGGATGACAATTTTATCTGCTAGAGGTGTATGATGAAGTGTGGCATTACCCTGCCATATGGTGAGATCTATTGAAGACTTGTAGATTTAAAAAAAAAAAAAATTAAAACCCTTCCAACTTTAAAAAGTCACTGATTTTCAACAGAAAGTGGAGCAAATAATAGAGAAATAGACTCCTGGGAGAAGCAGACTCCAAATGAGGCAATTTAGAATCTGCCAAGAAACTAGTACTTGAAAAAGTGTTGGACTGGACAGTACTTTGGAACCTTAGATATTACCAAGAGTGGAAAATAGCATAAGACAAAGATGTCAGAGGCAGAAAAACACCCAGAGCTGGAATTCTTGAGCAAGGAATAACAACACAAATAAAGCAGATGAAAGACGCTGAACATTAATAAAAAGCTCGCATTTATTTGTCTTCAGGTGCCAGGGATCTGAACCATGAAGAAATTGCATGCTGTTGCCTTGGATGATTGTTTTCTTTAGAATAAAATACAGCAAAAGATGATGTGTGCAGAAGAAATAATAAACATAAGAGCAAATGGGACATACTACCTTCAGTTTGGCATATATGCACAGTATTCTAGTATTTCTAGGAACTGTGCTGTAACTCTGAGATAAAAACAGCAGGTTGTAAAAAGATAAAGGGGTAAAAATACAGGTTTAGAATGTGATTTTTTTCTGTTTAAAAGATGTTCTTCTAGAAATAAAAAATAATCCAGGAAAACCATCTTAGACTGTTTTCCTATTTTTAGATGGCACTACTAAAGAAACTACAACAGAAGAGCTGATTATGCATTAAGAACATTTTTAGATAGACTTCTTTAACCAATACAGTGGTATGTGACAGAGGGACACAATTTACAGGATGTACATTTGAGAATACAGTGAAGCCTAGATTTAGATGTGAAACTACTAGTTCCTCATCATTCCTCACTTATTGGGTGCAGAATATGTAGGAAAGCTTGCTGAACTCTTTGAACTTTCCCAGCTAGAATTAAAATGACTCTCAGATAACCTAGCATATTTCACTTCCAAAGTAGGCTAAACTGAATTAAGGTCATTTTTAATTCTGAAGAAAAATAGATACTGAGGCATTTAATATAGCTTAGTCTACTTTAGATTAACAGTTGTAATTAACTTGGAGATCTCTGTAGAAAAGACCCTAAAACATAAGTTTAGAACACCACTATTTTTGTGGGTTTTTTTTTTGTTTTTAATCTTAATTCTTTAGAAGGTAATTCAGAGTCTTAATATACAGTAAGAACAAACAATATAATATTGATCACCTCTCAATTATAGTAAATATGCAAGTAATTAAGTCAACTACCCTGAAAGTGGCTTACTATATAGTTTCTTTAAACAGCTATGCATTTTTAAACAACTTTGACTACAAAAGTAATATTTCTATTCAAATCTATGGGAGTAAACTAGAATCAAATATCAGACAAGTATACCATCAAGATCACCGAGAAAACAATCACAAAGCCAGTTACAGAGACAAGTCAGTATGAATTTTCCATAACAGTAATTAGCAATTTCTTCTGAATCACAAGTTTACAGGAGTATTTTCTACAAATATGGAATAATCTGCTGAACAATTATAAGCAACTGAAAAAAGTGCTACTTGACTGATAGCAAGAGACTACACCCACTCTGCCAAATGATCACAGGAGATAAAGGCCAAGAACTGAGCAGCTAGTCTTGCCCATTAAGGCAGTCTGTAGCTTATCTCCAAAAAAACCTGTTTGTTCTGCAGGACATTGACTTCAACACATACCTGTCACCTCCTGTGAATTAATATGTAGCCACTATCCATAGAATATTTGATCAAATGCTCTCTTGTAGGGGGCAATATTGACAGCAAAAGCATGGAACCGGTTTTGATAAATTAGGTCTAAAATATCAGAAAAAACTCACCTTACAACTTTATGGCTCTTGAGGGGCTTGTGGTGAACTGCAGTTAAAAATCAATAAGGGAATACATAAACTCTGCTTCTATATTTACATGGCGTTTTTTGACAAGTGGCTATCTTGGGAAATATTTGGGAAGCGTCTAATGCCAAGAAAGAAAGGGTGGCAGTGGTGAAGTATTGGCTGCTGGTGTAAACTTCCTTTGGAGCTTTTTGCTTTAAGTCTACCTACTCACACTGAAGGAAGCCCAAGTGGGCCTTAGTTAAGACTCCCTCCAAACCAAAATGTCTCTCAAAATTGAACATCCGTGGTGTGCCACTTTCCAGAGGCTTCAGATTTCCTTTTGGATTCACAACTGAAGGGTATCAAAGAATGTTTTCCAGGAGATCTGGCAGAGCAAATTAATTGCCAAGTTGCTTAAGTTTCATAGTGGATTCAGGGGCTGGCAATCTCAGATATTGTAGAAACATGATGTAAGTCCTTTCACTTCTCTCTGAGTGGGTGGGTCCTCAACTGGGATGAATTTGGCATCAGTGGATTAAGCCTTCCCTGCAGAAGAATGTAGTTTATTGCTGTCTGTATAGCTAGTACAGGGAGCAGGGGAAATTGCTGTACTCCTTTCATCCTTTTCCTTAGCACATCTACATGACATAATTGATATATTCTTGGCAGGTCTGAAATTATGCTGCAGTGATGAATATTCCTGTTTCTGGGTCAGAAGCTGTAAAATTTGGAAAATATCTTCCATATTCACAAAGAAATACATATGCTTCTTGGCACGTTAGCAACCTGCTAGAAAAGCATCCCACACTGGCAGAACAGGGGTTAGCTGAGAGCAGGAAATATGCCAGTAGCCTGGAACAACCCAAAAGGAAAACAAGGAGTTAAATGCCAAATATATCATTCTGTTTAGGAGAGAGAAGGAGGCTGCCAGGGGTATTCAAAGATGCAGGAATGTGGGATTTTGGGAAGAGCAGTCTAATTTGGTATTCAAACCCTGCAGTTTACAGGCACTGCTGCAATGGTAAGGCAGGCTGGCCACAGAAAGAGAATCCCAAGTAAGGCAGGTACATATTCCTAACCCAAGCAGAGCCTACACCTTCAGGGTAAGGATGATCAGCACGGATGGGCTAAACCATCAATCTGTGTATGCCAACCCCTTGCAATGCAGGCACACCTCAGATTTGAGAGAAGAAAATGAAAACATGTAATGACTTAAATTTAGTGACTTGTTTCAAATGTGTATTGAAAACAACGGCTATAGTTGCTACAGAAATGCTGCTACCTCATCTACAAATCAGAATGATTGTGGAGTGAAAGGATATGGGGCTCCGGAAGTAATTACCATATGAACAGGTGATTTCTACTAAAAACACCTGAGAATCTTTAATCTAGAAAAAATTTATCTTTTCTTTGTCCTCTCATTTTTAGTTCTAAGTCTATGTAAAGTAAAGTATGTGAGTTTCATGAGGGAACTATATGTCTGATACAGAGCTTTAGGCTTTATCCGAGTAAAAGACTGGTCTTGCTAGGATATTCCAAATTGATAGTTCCCAACAAATATGCAAAACAATGAATGAAAACCTGCTGAGAGTCATTGAAACAACATCATTGAACCCATACAGTTCTAAAACTGCTGAGTTAACTTTCTTACAGTATATTTTTTAAAATCTCATATAGATCAGCAAAACAACTGAAATTTGAATTTTCAGATTAGGCCTTTAGTGAAATGTTTTAACATACACAAACAGAACATTTTTCATATTTGCATGACTTTATTTTTTAACCAATTGTGTTGAAAGAAAGAAGACAAAATACTTGTATATAAGCAGTGATATGAGGCATTTCAGCATAGAAGGATTTTATATAAGAAAATTAAGGAAACTAAAGATTAGGGGCGGAATACGAGTTGAATGCTAAGTGATTGTATACACATAATATCTATAATCATTTGTATGTTTTGCAATTAATCAATGACTATTAACTTGTTAATATAGTGTAACTTGTGTGAGTAGTGTGAATGTGAATACAAACGTCCAACCCTAACTCCTTATTTCTCTTATCTTTGCCTACACATGTAATGCTAGGACTATGGATATGGTTCATGTAATGTTTCACAGCATTGCTGAATTATTTGTTAGGTTTCTGATAAAGAGTGCTTGGGTAAAAACATTTATGCAAATCCATCAGTGCTGCATGTGCATTAAGGGCATGTGGTTGTTTAAGAACCAGTTTCATTGCATTGGTGTACACACACACACACACACAGACACACATATACACATAGTGCTGGACATGTATATGTAGGATTTTGCTGCAGTACGTACAATGACCAGCTGATGCTTGCCCACCAAGACCCAAAGGGCAGTAATGTCTATTGGACCTTGGTAAATTCCCACGTATGCAGCCTTTACAGCATAATTTGCTAGCAAAGGGATGAGCTGTTATGCCAGGAATATGCTAAAGATGCTGCAGCATATCTCATTTGTTAGGGATGTCACTGCTGTCTTCTCAAGGATATCAAAATGCCTGTCAGCACCTGGATGAAAATCAGCTGACTCAGACTCAATCTGGCCAAAATGAAAATGATGAGGGCTGGAATGGGGAAAACATTTAAAACTGGGATAAGACTTTACCTGAGACATCGTCTTCAAATAATTATTTAAATACTACAGCACCTCAGAGTTCTAATTTTTTTTGTCATTGAATATGAATGATTGCGACTACAGATGGCAAATGTATCCTCTCCTTTTCCCATGCTTAAGTTCTCCTCCTGGTGCAGATCTGGCTGTTGCAAACTACATGCCATTCCTTGGCAGAGTGAATTACTGATACCTTGGTGAACCTCTTTTTAAGTGCATAAAGAGTGCACAGATTCCAGCTTTGGCAAAATGAGACAGCCCTCTTCAATAGTAGCTGTTTCACTGCCCCCAACGGTTTGCAGGTTATTTCTGCACAATGTTTGAGTCTTGTTTCTGATCTTCAAAGCAATAGAAACCTGGCTTCCTCAGAGACAGCTTCTTTAATCATGGAAACACAGGTACTCCCCTGAAGTAAGCAATATGATACAGATCAGGATAATGCAAGGGAATAGGTGAAGAAAATCAGAAGCAAGTCCCTTAAACTGAAAAGTGGATTGATCAAACCTCAACCTACAAAACATCAAGACAATTCAGGTAAGTGTTCCCAAAACTTTCTACCATGTAATCCAGGCAGTTTGTACAGCTGTAAAGGCAGATCACACACTGGCGAGATCTGCCCAGTGTTCCCATACAACGTACTCCACTGCACAGGCTCAGGAAACTGGAAATTTCCTAGAACTATCTTTAGTGTGCAGTAGTGCATGTGTATAAAATCCAGTCTCATAGTAAGGTAATTCAGTATTAGACTGTGACAGCGTGTGCTTCACCACCAGGCAGCCCACGGTGCTGGGAGACGATTTTGATAGCCCCTGTGAAGGATGGTAGCCAGAACAATTCCTGCAGCCTTGAAAGAATGCTGCCAGAAAAGGCTGGGTATCACATACATTGTCCTGGCAGAATATATGCAGTTTGTGATCCATAAGATTAGCACTTCTGCTCTCCACTTTCTCCACTTTAAAGCACATAAAATAGAACCTTTTTTTTGATAAGCATTTCCTTCCAGAGCTAAAACACTCAAAGCGTTTCACATGATAAATATATAGAGAGCTATCATCAACTTGAAAGTCACAATACCACTTGAAAATGTGTAGCTGTAGCTATTTATGATGGGTGGCAGCAAAAGGGGGGGAGGAAAAAGAAAAAAAAAAAA
>WEIU01001170.1:686997-749764 GCA_013389925.1 Aegithalos caudatus | reverse complement strand
ACTAAGAAATCTAACAAAGTTTTTTTTTTGTTTTTGTTTTTTTTTTTTTTCTTCCATTAAATTACTTTCTGCTTTGCCCTGCTCAGAAGGAAAAGGTGTTTGCTGGCTTTGGATAGAATGAGTTGTGGTACATATTCCTTATTATACATGTAGTAAGGGTTAGGCTAACTTCTTAGGATTATGCTATGCAGTAAAGTTGTGGAAACACCTTGGTGGGTTTTTTTTCTGTGGGTTTTTAAAGCCATGGTTTTTGTGACTACAGAGTAAATAACCAGTTTCTTCACATTGGGATGTCATCTGTTCTGAGCAATAATTTTGAGGGGTTTAGAAATATTTTTCAGTAATGAGGGAGGCATATAAATACACTCTGCATGTAAGAGTAAATGGATGTCCAGATTCTGAGAAAGCAAGAATCTTTTCTATGGCATACCTGGTCTTTACCAGAGAAAGCCTGATGGGCATTTTGAGCCAACTCCTCCCCTTAGGAAAGGCAGAGAGGCACTGTTCTACTTGCACCGACCTCTTACTTTAGAGAGATACAGTATTTCTCTGATAGACTAACAGTAAAGTAGCAAGGTATCTTACCTGTGTGCCTGTTAAAATGTTGCTGGGTGAGTGAATATGTAAACTGCTTAGTGATTTGTAAATGTAATTGTTAGTTTGTTATTCCTCCGCCCCTTGTTAACTTGTATCCTTTTGCTAAAAGACTGTAATATTTAAACAGAGGACATCAGGAACTTTTTGTTTCTTTTATTCAGGTTAAACTGCTTCCAGGAAGTACATACTCATTAGCATAGTGCACTTGCTGCTAGCACTTGTCTGTAAACCCACAGACATCCACAGCTGCCGTGTGGCTCAAGAAATTAAAACAAAGGAAAGTGCATTTTTGGCAAGAAGATGGAAACTTGAAAAATAGAAAAGACTGTTACTTTGCCTGTGTCCAGAATCAGTTTGCTTTTACCTCTCACAAAATGACATAATTAGGGGGGTTTGTACTCTGCTCCTTCAGCAGTTGCATTGTTATAGTAATTAAGGTTAGCTTTGATTACTATAACATTAGGCAGTTTGAAATTCTTTGTCTTGTAGCAAGCAGCGCTAACAGTTTTATTGTGTATGTAAATTCTGATTGTTAAGCATATGATAATCTAACCTTACTTTACACAGGGTGAAATTGTGATTTAACTGCACCAAAGTCTATCATTAAGGTAAAGTTTTTAATGCAAATTACCTATAGTCAAGCATTCTATTAACTGATCCATAGATTAATGTGGAGGATGGAGGTTTTGATCAGGGTTTCTCATTGAAAAACAGGGTAGGTGGTGATAGAGAGGAAGAGCATTACATAGCTAAAATCACGCCAAGCCCAATTGAAAGATCACAGTATTTTCCTCTAATGGGTATGATGAAAGGAGATGTTTTCATTAACTGGTTGAGGACTATTTTATATTGAGCAGTTTAGAAAAATTTAGTTCCTCAGTTGTATGTTTGTTCCTTATGAAAACTTGTGTAGTGACAAGCACACCCTGCAACTGCCAGCACTGGAGCTCTGGTTTGGGTACTATGGGTTAAGCATTCTAAAGCAATAGAGTGCAACGGTGCGTGTTCAAGCTGGATTCTCTCCATTGGCTGAAAAATCTACATTGTAGTGATCTGTGTTTACATGAACTGAACTTCAGAGAGAAATTAGGTGCTAGATCTTTTAGCTTAATATAATGCCTTGTATAAATATCAAATTGCAAAACAAGCAGGTTTTGAGATTTGTTTAAGTGTACGGCAACTTCATGGGATGTGGAATTGCCTGGAAGATTGAGGGTGTGTGGTGCTTTGTAGTGGTTCTTAGGGTGTTTCCCAGTTCTTTTGCAAATTAGCAATTTTTCTTCCTTTGAATTTCTTGAGGATGAATGGTCAGATGCGAAACTGACACTAAAAAAAATTAGGCTGCTTTTCACATCAATTGCACTAATACCTAAGAAAGTTCAGTTTCTATCTAAATTTGGTCTATTGTTATGACATGCTTTCTTCCAAAAAGATTGCTCTTTAGATACTACCTGCTTCATCATCTAACTGTTTATTTAATATTCAAATACAGAATTTATTTCATTTCTAATTAACTTAGGGGTTTTATATTGAACTTCAAGGTAGGACTTTCTTGAACTATAAATGAATGTGTTCTGAGTTTGGGGTTTTTCAATTTCAATTAACAATTTTCATTTTTTAAGCAATACTTACTATCATGTGTTAGTGATGAACATCAAACACCTTGCATCTCAGGTGAACACTCAGAAAAAGATTGGCAAGGTTGGAAAGATGTCCATGTGAGGAATTACTATGTAATTGCTATGTAAGTGACATCTTTTATATAGAATAGCTAGAGGCATGATCTGTAGAACTGTGTGGTATGGGGAGTGAAGAATGTGTTACACTTGCTTTTTTCTTGCCTTTTTTTAGTAGTTGCATTGTTTCTATTGGCCTTTTCCTTAGGAACAGGTACCAATTTATTCTTAATAAAACGTTAGAGCTCTCTTTGAGAATGAGAAACTACAGAAAATAAGGATGGAGAAAAAGCAGGCAACAGCTGGTAAAAGAAGGAACATGAGTCGAGAAATGTAAAAACAGGGAGCCAAAGGGAGCTCTGAGCAGAGTGTGGTTTGGGTCTTGTCCACACAGTCCCATCCCAGAAAAGGGAGATGGTGAATGCTGGACAGAGATGCTCTGCCTGAGGAGGTCAAAATACCACAGGTGTCGGGACGTCCTGAAAAGCTTCTTCCACCTGCGGCTTGGTCAGAGCAGTAGAGTCTCTGATGAAGGGATCCTGCATCAGTGGAGCCTTAGAGAGGAAATTTATAAATGTAAAGGTGAACCTAGAGCATCTTAGGAAGTTTTGGAGAAGCTGAAGTAGAGGCTGCTATTAATCCCACTTGGGCCATAGCATGCATGTGTTCCACCTTATCCCAGAGGGAAGAGGGAAATAGCTTTCCGGACCCCAGGCAGAGCATTATGGATGTGCCCATATCTTTAATGTATTTTTCCTGGCTGGGCTCTGGATTTAGCCCAAAGTACAAGTTGATCCACCTGGCATTGTGCCTCTTCTGATGGGAGGAGATCCTGTCCCCTGCTGTCTAGGCAGGGCAAATGGTGAGAAAGGGAAGTATGAGGGCATAATGGAATTTTCCAAGTTGAGGTGTGAAGATGAAGCCTATGGAAATACTGCCTGGGGAGGACATGTATCTCACGGGACAATAATCTGCTGCTGGCGTTACTCTTGCCTTAGTCTTGTAGTTGAGTTCAGCTCTTGCTACAGAGGCAGAGAAAACACCCCTTACTACCTTCATGCCAGATGCCCAAAGGTACATTCTGTGGTTTTGTTTTGCCAGACGTGCCAGGTATAGTTTCAGCCAGTTCTTGTGGAGTTGTTGGTTTTTTGGCTTGAGTTCAGTGTTTTTGTTGTTCGGTTGGTTTTTTCTTTTTGTTTTTGGTTGTTTGTTTGTTTTTTTAATGGAAAGTGAATCTAGAAGCTTGGTACTTTCAGCACCTAAAATGGTATTAGTTGTTCACCTCAGAAGACATGGGATTTATTTTTGGTGTGGTGGTCTTTGGGTTTTGTTTTGTATTTTCTGTTTTTAAGCCGATGCTTGAAACTATGCCATTTATTAAAGAAAAACATTTACGAAGTAATTGACAGCAGTAATATAGACCCTAATTTGGCCAAATAACCTGTTCTTTTCAACTACAAGATGGTGTTGTACGATGATTTGGTTGAATTTTCAAATTAGTTATAGTCCCCACTACTTGTCACTGTTACTTTAGAGTGTTTTTTTCAGGACCTCTTAGAAGCAGTTCTCTGCTGGGCAAGAGTCTTCAGAATAGAACCTGATTTTTGCTGGTATGATATTTTTGAAAAAACCCAAAACATGTTTGTACTGTCTCCAGCTTGAGGTCTGAGTTTATAATTATGAACCATTCTTCAACTTACTGCTTATGGAGTACTGACATGACCAATTTTCTTTGCAGTAAAGCTGACTTGAAAAATGCCTGCCCTTATCACCCCTGCTGCTCTGCTCATGGCTACAATTCACTGCTCCTCCTGTGCTGATACAGCTGTTCAAGGACTGCTCTTTGTCTCACCACAATGGTTAAGACCCTTGCTCCCACCTGGTTTAACCTGCTGTTTTAATCCTATATTTCATGGACCTGTCTTTAAAACACTGCCCCACCTTGTATTGGGCTGATACAAAGGAGGGATCCAAAACAAGGGGTAACTGGTGTTGCAAGTGGCTTTTGCCACTGAAGAAAACACACGTTTCACTGAAGGGAAGAAGAAAACGCTACTGTTGCATGGTGTCAATATCACCTTTTGGATATGTTAACATGAGGTGGTTTTTAATTTGAAGGACTCTTGGGAGCCTTCCCTTGATCCAGAGATGCAGACTGACTTTGTAGTGCTATGCATCACCATACCATTCTCAAATACTATCTGCAAGAGTTGTGCCATTTTTTGCTTACAACTGAGACTAAAATAGTGTTTGTATCATTTTAGTTCTGTTAAATGTGATTACCCTCATGGCTGTCAGCACAATTTATTTTGACAAAGTTATCAGAAAGATCACCAGCCTTCCTCTTCATATTTTAATTGCTCCAGAATGTACTCAAGTATTTGTTAGGACAAATAAAACTGGAAGATGACTAAAACATACACACTCCCTTTAGATACAGCATGTGAGTAGGGAGTAGCGGGAGGAAGAAGAGATGTACAGAACTGTGCAGCAGCACAATGAGAGATGTAAAAGAATCTGATACCAAAGTTAGCCTAAATGGTATGGTAAAGCTAGAGGTGTAAGTACTAGAAATTTAGTATGGCCTTTGGCAAGAAAAATGAAGGCATCTCTTGCATTTATCTTTTTTTGTAGTTGAACTGAATTCCTGCACTTAGTGAAGATACTGATTTTCTGCAGGATGTATTTTTCATTTAAAGTAAAAATAAAGTTCATAGCCTTACTGTCCCTTCTTTCAAAAATAACTTGCGGTAGTTCTGCCTTTCTTTGTGTGAAAATAATTCCAAACAGAAAATAGTAGTTGGCTGGTTTTCCACAGTTCTATTCACAACACTATAATTTTCTCCACCAACTAAATTGACTCATTCATTTCCACTAATACATACCAACTTACTTGTTCTGCTGCCAGTCTTGTTGTTAAGAGGACTTGCCCAAGACACAGTGGCTGAGAAAACAGAGCAGTCCATGTTCAGTATGGAAAGCACGGAAGTGCAATCCTTTCACGTGCACTCCCTTTGGACTTGGACACAAATTTTTCGACAGGAGAACTGTCAGCCACTGGAATAATCTCCCCAGGGAAGTGGTGGACTCCCCAAAAGCAGGACACTTAGGGTTCAGCTGGACAGGGTGCAGGGCCATCTTGTCTAGAGCATGCTTTTGTCAAGAAAGGTTGGACCAGGTGAGCCTTGAGGTCCCTTCCAACCTGACCTTCTGTGATTCTCTGACATGTTACAGAGAGGCTGAGTAGCAGAACAAGTCTGAGCTTGGGATTGTTTGATACGTGTGCAGCACTGGAGAGGGGTTTATAGAAAGTGTCTGTAAGCTGGGAAGGAGACAATAGATAGGTACATTTTTAAGAAATAAAGCCAGGGTGAGAATTTTGATGCCTCTCAAATGGTGTGAACACGGTTGGATAGTCTCAAGAAGGCAAGAGTTATATGAAAAACACTTGATTTCTTTGTTGAATGCATGTTTAAGAATGAAAAGGAGACATTCAGTGAGGGAAATACATTTGGGGAAAATGTATGCTTCAGTTGTAAAAGAAGAAACATATTCAGTATATGGATGTAAGCCACAATATTGGCAATTTTATGAGCCAAAGTAATAGTAAACACTGAAGAAGGAAGATGCGAGAAAATTAAGGAATAGTATTATTAGTCCCTATTAAATATTTGCTAATGATACAGGTATCACCTATAGCATTATAGCATGAAGAGTATTTTTCCTCTTCTAAAATACAGAACTATATTAGTGTTGTGTGTTTAAAAAAGAAAAGAAAAAAAAAAAAAAAAAGGAATCGTTGACATGTCTGATGTCACTCCTCTTTGGGACACTTTTTTCCCGTCTGTTGAGAGCCCAATGGACCTTTATTCTACTCCAAGGATATGATGAAACACCAGATCTCCCTATTTGTGATTGCAGCAAGAACTGTTCAATGAAAGGTAGCATTCAATTTTTTCTGGTGTTTCATCACATGGCAGAGTGTATTCTCTCATAAAAGATTAAACTGCAGATGCTGCTGACATCTGTTATTGTTTCAGAGATTCTCATTTCTTTGTGTAGTTGGAGGAGGGTTATCTGAATCAAAATTACTTTCCTGCTGCAGCAGCATCAACTTTGCAGTATCCTGTGAGACAATATGTAACCACAACAAAACCAGTATTTCATTTTTATAGATGTACTTACTGGGGTGGTTTTGTGGTCCAGACACAGAGTAATTGTCACAGCATTGGATAATTTAGAACTGAACTACGAGGACTGCAGTGTGAAGTACTAAAATATTGTGCTTATACTCAGACATCATTGCAGTTTAAAAAGTACTTCCAGCTAATCGTTCTGTTCAAGTACTTCTTCACTGATGATAGTATTTAAGAAGGGACGGCAAAATAAGAAGAGTTTTGCAAGATGACCTACAAGCAGATAAAAATCTGGTCCCTGAAATTTTTACAATTTAAGAAGGCAAAAATCTAGTCCTAATGGTAGCCTAATGTTTATAGACGCTTTATACAGAAGTATGCATACTTAACATATAGATGGAATTAATTTAATTGGAGGAAGAAAAGCTCTGAAGAAGGGCAAGATTTTCCTACCATCACCACTTAATGATTTTTCAGGTTGGAGGAAGTGAGGAGAAGGATAACAGTTTTAATACAACAACTATAATTCTGCTCTAGGCAAAATCATTGTTTTATAAAAACATTTTATTGTATGTTGACAATGATATTGAGAGATATATTGGAATTGAACTTAGGAAAATAGGAAGAAATGGTGGTTAATATATCAACAGTTGCATCTTAAAGGATTCATGTGATAGTTTAAAATTCTGTAGTATATATGAACACTCTGTGGACATTGTATGTGACATACTACTACAGCAGTCTTTTGTTTTACTGGTAAAGGCACAGAAGAGTGGAGATGATGGCCAGCTCTAGTTCCATTCCCATCTTAGTCAACAATTTTGATAAAGTGGCCAAAATAAGAGGCCCGTTTCAAGATAAGGTCTTTTAATATATTGTGGGAGATTTTTTAAGCAAATTTATTTTATTCATTTATATAAAAAGAAATAAAATGTATCTGAAATATTTATCCTCTTAGAAGTTGTGTTTTTTTTAATTTATTTTTCTATTTAAATCTCAGAATGTGTGCTATAAATCTCAGAATACTGCTATTCCAAATAACATTAATTTTGATCTGAAGATAATGATATGTATGTAAGGGCCCCGTAAATAGGCCATAAATCATTTACAGTCTGTGTTGGTGGTGTGGTAGTAATATTTTGATTTGGGCTGTCTGGTTAAGGGTAGAAAAATTTGGATATTTATGTTCAAAGTTGATTTTTTAAAATTAAGACATTAATAGGTAAGGGATCTGCTTTTCTTTTGTTGTTCTGTTGGCACATACTAGCATGGTGCAATTAGCACTTTTTTCTTACATTAATGAATGTTTTAACCTCACAAGAGCATTTTTAAGAAGACTTTCACTTTAAGAAACTGAAAATCTATTTAAAGTGAAATCTTGTATTCTGGTCCTCTATTAGACAATGCAAGTATAGCATTTTCATTAATTCAAGCTCCATGTTGCAGTATTACTTGTTGACTTATTAGCAAAGAGAATTTAGCTTAGGAACAAATTAATTTATGAGGATCAAGACAGTTTGTCTTAATTCAGTGTCTCTCTTGTAGTACATGTAACAACAAAAGATGTATCTTCTTTGCTGTTGAGTATTTTCTTCATATTCTTATTGAGTGATTTTGATGACAAACACTGTTAGGATTCTCACTAAAAGAAAATACTTTCTTGCCAATGAGTGTTTATACACCATGCATCTGTCTTCTGTTTTGTCTTTTAAAGTCTGGTATAGAAAGTATTGGGGGCTAGTGAGATTATCATTCTTGTGAACTTTACCCCTCCAACTCTGCACCTGTTCAGGTAGTATTTAAAAATGAGAAAGGACGTGTACACCTTGTTGAAACAAGGTGCCATGTGGTTTTTTTTAACACCTTGTATTTCAAGAATATATTTTTATCTCATATTACAGGATAATTAATAGATCCATTTTAAATAGTAAACAAAGATGACTATTGTGGATTAAAAACTATACATTTTTATATTTTTAACTACTCAATATTAGTTAAATTATTCTTTGCTTAGAAGTAAAGGTTACATTATTTGTCACTTTTGGTATCTTACTTTGCTTGGTAAGAGCAGAATTATTCAAATACTTCCTATGCTGTCTGTTCTTATTATCACATTTGTGATATTATGGGCTGAGTAGATTTCTAGTGAAAACGAGGGCTGGAAATGCAACTTTCCTGTTCTTGCTAAATAAACCAAAAAGTCCACCAAAACTCAAACCAGCCAAATTTATGCTTTCAAAATAAAAAAGCAGGCAGCTCACCAGTGGAATCTTTCAGGAAGGAGAACCTTTGTACCTGTATATCATCTGGGGAAGATGAGTGTGTGTTGTTTCTGAGGGGAGTCAAAGACACAGCAAGAATGCCCCAGAGAGAGTTTGAGCAAATAGTGGAAGACAGCCCGTGAAAAACACAGCAAGGCGTTTTTTGACTGAGCATGGCTCAAGAAGCCTTGTTAAGGACTTCCCACATTCGTTTCTTTGCATAGGTAGAATTTTATACATTCTTTATAAATACCCAGGGTTGAATCAGGACAATCTGTAGAGAGCAGCATTTCACTTATTTCTCCTCAAGTGACGAGTGGATGATGGAAACAGGTGACCTGCTCAGGTGAAGTAGGTGGCAATGTGTATTTGTGTGAGGAGCATGAGTTTGGTTGTTTTTTTCTTGACTGGCCAAGCTATAATGGTATGTACTGTCCAAAGGTTCTTTTGCTGTATCACCTAGTTCTCTGCCTTCTGTTTTAGTGTTTCTGTCAACAGGCCAAGATGTGACTTTTCAGGTGATATGTAATTTTCTTTTCCTGGGCAATTAAAAATCAGTATATGCTTTCTCTGTAGAAACAGCTTCTCAAAGCTTGTGATCACACATCATCAGACATAAAATGTGCCACTTTATTTTGCAAAATTGATGCATTCCTACTGCTAAGAAAGTTTGTAATTCTTGTGTAAATTTATAGGCTTAAAAAAAACTAGTGAAGCTATTCCAGTTCTGTCAGGCCTCTATTGTCCACAATAAAGAGTCATCTTAAAATGAATTTTTATGGTTATGTAGCTCTCATAACAATTGAAGGATTCCTTGCTCAGACAAATTAAAATCAGTCTCATGATGGGGAGGGGAAGGGTTTTATTAAGGAATTTAACTTATTTCTTTCATTTCTATGTATTCGTCTTACGAATCGTATTGAACTTCTTGTGTATGTAATTAACATACACACACAGCCCCTCTCTGTTTTGTCATTACACCTTTTTCCCAAGCTGTCTTTCTATGTAGATCTGTTTCAGACAGATTCATTTTATGTCTCCGTTATGGTTTTGTTCAAATTGGAGGTTTTACAATAGTTCATGCACACAATGCTTTAAACTATTTTCTTTTGAAGTTCTATATGAAAGTTCTTTGTTACTGAAAGTTAAGCAATGCAGTGGGCAGAGAATAAAATGAAGCCTCATTTTCCTCCCTCCTTGTTTTCTTCCTGTTCTAATAGCTTTTATTTCTTCTTTGTGAAATAGGCACCCAAATACCATTTCATCTTTGTGGAGATAAAAAAGCAGCAGTACCTACAGCTGAAAATCATATGGTTTAAATAACTTGTCACAGAACAAGGATAGTGTCTACTCCTCAAGTATGGTATTTAGTAGCCTTTGGCAGCAGCTCGTCCTGATGCTGCTAAAGGCTACTTCATCCTGCTCCCAGAGTTCTGTAGATCTTTCCAAAGGAGCTCCACTGATAATTTCCTTCACTGCCTGATCCTGAATGAGTGCCAGGATAATTCCATACACTGTTCTGCAGGAAGTACCAGTCTGTGGAAAAAGGAATACGTCTGTATCTGTTGTTACAAAGAAGGTGCAAACAAGGGCCATGCAGAGGTTATTCAAAGAATACTAATTCTGACTTTTTAAATGCCTTTGAATGCCAAAATGTGAAATATAAATAGTCTTTAAAACATGGCTTTCTGTTTGAATTAAATTATGTAGACAAATACTTGTTTATACAGTTTGATTTGTAAATGTCTTCCTATGAAAAGGCAGTAAATTTTACTAGTCAGTTGTCTTAATTCATAAATATTCATAATTAGTATGACAATAGGTTGATAGCTGTTTAGTTGACTTTATCCAGTGTCACTTGAATTTCTGGTTATTATTTTTAGAATGTACAATAAAGCTAAAAGGTAACATGGTAGCTTTTTCAGTGACATAGTTTATAGCTTGCATATTTTTATGTTCAGGTTGGAGGAATTGATGAAAAATTCTGGGAAGAAATCAATTTGTATAAATGTTATATCAAGTTTAAGACAATTTGGGGTCATAAGAAGGGAAGAGATACTGTGATCAGCCTTTGCTCTCTGGAGCTCTAAGGGAATTCTCTTTTTCTAAACTCAGAAATACTCCTAAAAATCTCATTAGAAGCCCACCCATCAGTGTTTTGCACTGACAGAAATGTGTCATGGTCTGGTATCACACTATGAAAATTGTTTGTAGATACTATTCAGCTCTTATCTGAGGTCAAACTGCAGTATTTGTTGACCTTCCTACTTAGGCTTGATGCACTGAAAATCTGGGCTGTTAAACTTGGGAGTCATATGATTGTCTAAATCCTTACTCCTCATTCGCAATGTTCCAGAAAAACAAGGCAGAGGCAATGCAATCAGGCTTAACAGTCCTATTGCTTTTAACCATTTCTGAATTTCTCTTAGGGAAAGGGTAGCTTTTGGGAAAATAATTAGCTTTTTTAATTAGTTGGCTCTATTAAGCACCTTTCATCTGTAAACTGGCAAATAACTGCAAATATTTATTTAACAATTAACTCTTTAGAAGACCTAGGCATACAGCAATACAGTGAAGTGACATCTTATAATTACCCTAGGCTTGTAGTAACACTTCTAGTAACTTAAAAGAACGTGTATCTTCATTTTTGCCAGTCATACATTTAAATTGGCAGTCTGTTATAGAGAGAAAACTATACCTTATTTTATGGCAATTAGTATATCAATTTACTTCACGTTCTCAAAGTGCTTATTAATTTTAGCTCAAAATAGATCAAATGTACCACATGTGACTGCTGTATCATAATACTACATTTCTATTTTTAAACCTAAATGGACTCTGGGAAAGTACTTTGCAAACTTTTGGCTTCTGTTGCAGAGCAGGTTTCCCATGTGTTCCTGGCTAAAGTGCCTCCTAATGGGGTCCTGGACTATCCGTTCATCTTTCTGGCTGTGTTCCAAACTTTTATGTTCATTAATAAAAAAACCCTGCAATAAAGTCAGGTGAATTGTGTGAATTCTTCAAAATTAGCAAGCTGGAGAAACTTCATCTTCTTCATTTCAGTCCTGAAAATGTTCAGATACTGCAAGGGAAAATTAAATTTTTGCTGGAAGTCATGAGCTTAGAATCATATTAATGATATTTTGTTTTGAAAATGTTTTCTCTGTGAACTTACATTCAACACCAAAGAAAAAATGTTTCTTCCCCTACAAGTGGAAGGCTTTTCAAAACTTATTAATCTCTTATTAAAAATAAGTCTTGTATTAAAAATATGTCAACTATTGGAAATCAAACAGTCTTTACCTTTCTTACTCTGCAGTGATGGAGTCATGGCTCAAAAGTTACATATAGATTAATACTTATTTTGTAATGGCCAACTGGGATCTCTTTATCCCCACTGCACGTGGTCCAAGTTAAATGTTAGGACTTTTCTATCACTCTCACCTCACCAAATCATCACAGTCACTAAATGGATAAAGAGAGAGTTGTCAAGGCAATAAAGAAATTTAGTCATTCCTAGGTTGAAGGCAGCTGTAGAATGCAACAGATGAGTCTTAGGAGAGCAGGTAAAATGTTACTAAACTATTGGTTTCATGGCTCTGTCAGAGCATGCAGTGGTGTTGTACACTGATTGTAGTTGAGCTTTTGAGCATAAATGTGTGTAATTGCCACCTGTAGTAATTCAGTCTGACAGTTACAAAGACAAAAATACCAATGATAATCAGCAGCATACATACCAGTATTTAACAACACATCATAAAGGAATATTATTTTTGCAGTCTGAGGTGCTTCATAATTTGGGGTCCAAGGGAGTTCCCTTAGGTGACAAACACTGACAAATGCAATCCATTTGGGATAAACTTTGGATGTTTTGATTGCTTAGCCTGTGAGACAAGGAGCAAAAGTGCTTTTCTGAAGTTGCTTTTCATGTTACAGTCAAGCATCTCTTGGCTCTGGCTGAAGAGATAGCGCCCCAAGGTCAGATTTTTTTATTTTTTTTATTTTTCTTCATACAAAGATATCAACATGTTGATGGTGCAGCAGCCACTACGTTTTACAGCTTAAATGTCTTAATCAGTATCTGTAGCAACATCTGATAAAAATGAAGGCTAGCAAAACAAGATGTAGCAAACATAAGTGTTTGAGGAGTTCATTTTCTTAGCATGCCCAAAGTGTATCTATAGTTTGGTATTCATTTCCTGAAGTCAGTTATAGACAAGTCATAAGTTGTTGAAATACTGAAGAATATTAAAGAAGTGGGTGTTTCATCTTTCCTTTATGCCCAGTTGGCAGTTAGTAACTAAATTAAGCTTTCATTTCAGTTTGAGAACTGAAAAGAGTTGAGATAATAAGATTGTGTTAAATCAGCTTTTGGCCTTTGACCTTCTAAAATTAATGTCTAAAACAGAATCAGGGGTGAAGTTGTAGAGATACATGGAGTATTGTCCTTTAAATGGCTGAAAAATTGGGGCAGGAAGGGGTTAGGCCATTTTCTTCTCCACGTACAGTGATAGGCCAGACCTTTTTATATAGAAAAAAAAAATGCCTACACTACACTCTTGAAGGCTTGCATTGTTTTTTAATAACATGAGAGAATAAAACTCTTCTAATTGTTTGAGACTACTGGTGAAGATGCCTTTTCTTGCTCTTTAACTTACCCTCAAGCTCAGATTATGCCTTCACTCACCGTAGTGGTTTTAGATCAGAGCCCTCGCTCTGTCCTTCCTTAGCTCCTTGTTTCAGTTTTACCTCTGCCTTGTTCCAGCTCCCTAATGCAGTCTTGCATCAGTTCTCAAATCTTTGCCTGTTAGCCCTTCCTCTGCTTTTTTTTGCCTTTCCTCCCCCCAGTTCTGTTGCGAAATTCTCATTTTTGACCAAGTGTTGGTGACATTCTGGTATATTCTAATATTGCTGTTCCCCATGCTTGTGTCATAGTTGTTCCTGAAGTGGACACTAGGAGAGAAAAGAATATTTTAATTTTAAGCTGTGTTTTAATGGCTCACTAATTACTTGTAAGCAAAGAAGCAAGCCTAATTTCCTTTATCTTTAATATTTCAACTTGGTTTAGCAGTAATTAAAGTTGCTGGTGTAAATATGTCTTGAAAAGATCTATTTCGCTCAGTATTTTTTCTTAGGAGGCCTTAATTTGGGGCTTATTTGATTTAGGACAAAAATCAGACTTTATTAAACGTGTATTTTTATGTGTACTTATAATTATCTTAATTTTCAATGTCAGCCAATTTATGTTGTTTACTGTCAGAAGTGTGGTGTTAATCCATCTTGTCTGATGCAAAAAAAATTAGCAACAATGTTTGAACTTGGGAATGTTAATTTAAGCATGAAACATCAAAATAAGTATTAATTTTAAATTAAACAAAAAAGTCAATTTTATTTGAAATTGTTTCCATGCATATGGCTGAGTTTTCTGTTGAATTTCAGGCTACCAATTATTTTTAGACTACATAAATTAATGAGAACAGATGGGATGTATGATTAGAAATTTTGGCATATTGAGCAGTCAGGCTGAACTGAAAAATACTTGAATGTATAATATGTGGAACAAAATTATATCAAAGAGGTATTTGCAAAACCAGAGGTGCAAAAGGATTCTGTGAAGAAAGGCAGAGAGAACATCTGAGCTCAGCCTCCACAGCTCACTGCAGAGGACATAAGTGGCCTCTTGAATTGCAGGTGGCTGTGCCCAGTCGTGTCATTGTACCTCGAGGTGTGTGGTCACTCCTTAAAGGGAGTGATTGCAACAAAAACTCTCCAAATGAGAGGAGGGAAAGCTTTTCAAACTACTGTGCAATATATATATTCATTAATGATGTTCACATATGATGTTCAGAATTAAAATATTTACCTAGAGACATGAATTGCATTATTTAATAGTATCAAGGAGAATTTGTTTTTTGTCAAAAAGGAGAAGAGTTAAAGGTTCATGCTGAGTTTGCTGCCCTGCTATTTTCATACCTATTCTAGGTGACTGCAAGCATTTGTTATCAGGGTTGTTAGTTACGGTTTCGTTTGCAGTTCTTCTGAAAGTATGCTTTTCTTATCTATATTCCTTGAGCTGGTTGCTTTAAATAGAACAAAATTTGTACCCAGAATATCAGCCTTTCTTTCCTGTTTCTTAGAGTGAGTATATATGTACCCATTTTTCCTTAGAGCAAGGAAGGAAGATAAACTTGGTGTTTCAACATGAATGGCAACGAGGCTGCAAGTTTTCCAGCAATGCATAAATGCATTGTTAGCCTTGCACAACTTTACAGAAAAATCATGTATCAGCAGTGTTTTCAAAAATTGCACTAATACTTTGCCTTATTTGGCTGATACTTAAGCTGATATTTTCTTCTGAAAGTGCCAACTTTACAGAGAGAATGGAATGCAAATGTCGTATGTTACCTAATAATAATATGTAAGCACTCATTTTCATTTCAGATAAGTATTCATTTAGGCTTTTATTTCTTGTAGTTTAAGTATTGGGCTTTTTTTAATGTATTAGAAAGGTGAGGAGAGGGCTCAGTTACTGCAATTACTAAGTTCATTATTTTGATTCTTCACTTAAATGGAATGCCATGTGTTTCCTTCCACCCACCCTCCTTAGAGTGGAAGAAGGTGGATCTTATAGTGGAAATAAGTTTAGAAAAATTGCCCAATGTAGTGCAACTGTTACCTCATTTTGGCAGTTGGCAGTTTCCTTGGGTAGATTTTAACTTGAGAGGAATTGGAAGAAAACCAGAACCTTCCCACATGCCATGTGACTCCCAGAAATAACAATTCTGTATTGAGCTTGTTAGGAAGAGCTATGAGCATCTGAGACTGGCTCACAGTGAAACATGTTTGTTCTTCCAGGAGGAAGAAATGAAGCCTCTGGCTAGTTACAAACTTTTAAGTATTTTTTCTCAATATGGTTCAAGTAAATTAAGATTAAAAACTCAAGAGATGTCTTCCAGCTCTGCCAAATTAAGGAGATTTTTATTTCCCAGAAATAAGAAGGACCTGTACGATGCTATCATGTGATAGACTTCACCCATTCGAAATAGGAATATTTAAAACATTTTCTTTATTTTGGAGTAATAATGATTAGGATGGCTCATCCTACGATGTGCCCACTGCCAGATGAAGGAAGTGCCCAGTTATTAGCAGGAAGGCCCGAGATGGTGAAGCCTTTTTGGGAAATGATCTCTCTCCCTGTGTGCAGTCTGCAGTGGAGGTGTGCACTGGAGCACATGGTGGTACAAAAGAGTCACAGTGTCCTGGTTCAGGAGGGTATGGGGTTGATTGTCACTGCCTTGAGAAGATGCTTTTAGTGGCAATTCACAGTATGAAATACAGTGATTTTCAGAATGCATTCTAATTACTCTTTGCTCTTACTCCTCTTTTGAGAAAATTAAAGGTAAATACAATTACAACTAACGGATATTCTTGTATCTAATTAAAAAGTAGCTTCAAGATGATTTACTGTGGTTTACCTGTCAGTTAAAAGTTTATATTATACTTAATTTAAAAATTATTTCTTTATTTGATTTAAATAGTGTTACTGTGGAAAAGTTTATTCTTTGTGAAATCTAACGGAGTGAGCTCTATTACAAGTAGCCAGCATAGCAAAAATCTGTTTCTTAGAAAGAAAATATTTTTCCTTTTATACAAAATGTAGAATTGTTAAACTTCTCAGAATATTATGCATTATCAAGCACTCATTTTGCTCTAAAATTAAGAAAAAATGTTATGTTCAGTGCAGCTTGTAACTTATTCTCTACAAGTTCTGGTGAAGGAATCACTAGTTTCTTTCGATCTTTAAAAAAAAAATCTTTGATCATGCTGCTTTGAATGGGAAAATACAATTGAAAGATGGAGGATACAGTATTAAGGAATTATGTCTTTGCTGACATTCATATTGCATGTGGATCTGGTATGCCATGTGAATTGTTTGACTTTGTTCAGAGAATTACAAAGACTGGTTATATTATCCACAAAAAAAGAAGAAGAAACACTATGCAATTAATCTTGTAGTGTTTCTTTCCTGAAAAGTGTTTTCTGCTTTCCTGTGCTTTTAAACAAACATAAACCCAAATTAAATATACTTGTAGTCATGTATTTATCTCATTCTTTGTAAATGGAAGAGGGAAAATTATCTTTTGACCATTCGATCTGGCCAAGCTTTAGTTGTTTTGGCATTTGTTCTAAAGTAAAACTTGGGAATGCCACAAGGTTATATGGACTGAGAAGCAAAGTGCCTGTGGCTTACTGGTAAACACATTTCATAAGTAGCCAAATGCAAATATTGCATTTTAAGAAATTTTTTAGCTTGGTAAATTATTTCTGTGATATCCAAATGTAAATACTATTTAAGAATATATTCAAACAAATAATAAATAAATTTACCTTATGTGAAATAAACTCAATATAAATTAATTTTTTTAAATTAAAATCCATCGCAAATAGGGGAAAAAAAGTACAATCTGTGAACTTTGTTGCTGTCTCACTAAGAAAAATAGCCACTAATTAGAAGGTTGGTGTGTGTATTATTTCCCCTCTAAAAAATCTGAAATATTCAGTTGTGTTTATACAACACATTACAGATGAATGACTGAGTACCTCTAAAATTTTATGTTCAGTAGTATTATAGTTTTTGTACCTCATGCTTTGTTTGGTCTTAAACCAGCAGATGGCATTTGTTACTCCATTTAAGTGCAGTCTAACATATATTTTGTAAACACAGAGTAATTAACTTCAGTATGTAGAGAAATCCTCTTTCTGAGCTGTGCTTCTGATCCCTCTGCAGTCATGCAAATTCCTGTAGTTGAGATTCCACTCAGCACAAGGTGTGTTGTGCAAACTCCGAAATGTCCTCTTGCACATTCTGCAGCCTCTTGTCCTGTGGCCAGCAGCATCCTCTCTACTTGTCAGGGTTTAATGCCTGTGTTCCAGTCCAGCTGCTGTGGGGGACAGTGGGTGCTTCACTTCTCTGTTTGTGGGGTATCTGAGGCTGAGCAGGCTGTAGGAGTGGAGGGACCAGGGCTCTAGGGCAGCCTGTGGTCTGGTGAGGCACTGGAATGCAGGGGCTGCCTAGTGGTGAGCACATCTCTGCAGCACATGGCCAAGTGTTCTGTGCTTCAGACTGTATTTTATGAAAGCCACTACTGTATTCTAATTTGCACTCTGTACTCCCTTCAGTCTATGAAAAAGCACTATCCCTTCCAATGGAGTTACTTTGGGTTTGCTTGCTTTCTTATTTGGATATTTTTCTAATTGAACCTAAATGTCATATAATCAAAGAACACTCCAGTTTTGGAGGAAAACTGAGGTATGAATTTTAAATACTTAGCTCAAGGTGGAGTCATTTGGTTTGAGTTATTTTTTCCCCTAGGAAGTGTGCTGGTGATTTAAAATGCAGATTGGCTTCCTGAAAGTGTTACTAAAATGTCTCTGGTTACTCCAGTATTTAGCATTCTGGTCTTTTACTGTACAGTATAGATCTGATAGTGAAGTGAAGCTGCTAATACAGTGAATAATTTTTGCCTATGAGGCTTCAGTTTAGGTGAACATTTTGCTGTTGTCCTTTCTCTTACTTCTTCCCATTATCCTGTGTCAAAAATTATCTGTAAATATGACTCCAGATCTCTCAGGGTTAACAATAATTTGTTGTGTGCAGCACTCTGATTCAGGACACATAATCTTAACGAGTCCTAGGAAGAGGTTTTTGAACCTAAGTGTGCCTAAGTAGCTAAACCAAGGCAGGATAGACCAAACCTGTAGATTTTGGAAAAAGCAGAGCTCCTCTACCCAAAGCTTCCTGTAGCCAAGATCCTCTCCACAGCAGCTTCACACCTGCAAGGGCCTTTATGGTTCTTGTGAGAGCCAGATCTTCAGCATCCTTCTTCTGGCAGAATGGAAGTAGGGAGCTTCTCCTTGAGCCCCGTCAGATACTGAGCAAAATGTCTGCATCGTTCTTCTAATTCACAAACTTCATCTTACTCATTTTGGATCAATAACCCATTAATGTTCAATATTAATCAACAGTAATAAGTAGTTCAATGTAAATTAAGTGGTCCAAAACCTTTATTTGCTGTTAAGTTTTTCAGAGAGGCAGAGCAACTGAGTTCATGCTAAATTGCTTCACAATTTAACCTTGGATTTTCATTTTAAATGTCCATACACTTACATGTTTTTTTTCTAGACCTCATTGGTTGAAAAGCAAAAACAGCTTACTCCTGGCGGACTACTATTTTGTGTTACTATAACAAAATCCACTTACATAGGTACTTTCTCTTTTGCTACAAAGTAACAGGGTTTGTACAAAACTTCTGAATGGCTGTCAAACTGTCATAAATTGTGCTAGTGAGTAACTACAGAGGGTTATTTGAGCAGTGTGTGATTTGGAAGGGCATGGACACCAAGAGGATTTCACCAGTACTCTCAGATCTCTTATGTGAAAGCAGCTGTTTCAAAGATGGTTCCTGGCTAACCTCTGTTTTATTATGGAGCAATTGTGTAATTTTTATTCACATTCTGCCAACGTCAGTCTTGCAGTCTGAACTGTCATATTGGCAACCATCAGTGAGCACAGCATCTTGAAGAAAGCTGAGAGACAAGCAAGGTGATGTCTTAGGAGAGAAATCCAGTTATCTTTTGCAGATTGGACAGTTTTTTTGAAGATTTGCCTTTTGTACTGAGAGAGTTCTCTGTCCCCTTCTTGTCAGCACTAGATTTGGGACTGTGACTCCAAAGCATTTGGTTTCAAAAAGACCAGATAATGTGTTGGTAGAAATGAGGAAACTTGTTTTGCTGCCAGGGTATGTGTCCACAGAAAATCTCAACATCTTAGATGATGAATTTGTCAAATTTTGACAAGAAAACGGACAGGAAGAGTAAAAACTTACAGCTTACATATGAAAAATCAGATGCTGAATTCGACATCTTTTTTTTTTTTTCCCTCCAAGCTCTCACTTATTTTTTTATTCATTTTGCATCATCATGGTTAACAAGTAAACAATGCTATTTGACCATGTGAGCTTAAATTAATGCTTCCTGATGAGAGCTGCAAGTATTAAATGTGTGCTGCAGTTGAACTGGTGTACAGTAGATGCCAGTAGAGACCTACTGAGTCAAAATAGAAATATGACCAGTGTTTCCATAGCAACAACTTCCTCCTGGCAGTCCTATTTATAGCAGTGCTGCAGTCCCAGCCTCCGTGCAGCTCTCGGAGGGACTCTCTAGGAAGGGTTAACCTTGTTAGAAAAAATGTGGGCATAGAGGCACGCTAAAACCACCTGGGTTTGCTTTCTTGTGTTTTATTAAACAGTGAAGTTACTGATTGTGTTTCTTTATGTACGTTATGAAAAATCTTTGTTTCAAAATGGAGAGCCATGAAAGCTGTAAGCTGTGAGCAAATACTGCTCCTCCTTCCGTGTGTTTAAGGAGAAATGCAGCCCAGTGGAATAGTGCTGGATGTACAGTGAAAATCAAAACACATCTGCTTTTTCAAGAGCCTTTTTCTGTCTCTTTCTACCCATAATTCCTTCTGAAATATGCATGCCTGGCAAGACTCAAAATGGATTGTGTTCAATTACATAATTTGGGATGAAAATGTAGGGGGGTTTTTAAGTTACAAAAGGGCTATCTGTATACTTTGTTTTACATCCTTTTCTCTCAAGGTTTATATAACAACTAGAAAAATACCACATATTGCCTAAGGTTTATAGTACAGATGCTAGGTTTTTTAGTATATACAGTGCAAAAAATTTGAGAGTCATTAAATGCTTATAAACTTTTTTATTTACTAATTCAAAATTAGACACTTAAATTGTTCTCCTTTTATGAAATGTTAGCTGCCTCTTTCAACTTACAAATGCTATAGGTCAATAAGAGACCAGCAAAATTAGGCAAGATCCCCAAGCTCTTAAAAATGGAGGATCCCTCACTAACACTTTGTATCAAGTAATTGCTCATTCCTTTTGTAATAAATAATAAATGCTGAAGTTGGATTTTCATCTTTCATTCTTGAAATAACTGATGCATAAAGGAGAAAACGTGTTTCATCAAGTCATCAATTTTTAAAGCAAATAAATAAACTTTCTTTAACCTCTAGGGGAAAAAAGTTTTTTATTAGTCATTTATAAGATTTGCTTAAGTTATTTTTTTCCATTGATTATTTTAAAAAATATGCAGAAAATGTTGCAGTATGTCTCTCTGATACAGACAGAGGCCTCTTGTGAAAAAAAATAAATATTTAAATTTAAAACAATATGTTTCATATTTCAAATAAGATAGAAAATAGTATTTTTATTTAGAGAAATAAAACATGAAGCCAGAAAAATACTGTTAGAAGATTTGGAATTAAAACCTAAATTTCATTTAGCTGTAGGTGCTCTGAAATTTATTTTGTATTGTAAACCCATTTTTCTAGGTCCTGTCAAGGAGTAGATTTAATTGTCTTTAAAAACTCTTGTTCAAATTGAAGATTCTCAGGGTTAACCTTCATTAAACACTAGAGAATGGTGTTATTTGTACAGTCTTGCTTTGCCTGAATATAGAAAAACGCACACATTATCCTTTAAAAATATTTAAAATGATTTCCAAGTAAAGTTACAACACATGGTAACATGCTGTTTCTCAACCATCTGGGTCCTTTGAGGAGAGGAGTGTTCTCTCTTTCTTAATCCTTCATTTTTAAGGCTTGACTGGTAGGGTAGAGTTTCTTTGTAGAAATTGAGAAATATTGTTTTAGCAGAGATTATTAAAAATAAATTGTCCATACAGCTACCTGGTAGATTCTTTTTCAGCAAGGAGCTGGGTTATAGTGCTGTGTGTTGTAACATGCCACAGGGCATCAGCCCCTGGGAAACCTGCCCAAGGTTGTAGGTTGGAAAATGTATAAATGGCTTTGTTGTTTTTATCAGTTTAGGGGACTGCTGTGTTAGCCCTTGTCCTTGGCTATCATCATGATGTTGCTTTTTATAAAATTGTGGAGAGTTTTTAATGAAATACTGTTTCTCAAAATACCAGAATTTGCACATTGCACATGCCATGTTCAAATTCAGAGTTGAACGTCTTACCACTCTGAGTTTCTGAATATGTTTTAAAATTTTGCCAATATTTGGTGGTTGGAATTAGAGCAAAAATAAAATTTCTGTCTAAAGGAAATTAACATTTCAGTGTTGACTTTGGCTGAAAGAAATTGGAACTTCATTATCTCATACAGAACAGAAATTTCACATTTTCTTGCATTCTGTTCTTCCTATATAGCATACAATTAACATGATGTAATAATTAATTGGAAGATCAGTGTATCAATAAGATGAAAGATTAAGTAAAAGGTAATAGGAAGTTCTGCCTTTAAAAATCATGGACTTCATTTGAAGACATTGAAAGCCATGTGAGATGTGAGGGTTTATGTGGTATTTTGGTATTGTCATTGGGCAATGCCAATCAATGCCATGAGTTTCCTAGATTAGGAAAATGTATTACTATCTTTTAAAATGTCACCAGCACTTTCTTTTCATATATTATGTGTGCAGAACTTTTGTAACTGTGTACACTGGCAGTAGTTAATAAAAATCTGGCAAATTCAGGCTTTCTCTTAGGATTTCTAAGAATTCCTTTTTGGTAACATGTTTCTTCTTCAACCCCTTACTTCTGTGATGTCAGAGTATGAGTATGTTTCTTATTTTTAGCCCCTGCCTCAAGTGTCTGGGTTAGACATTTGGGTGCATTAAGAGCTCTGAATTTTGTGGGCAGAGTTGCTCTGTGGCAGTTTCCACATTTCTCAGTGAACTTGACATGGCTGGCAGACGATAACTTATATAATGTGAATTTTGTAAATACTGTCTTTCAGATCAGGGAAACAAAATGGTTTAGTTGAAGACCTGTATGAAAGATAAGACAACAGTAGTGTAAAGGCTCAGCACCATGGGAGAGCAGAGAGACAAGATAAGCATGCCATCATACAGGTAGCTTTGTTTACTGGAGAAAACAGCCAAGGTTAGAGAGAATATGAGTCTCTTGGAAAGATTCCCTCAATGCCCAAAGACTTGCAGTGAGCTACAGGGGGAACACATCTGTACAATTCCAGAGAGGCTCTTCAGCTCCAGAAAGATCACCATGCAGGGAACAAGCATCTTGATGTTGTCTTAAATATTTTTTATATTGTTGTGTGGAAGGTGCATGGCCTTACTCTGTTTTAAAGTGTTTGGTTATAATATGGCATGTAATATATCCTCTCTGCCTATTTGTGACCCCTGGTAAGGCAAACACATCCTCATGATCTTCACTACCTCTTGTTTCTGGCAGCAGAGCCTTGAACCAATGGGATGTTGTGGACGTCATAATTGGTCTTGGAACAGAGCAGGTGAAAGGCTGAAGACATGAGGTGGCACCCAGGGAAGGTTACAGCACCCGACCCTGATGGAAGAGCAGTCGGGTCACCACTGAGACAGCTGATGCTCGCCCAAATAACCAGATGGCTGTGGAGAATGTAGGCATTTAGACAGCTGGTTCCAAACTTCCAACAGGGACTGGAGAAGGAAGTTACATTTCCAGAGTGTCTGGAACCTGCAAGCACAGGGCATTCCTGGGCTTTGTGTAGAGTCTAGAAATGAACTGGCTTGTGTTGGCTGAGGCCAATCACAAATGCAGCACTGCCCATGAGGAAGAATGTAGCCTAATTTGTAAAATCTGTCTGTTGGCATTTTTATTATTTTATCATTGTCATGGGCAGTTTGTCAGCATGAGGGTTTTTTTCTGAGGCACAGGGCTGTTATGAAATGGTTATATAATGTCCAAGGGTGGGTATCTGCTGACATTTGAAAACTATGCAGTGAGAAGTATGGTGGTGAAAAATGAGAGGTATGTCTTTAACACGTGTTGACTGTAAGACAGGAGACAGATTGTGAAAAAGATATTTCAATCTTTCTTAAGAATAGCCTAAAGTTTTAAGACACCACATTATAGATGTGCAGAAATGTATATTTCCATTTTCACTAAAACAAATATTTAGTATTACCCATTGTAAGGATGCAAAATTACATAATTTGCAAATAATTGTAATGTTAAATACAGCTTTCAGTTTATTTTCCTGATATTTTGTGCCACCAAAAGTTACGCTTTCTAGACTTACTCCACAGTTGAAAATACTAGGATTTCTTGTGAAAGAATGAAATACTATCAGCAAAAAGTTGAATGCATTTGGTTCATTTGTGGAGTAAGTAGGAGCCAGTTCAAAAAAATACAATGGTTGTGTTTAAACGTGCAATAGAATTCAACTTCTTCACTGATTTTATTCACAAAGGAGGAAAATAATGTGGAGTTTTTCTCCTCCAGTAATAAAATAAGTTTATTCAGTAATGTTTGCAAGAAACTTCCTTGATTAGGAAGCCAATTAGTTGAAAGCATGAGATTACTAATGATTAGATTCCAACTGGTTGTGTTTGCTGTGATGATGTAGTACTCCATCTTAATAACAGGGGAGGAACAGTTACTTTTGGTTTTTTCACGTGGTTGTGGTAAATTAAAAAAATACCTATCTACTTCTCTGATCTTTACTTCTGAACAGGTTGTAGTACTCTAGCATAAAAATGCATACTTAAATAAGAAGTGTAATGCATTAAAAAGTTATGAGAACACATATTAGAGAAATCATTGCTTGTTTTTTTAAAAAACAAACCACTTTCCATTTTCCATGAGAAGAGAGTTTCCACTGTATAAACCAGTACATCACAGAGCTCTCCTTAGCAGGAAGTAGAAGAGAATCGTGGTTAGCAAACACTGCCGGCAGGAAGCTCGACACATGCATCGCTCTTAGTGGCGCTGGGTTGTCCAGCTCCCTTCAGATGTTTTCTCTCTTGTGAGGGTGGCTGGTGTGTGTAGATGGCAGGGCACAGGGAGGTCCCTTGTAACCAGGGCACGGGGACAGCCACGGCGCTGCAGAGACTGGAGGGGTTCGCTAACCGCCTCTTCCATAGGCACTCCAAGAATGGTGCGCACGAGCAGAAAGCGGCTCTGGAAAATGAGAGCCAACGGTGCTCTGAGTTCACTGTCCAGTGGGACGAATCAAGTAAGTGTGGGGAGGGGTTTGTTGCTTTCATAGGTATTTGCTCTTCTGTTTCTCTGGTGAATGAAGTGTGAATGCTCATGTGTGATACGTCCTGGGGCAGTTTTATGATTCATTGCCTAAAGGTATTAATGGGAAGAAGAGCATATTGCATCAGGCAGGGGGAGATGGGGGCCAGTTCATGGGCTGATGGCTGGCAGGAGGATTTATCCTGCATTCCTTCTTTACCTTCAAAGCACAGTTGACTTGTTTTGGCAAGCCCCCGCCCCAGTTCTTACTTCTAACTTACTTACTTCATTTTCAAATTAAGTCAGTGGGTTCAGCAGAAATAGAAGACCTTAACTAAAGACTGAAATGTTTAAACTTCAAAATAGGCAGACATTGCTGCCCAGATTAAAATTCTAATTAAAGGGATTTTCATCATTCATAGTTTCATTTTAAGGGATAAACACATTAGAAATGCTGTATATAGTGGTAAACAATATAAAATTGTGTTTGATTTTAACTATTATGTATTAACCTAGTGTGGGAATGCTGATTGGCTTTAGTTTCTGAATTGGTGAACAGTTTACGGTATTATTTGTATGGATTAAAAGTTTTCATGGTTGTATTTTGAGTAATAAAAGAGTTTTTTAAAAAATCACAATCTAAATAAATTGACATTTGATTTTCTTTTTAATTTTAAAGCTGTGTAGTATTTTGCATTGCAATTCTTGTCTCTGGTTAAATACTCATTTTAAAATGTTACAATATGGTAATTTATGTTAATTTTGTTCCAAATTTCAGATTCATTGATGGATTTGAGATAGCGCAATTATTTCAGTTGAAGATAGGCCATGTTGGAAATGCTTAGCATCACAGTGTTACCATGAAGAAAATCATATTTATACTTATTACTTGAAATTTAAAATATTATATGAGTAGGGAGTGAATCTATTCTCAGAGGATAAGCAGTAAACATGGAAACAAAAAGGTGTTAATGCAGTGATCTAAAATAGATGAAATCTAGGTCTCCCAAATGAGACAGGAAAGAATTGACTCGGTTTGTTGGGAAGATAAATGATGAAAGTGCATAAATTCTGAGCTTTCACTTCTCCAAAATATTTTCAGCTTGGTAAAAATAGGCACATACTTGTGTTTATATAGAAGCTCTTTTTATGTAAATAGCTATTTGAAAAAAAAACTGAAGCATTTCTGTTTATGTAACATGAAGGAAAAAATGGTAATGACCTACTGACACTCACAAATTGCAACCTGTTTGTGTACAAGTCTCTACTTATCCCCCCTCTTCGTAAGGAAGCTTCCTTGCCTCAGTGTGACATGTTAGATGAGGAAATGGACTGTCGTGTCTCCTGATAAACATGGTGAAAATGGCTGTTCTGTGAATGCTATTTTAAGTCATAATTAAGCAGAGCAGTTGCATGCAGTTTTCTGAGCTGAAGTTGCTGAGCTGGTAACTGAATGGTGGGTGACTATGTAGCTTTAGTTTTGGGATGAAGTTCTGAATCTTTATCCTGAAACTCTACTTTCAATTTCTAGATTATTTTTAAAAAATAATAATATAAATTACTGTAGGTACCAATGAATTGAGTTCACATTTAAAGGTTCTCATTTTGCTACCATTGTAGTCAGAGTGACAAAGAAGAAAAGGAGTACAGTGGAGGAAGTGTTTCTATCTACTCCTGACTCCTAGTTAGATCTTCAGAAAAATACATCATCTGTGGAAATAGTTTGTAAAACATGAAAGAAACAAGGTGTTTGGGGTTTTTTGCTCACTTCATGTTGGTTGCTTGGTTGGTTGGTTTGTCGTTTTGTTTTGTGTGGGGGGTTTTTATATCCAAGAGCACAATGTCATAGAATTACCTAGAGTCACTGAATTCTGCTTGTAGATTAATTTCACAGAAAGTTTAATGAATAAGCAGTGTTTGAGAATCATGCTGGTATTTGTCTTGGAAGGATATTTGAATGTTCCCACCTATTCTGCCAATATCATTGCAACCTAGAAACCTTAGTGTAAAGTTTTAGGTGAAGCTACTGAGCAGACAGCATTAATTACTCTTGAAGTTCAAGGTGAAAACACTCTAATTCCTGAAAAAAAAAAATTGGAAAGTGACTTCTCAGAATTTTTGTTGTTTTTGGTTTCAGGTAGAATCCATTTGAAAAGGAAGTTAATGTATTTATGTCTTCTGCTCTAGTGAAATACAATAGCAGGTCTGTTTCTTTTCTTTCACAAGGCGTTTCTGCTGAAGCTCTGGGTTTGCTGATGGGCAATGCTGCTTGTTTGGGTGGACTTTGGGTTGTCAGTGTTGTGGTTTGAGTAAATTGCCAAGTGGTCTATGGCCTTAGGAGATTTTCAATGCTTGAGTTTGAAACTTAACATCTTTGCTTTGTTATTTTGATATATAAAGCATACAGTTTCTCCAACTTGCCTTGGATAGTTGGTTGATGCATGAAATTAATGTGTTTTGTAATATCCTCTGAGTCCAGTAGAGCAGAGGTGACTAAGGGCACCACAGGCCTTGAATCTGTTTTAAAAAGCTGACTGAGCACACATGTCATGGTACAGCCTGGACTGGTAACCAGGTCAGTTGTGCTGCACTGCCTAAGGGTGAAAGGAACATGATGGGAGCCATCAGAATAATGCATTTCATTCTTTGTTTAGAAGTCTTGACTGTGACCACTTGCAACTATATGGAACCTACATTTGATTTTTGTTGGTTTTTTTTTTTTTTTTTAATTGCTTGTTGCTCTTTAAAAAATTGAAATATGAAAGGAAAGGAGAATGAGGCTGCTCGGTTTTGAATGTAGAGACAGTAAGATCAGTGTGTCTTACATTCTTGAACCAGTAAAAGTATTTTCCGAGTCTGAATAATGATATCAACAACTTGGACAACTGAAATGGTCAGGAGAGTCACCACTAGTGCATCTGCCATCTTCATAGTCCCTAAATTGAAAGTGGACGGATGATGAACAGTCAAAAGAATATCATTTGATCTCTGATTCAAAATAATACCAGTATACTTCCAAATACAGTGGAATGATTTATAGAGGTTTAGCTGAATAGTTACTTGTATATGTATGTGTAGAGAGAGAAAAATGCATGTGAAATATGAAATACTGTGCAGAGCATACTGTATGAATTGCTTAAAGCTTTAGAATAACTACTAGTTGGGTACAAGTCAACAGATAATTCTGGTCTAAGGTTGCCATGGAAACAACCAGTGCTTGATATAATTGAGAACATCTTAAACCCTCCTGGTGTTTGCATGCTTTTTTCCCCTGCCATTTTGAGTAGCTTTAGACATGAATAGGTAGCATTGGTCAGAACAGTAGTAGTTAATGAGCAAAACCAAATACCCGTGTCCTGAATATTGATTTTGATATTCTACTGGTATCTTGTGCTTCGTGGTTTTTTGCATCACAAGGAGCTCATAAGGAAGAGCAGCTCTCTGGATTCTGTGTGTTCTCTCTTTCTGGTTAGTGTGTAAGTGTATTTAGAGATTGAAGCACTGATTTGGTAGAGATTAACATATTTCATCAACTGTTGGATTAATATTTGGAGCAATATGTTTCTGAAAACTATCTCTTCAGCATGAATGGTAAGTCTTTTCTATTCCCTTTTGGCACATTTTTTGTTCCGTCTTCACAATCAGGGAAAATCTACCACGTTTCCCTTTCTTGTCTGCAGAGCTGCATCGACTGCTGATTTCTTTGTTTTTGTAATCGACTCACTGTGGCTTTCTATGTAAAATTATTAGTCTTAAAGATTTGCAGTATTTTATTAAACAGTTTCCTTTGCATGACTTGTATTTAGTGTTTAAAATTTTATTTTAAATCTTTCTTTTAGAAATACCCAATTTGGAGAATTTTGTAATTGAATATATACATGTCTGATCACTTAATTTTCTGTGTCACTCAAATTATTTTCTGTGAATTGATACAAATCAGAGATGCCTTCTGAAATTATTGTAATCATCACCTAAAAATTCTAAACAGGCTTTTGTTGTTTTTCATCTGAACCAGCTTATTCTGCTTAGTCTTCTAAATGCTGGGATGGCAGAATAGTTGAGGTCATTCATGGAAGTAAGGGAGGGGAGTCTCATTCGAAATGAGATACTGTAATAGACCTAGTTAACTTATCAGGCAGGTATTTACTTTCCAAAACCACTGTGATTACTTATCACAAGGTACTTTGAATATAATGGTGTTATGAAGTGCTATATTCTTTCTTGTAATATTATTGAAAGTTGTTTTGTTCAACATATAGACTCTGTAAATTTGTTTTCTTAGAAAAATATATCCTTTGAAAATTGTTTTCAGAAAGCCCAAATATGCTGGTTCCTGAAATGATGCCTTTTTGTTTCAAACTGATAGTCCGGAGCTTTGACAAATGACTTGACACAGAGATTTTTTGAAAAGAAAGAGCAATTAATCATGTATGTGGGGTTTGTGTGCATGTGTGTCTTTGTTGTTTTGCTTAAGACTACAGATTTAAAGGACCATTTTTACAAAGATTTCACTTGTGTACATGGCATGAGATAAAGACTGGGAGGAGTTATCCCACTGCCTTATCTAATATCAGCTTGTCTATACTTATCTCATACAAATGTGTTGAGGTCATCTTCCCCAGAAAGGAAAGCGTGGCTGTCATTTCCTCGGTGTACAAAGTACAAATGTCAAAACTGATACAGTTATTAAGGCAGTGTTTCCGTACTTTGTACCTACACGACGGAGATTTGTGCTACGGCATCATTCATGGCTCTTTAAGTAAACCTAAATGCAGGCTGTCCCTGAAAGTGGTGTCCCAGCCCCTGGTGTCTGCTCCCCACATCCCTGCAGGGATGCTGGCAGGTGGGAGCACAGCATGGAGCTCCCTGGTGGGGGCTTGGTGTGGCCACACGGGCCCAGGGCCGGCCTGCGCTTGCCCGGCAGGGACCCGCTGGCATCCCGACATCCCTGCCCCCAGCCGCCCCTGCTCCGCCTCGGGGGAAGGGAGCAGAGCCACAGCCCCGGCATTGCCTCCATGGCAGGGGCCGCCTCCTCTGCTCGTGGAGGGCTCTCTCCTGGGGTCAGAAAGGCTCCACTTCTCACCAGTGTCACCAGGCTGGGTTTGCCATCCCATTTTCCTCTGTTTCCCTTACGGTTAGGTCATAGCCTCCACAGGAATTGAGACTTGTGGAAATCAGCTCTGTGAATTCTGAGGTTTGTGTGATTTTTGTTTGGATATTCTCTTATGATTGAGTCATAAAGGAATAAAATTCACACAAGCTAGGTGAGAAAGAGGCTATAGTTGTTTGTGACCTCAACAATTATGTTGGTTTTTTGCTTGGCGGTGTGGGTTTCTTAGGGGGTAGTGGTTCGTTTTAGGGTTCGGGATTTTTTCTTTCCCCTGGGGATTTGTTCTGCAATTTGCATCTGTAGATTTTATTCATCTTGACATGCAGGCTCCCAGTTCCATTAAAAATAGAATTAAATAGCTACAACTTTTAACAGGTGTCGATTCCCCATCAAAAATACCTATATATTAGTCTAATTTTGACAGGGGAAAGGTGACTATCTCCTGCTTTATCAAGATTAAGTCTTTGCTGTAAACATTTCCCTATTTAAACCACTTATGCTTTTCAATGCATTTTTGTGGCTGGCTTCGCTGCAGCAGTGTTACATTACACCCTGTCAGCGGATAAAATCAGATGCTTTCCTTGTGAAAGACGGCCAACATGCAAGTGAAACCTTGATGAAAAAAAGATATATTTTCTTCAATTGCAAGAACAAGTGGCTAATTTTTTTCCCCTTTATTTCTTCTTCCCCTCCCCCCCCCAAAAAAAAAAAAAAGGTCTGGTTATATGATAAGATTTTTTTTCTAGAAAGACTCAAAGGAAAAGCTGTTTTTCTATTTCTATTTCTTTGGACTTGACTTTTGTTTTGAACAGCTTGAACAGAAAGAGATAAAACTGTAAGGTCAAGTAACTAATAGCCCCAGCTCTCAGGGGTGAAAGGTGTATAGTCCACTGAATCTTCTGTTTCAGTAAGAATAGGCTTAATATTCTGAAGTGTCACTAATTACATGATGGGGCTACTGCTTTCCAATACCACAAATAGAGGTAATTGCTGATACAGACATTTGCAGTCAAAGTTACCAGATGTGCATGGAGACAGATGGAGCAGTACATGGAAAGGGCGTGAGCCACACTGATGGACTCTGCTGAAATATTTTCCAGTTTTGTACACACTAGAACATAGGCATATGTAAGGAGTGAAGGGTGAAGGGAGGTAGTATAAATACATTGGTTATGTGAACTAGGAATATTCCTAACTGCAAGGGACAACAAGCAGCAACTGATTATTTCTGCTGCTCAAAAGACTGTAAAAAATGGAAGGATGCCATGCAATTTCTGGGTGCCAGAATCATACATCTTCTTATGTGTGTCTCATGGGACTAATGGAAAAATGCTCGCTTCTTTTCAAAAATTCCCCACTGTTAGCCATTAGCCTCTGACAGCAAACTAGGGCAATTTCTTGGGTCTTAACTTGGGGTCATGTTTTGTTTTAATTCTTGTACAAAATATTTGAAAAAGACAACACAAAAGCTGCTGCATTGACATAATTCTTAAAATGCATCCACAAAGTGAACAGTCCCTCACAGTGGTTGTTTTGGGGCAGAACAAAAAATGAGATGAACAGAATCAAGGTTTCTCCAAAGGAAAGGGTATTTGGTATGTTGTAATCTTGAACTCTGACTTACTCTAGTTCCCATTACATGACTTATGTATATTTTTTTTTACCAGAAAGATTTGGATTCAGCCCTCGTTTTTAGCTAACAACTCAAATTGTTTGTATATTTGTTGCTGGTTACTCTGAGAGTTTCTGTCAGTCCTGCTATTGTAGGCCAAAGTTCAGAGTAGTTTCCCAGCTTTAATTGTGGAGGTTCTTACAGGCAGTTTTGTAACTTGCACAATGTTTTTGGTGTTTTCCTTTATTAGTTTTTAGCTGCTGACAGATACCCCATCCCATTAAGAATTAATGTGGTTTAATTTCTTCAGCTTTATTTTTCCAGGTTTTGCAGTTCAGTTCTGTGCAAGTTTTATGCATGCCTTTATGCTAAGCGCTGAATTTACCCAGTTTATCTCTAAAATCTCATTCTTTATTAGAATGGAGAATAAACATTCTTAGCTACTTTTTGCTTGCCTTAATCCTGAGACAAACAAAAACTTGCTATTCACCCAATGTGCTGAATTGTGAAATGTGTTTATTTACATAAGACTTCCTTATTCAGGAAGCCTTCTCTGCTATTTAAGGGTATAAATGAACTTCTCCTGCTTGGCTGGTTAGTGCAGGCAACCCTTTCCTGTAAATATTGAAAGCATGTTCTACAGGAGATCTGTCAGTGCATTTCATATGTATGTGTTGGAAGCTCAGACCTTGTGAGGAGATGAAGAACTGTTTTGCTGATTTACCCTGACAGCTGTGAAGAGTCTTGCTAATCCCAAAGTATCTATATGAGAATTTTTATGGAGTTTTAATAATGTAAGGGCTGGGACAAGGTAGCTTATGGGAAGTAGACTTAGAAATAAGTGTACACAGACCAAGACTGATGTATCTACTATTATTTCTATGCCTTGTATTAAATATTTGGGGAAAAAAAGGCAACAAAATAGTTGCTCTTCTCAAGTAACTTGTTAAATCCATACAGTGAAGAGCCCCTGCAGTTGTTTAGTTTGGAGTATAAGGAAGAAGTTAGTTTAGTAAAACTTCTAAAGGTTACTTTGAAAAGGAAGGGGTATTTGTGCATGAAGTGTGTGTGGTATTATTCCCAGCTTGCAGGGAATTCATTAGTCAATATGCAGGGAAGATCAACTACCTACCTGCAGATTTATGCTTACTATTGCTAATAATCTAGCCATATAGCCTGGTCTCAGGGATAGCTGCAAGAGGGAGGATAAATTATGTTCTCCTTTGTAGTCACTGAACTTCTACAAAGAGGAAATGTGGTGCTGTGATATGGAGAGGGAAGTGGGTCCTGACCAGTTGGCCAGAATCTTCATGGTGCAGAGGGACAGAGAGCTTAATTAGAGGGAATCTGTAGCAGGTGATGAAAACATTTTTCTTGGTAAGTGGTTTTGACTGTAAGAGGAAAATCCGATTAATTTGTGTACTTGTATTAACTACTAGAATTTGCTAAAAACTTTTGCTCAAAAATTTAATACATTTACAAGATACTTTATAGTAGTGCCCTAGAAAATGTTGTTCTTGGAACTCATTCTTAAACTGTATTCTTTTTTTCCTCCCCACATGGTAACCATGGAAATATATGCACTGCAGGAACAAAAGATGTTTGACTTTTCACAATTCTCACACAGTTTTCAGTTTTCTTTGTTGTATTGTTAATTTCTTGTTAACCTGTTATATTTCACGCAGGAATGTGGTCTTTTACACTACAGGTCCTGTGGTAGTTGTAACATTTTAGATGATTCGCTGGATAAAGTTCAGCCACAACTATAGATGCTACTGCACAGCTGCAGCTTAATTCCTAATTGCTTACAAAATACCTCAGTGTATGACAATTGAGTATATTACATGTTAAGATTCTTCACATAGATATTTTCTGTATGAACAAAAATTTTCAGTGAGGAGTATTATGTGCCGCATTTGAAAGTAATTGTATTAAACACATAATTCATTAATTTTGAATTTTAAGATAATGGAATTATTTAATACAATAATTGAAAATCAATAACTTAAAATTAGAATTATTTCTCAGAAGCCTTTTCGGCATCCAGTGTGGTGTGTTCATGGTCTTGTCATGCTAGCAGAAGCTGCTACCCTTTCAGAAAAGGAGCAGTTCTGTCCCCTATATTTGCCTATTTCCAACTCACTTCTCCCTTCCCTCATCTCAGGAAAAGCATTCATGAGAAGAGGAGAAGAGGGAGCTGCTTCTCTGGTCATTCCCTGCCTTCTGCCCACTACTTTTTAGTCTGGGCTGGTTCCCTGACCTGGCTTGGCAGTGAGACACAAGAATGCTTTTACTCATTCAAGGAAGGTCATTACAGAAATGCAGGACTGACTGTGGGAGGACAGGACAGGCTTGGGGTTTTTTCAGCCCATACTGAGCACTGAACTGTAGCCTAACAAACCAATCTGCTATTTCTTGGACTTTTAAATCTCAAATAATATGGAGAGGGAGCAGATTTATGAATGTGTCATCTCCTTCAAGGGCAGGGAAAAGGTATAAGCGAGATTCCTCTCATAAGACAAAGCCTGGCTTTAACATATTCCAGAAGTAACTGAATGCTAGTTCTGATTCAAAAACCCCAACTCTAATCAATCAGCAGAAGGTTGCTAATAGCACTTTAATTTGCAAGGAAAATTTAGCTAAAAAAAAGGGGTACCAGCCTGAAGGACCAAAATACCTAAAGGTGGGGTGGAACACTCTCGGCCACCAGGAATCTGCAGGGATCTTTTTCACATCTATACATGGATGCTCAGATGAAGATATTCTGCTTCTCTGCATTGAGGAAGTCTTGAATATTATTATTACTTTAGGATTTGAATAATAGATCCAAGGTTGGATCATAAGTTTTGGCTGGCTGCTATTGGGCTTTTGGCATTTCTCTTCTCATGAGAGAAGTCACGTATGAAAGTATGTGTTTGTAGTTTTTGATGTACATTGGGTTTGGGTTCTCTCTCAGAATTAGAAAGCAGAGTTTTATCTCATCTGTATTTTAATTTTTTTTTGTGGAAAATTATTCAACTGGGACATATATGCATGTACAACTGCTGAGCAGTGCCAGTACAAAACTTGATTGACTTAGTGACTGAAAAACTTTACTGCTTTGCATTATACATTTGACTTTACTGATTTACATTCTGCCTTCTGTGGGGGTTAAACAAAATTTCAGGGATTTGTGTCCTAGGTGATTCTGTTATTTGGGTTTGGTTCTGTCTTCCCAGAGTGGCCCCTGTTATATCTTTTGGCATTAGCAGGGTTTACCACCTCTGAAGCAGTACTTTAGTATTTAAGAAAAGACCAAGGGGAAATGACTGAGCATTGGATTTGGAAATGAAATTAATTATATTATCTGTAATAAAAATAGAAGGAAGTCAGTCTGTGGCAGTTATATGCAGTAGAGTATCTACTGCTCAGAATTCAACAAAGATCAGTGTTATCTCTGATAGCTGAAAACCTGGCTCCTGTTCTGGTGTGTCTTAATCTGTCACATCTCTTGTGCAGGCTGTTGCTGTGTAGCCAGCCAAGTAAAGAGGTGAACTGGGTTCTTTAGAGAGCTCTTAACTGTTTTAACTTAGCTTTTATAAACTTCACAAAATACTGTTTGGCTCAAGACATGACAATCATGGAGAGGATTAAAATAAGATTTTGCCTGTGTTCCAAAATTGGGTTGTAATGGATAAGAGCAATTTGTATTTTACTGTTGCTGCATGTTTTAAATTAACTCCTGAATGTGCTCCTATGAAGATCAGATTCTAGTGCCTTCTTCTAGTTTTCAGGCACAACAGCTGTAACGGGTCTTAATTTACTGTTTATCCTGTTTCTCTCCCTTTTTTTTCCATGCCTCTGTCTTCACCACTTCTTTCCTGTTCTTTCCAGTATTCCATAGAAAGGTTTACAGTGTACAGTTGGATAATTAGCGCTACTATTTTAATAGCAAGCTTATTTATATTCAGTTAATAATTCTTACATGATCATGTATCTACTAAGAACTTCCAGGTTTTGTATTTCAGCAAATGGGCTCTTTCAGAACTGTTCCATGTCTTTGGCTTTTTGTTTCTGGGGAGTGTTGGGGTTGGGTTTGGTGTGGTGTTCCTGTGGTTTGGTGTGTTTTTTTAAACTGAGGGAAGCTTCTTACCCATTTCAGCTGTTAAGTTGGTTTGCTCTCCATCACTTGTGTTTATCATAATTAGTGTTTAAAGAGAAACATGAAGTCAAAACCTTGCTCTCCAAGTCAAAACCTTGATAAAGGGGATATTCAATTGATGCAGTTAATTTATCTAGCCTTAGCAGAAGCAAGACAGTCTCCTTGCTGCTCAGCTCTCCACAAGAGGGCTGGTGGCTGTTCTCATTGCAGTGTTCAGACAACACAGACTCACCCTCAACCGGGCTTATATCACCTGGACTCTTTTCACCCACAATTTTCATATTTTGAAGTGCTTTGGTTTTGTTGACAGTCTGTTTCAATGATACCATATCAGTTTGTGCTTTGAAGTGTTTTCCAGCTATTAAATTGTTAACTGGTGCTCACACTGCTTCCTCTGAGTGTATAATAATACTTAACACTGAGCTGTGTTCATTCTGAAACACTTGCCAGGGCGGAGAAACCTTATTTTGAACCTTGTTATATTATTCCTGCTAATCAAAACAGAAATTTTCAAAAATTGAGACAACAGGTTAATGGTGTAAGAATGGGACTTAGAACCGGAATCAGAAGCTTCTCATTTGCATCTGAAATATGGTACCATAACCACAGGATTCACTGAGGTATCTGTATACATCTTGTTAAAGTTTAAGGCTAAAAATACATTTTTATAAAAATGAAATATACATATACATTTACCAGAATCTCTTCATACATATTCATTTTTCCATTAAATGATTTAATTAAATAGCCCATTTAACTCCAGACTTCAAATGATTATATTACAGTTTTGGAACAAAATTTGAATTGTATTTTGATAAAGGGCATTTTAAATACCAGACAGAGATTGGCATTTAGCACAGCAGATGGGGGTTTGTAGTGGTGCCCAGTGTTTAGTCTTAATCAGTTTAGTTCTTGCTTTCTTGCTGTGAATCCTAGCCAAATACTTTTTTTCCCCCTTACAAAAAATAAAATCCTGGCTTGCTGGCTCTTGTGGGAGATGTGCTTGAGAATAACAAATACTGTGCATGTGGGAGGTGGGAGAAAGGCAGAGTAACTCATGGTAACTCTCAGGACTGTTCCATCTGTGACCCCTTTCCCTCTGCTGTCATTGCAATCCTGCAACTGAGACGTCCTCTCCTCTTGATTTTTTTCAGGAACTTTCTTCTGATTCACTTGCCCTTAAACCGTGTTCTAGGTCAAAGTACTCATTACGTACTCATACCCTTAGTTAGCAGGTTTTTTCTAAGCATATTAACTTCTCATACAAAAGTTGATCAATAAAACAAGCAAACATATTGTGAACTGTGTGAATGTACTAATAGAGAACAATCTCCTGTTGTTTGGGGATGGGCTGGGGGTGTTTGGTTTAACAGAATGTTTTCATTTGTTTGGGTTTTGTTGGTTTGCTGCTTGGGTGTTTAATTCCTCCTATGCTGGCATTACCTAGGAACCCCTGGATCTTGGATTCCTCTTCCCTTAGAACACTGTTCCAGCAGACTTTCGTGCTTGTCCTCATGTTGCCTTGGTTCCAAGTGCAGCTCTCCACAGGCCACCTGTGATATGCAAGGGAGTAGCTGAGGTCTTGTGTTGTAGTGGTTGTTGCACTGCTTCTGACCAAGGTGAACTGAAGCAGGTGGAAATTGTAAGACTGCTTCAAGTCATTCCGTTGTGATCCTTGGCCATTATTCCATTTTTTCCCCGCCTTCTTACGAATCTCACCAGATTTCCTGCTCTGGGTGTTTGCATTACATCGAACCTGCCTCTCCTGCCAACGCTTGCTCATGCAGGTCACCAAGGGCTGAGTTTGTGCTGTGTGTTTGTGCTTGCCTAATCCCTGGACAGCTGGTGCATCTTCTCTGGTTCCAACTGGTGTACTTCTTGCCATGTTCAGTTGTTTCTGCTGTGGTCCTCGTTGTGCTGGTGCTGTTACCTGTGCTTTGCTGTCTCCTTCCAGTACCTTCCTTTCTTGAGCAACAGCTCCTCCTGCTTTGGTTTCAGCTTCCTGCATTCCATCTTCTACTGTACCAGTAAACCCAGTCTGGGTAGTGTCTGTTGCTGGTCTGTGCATATGCTCCTTGCCCCAGTCTCATCTTCACTCTGCTCAGCCATAGACAAGTGATCCTTGCTCTTCAGTGTTTATGGAAACCTGTATATCCACAGCCTTAGTTCCTTTTTTCTGACAGTCTTACAAAATTAAATTATACTGATATGGTGTCCATACCAGATCCCTGTGTACATTCCACTTTGCATACAGTAACTTCGGCTGTGCAGTTTAGACTTCTCAAGTTGCTGTTATTGGGTAATAGGACTGAAATCTGATTGAGGTTTTGGTTTTTTTGGGTTTTTTTGGTTTTTTTTGTTTTTTTTTTTTGGAAACTGCTTGCCACTTCTTTGCTATCTACCACATGCCATGCAATTCACACATGCTGTCTTCTGGAACAAAGTGCTAAGTAGTGGGAAGATCACCCGATTACAGGTTTTATTGTGATCCAGCATTCTGTGATGAAGATAGATACACTATTGTTAGCAACAGTTCCGTGGGGATGTGTATGTCTTGGAATAGATTAATTATTAAAGATGCCAACTTGATCTCCTGAAGTTTTCTAAGCTGTGCTTATTTCTGTGATGCATCATCTTTTTTCATACTGATTTTAGCTGCCTTTGGTGATTTTTTTCTTTCTTTGCTCAAACATTGTGTGATTTTAGCATGAGTCATTCTGTCTGTGTGGGAAAGGACTGGTTTATTACAGGGTCTGTTCTTGAGCGGGGAGGGGAAAGGGTGGAATGTATTTGTGTTTTCTATGTGTTTGTTGTGGAAATGCATAAAACTTTTTTTTCTTCTTCTCTTTCTTTCCTCTCTTCATCATCTCATCTGTGTGGGTGAATGTTCCTGCAAACCCTTGGGGAACCTATAGAGACGTTTGGTATGCTCATTCCTTCATAAGTGCCCAAAGTCACAGATGCTAGGTACAGTTCAGACTAGAAAAGCAAACGAGAGCCACATCATCACAATGTAAGGTGGCTAAAAATGTGCACTTGAGGAAAACCTCTAAGTCATCTTTTTGTTTGTATCATCACATTAATACCAATGGCCACTGCTACCCAGTTGGCATAAATTTTGATTCTGCACTTGAAAGTAGAAATTAAATGTGTTCTCCTATAGCAAGAGCTGCTGTTTTGTGCTTGAGAGATAATTTTCCAAAGTTCAAATTCCAAGTTGTGTTTTGAGAAATGACTGAAGTGCATGGACTTCAATTTCCTAAGTTCTCTTTGAAAGCACTCACGGAATTGTGTGGAGGTATAGGAACCCTCAGGTGACCTCTGAAAGTGAGAACCAAGCATAATTTAATCTACTCTCTCCTTAGGAAGAAACTGATTTTAATTAAACAGCAATAAACATGAAGCTGTTTTTAAAAGATTTAAATGACTGATTTTCAGATAAGTTAAATACCATTGGGTAGCTTTATTTTGAAAATGTATGTTCAATGATGCTTTCTAAGAAAAGAGGGCCAAAGTAAAGTAAAACCAGGTATGAGTTTTGTTGCAGGAGATCTTGTGGCTTAGTGGTATTCTAGAAATGAGAGATTTTTCTCATGAATCCACAATTTGAATATTTCCAGTTGGATCACATTCAGTTCATAAGCAGCATTCTTTATTCCATAAGTAGAACAGAGACAAAAATGACTGTAAATGTCATTGTATATTTTTATAAATACTGAATAATCATACTTCAACGTGAAATATGTGGAAACTTCAAATATTTATTTAGATGATCAGAGATGGCATGAGGGATATTTAAGACATATGTACTGTAATAACATGAAAAATCAACACCAATTATGTTGTGTCTTGGTTGTGCTATAAAGTGTTAAAGTTCACTTCTAAGCTACAGCCACTAAAGATTGAAGGCTCAGCTTTTTGATAATCTTAATGATTTTCCTGGTTTTTTTTTCTTGTCATTAAGAGAAAATATTTGTGCTACTTTGACATGAATTGATGTTTGAAAAACTGTATCAGTATTCCTCACTTCATCAAGTCATCTCTGTTCTCCTAATGGAAGAAGGATTATCAAACATGAATTTTGACATTGGTAGTTTCCATTTTTTGTGTTGAAATTTATTTCATGCCACAGGACATCCTGTCCTATCTTCAAATTAGGATAATTAAAAGTCATTACATGAATAACCTCTATAACTTAAAAACAAAGGAAATATTTGCTACACACAGGATAAATATGTAAACTTTTTTTGCTGATTAGCCATTAAAATATTTCTAACTCTCAGTTAGTTTTCATACCATTTTACAGTTTCTTTGACATAAACTATTTTTATTGCTCTTTTTAACCGTAAGTTTAGAATACTGAATATCTTCTTCCTCTGTGATATTGCTTGTTTCTCTTAAAATAAAATTGCTGAGTGGATATCATGCTTTAAAGACTTCCAAAATGTTGAGGTCAGCCAGAACTTTTATAAAATTTTCATTTTATTTAGTGCTCCATCAGAGCCAGTGGTAGTGGGAGCCATAAACCACCTTTGAGTGTTTTGTGGTAATCAAGTCCTGTAGCACACCCAAGAATGGAGGAAAAAAATAATTCACAACCAGCCTTCTCCAGGGCTGCTGTTGTTTTTACTGCTGCTGGAAATGTATCAGTAAAAGAGGAGAATTGTTCAAGTTTTCTTTGTCAACATTAGTATTCACTGAAAAGTACAAGGAAGTTCTGATTCATCAAGTGATTTGTTTACAACTTGTTATAAACCTAATTTTTTGACTGTCAGAATATAAAACACAGTTGTTAAAACACAGATTTCTAGATATTGACCAGAATAATCTTGGCATATTGCTGTGTATTTTTAGGAATTGCTTGTGGCAGAACGTCACAGTACAGGAAAACTACTGTTATTAATGTTGTATTATGTGAAATGATTCAGAGAGCACACAGCCAGTATGATATTTTCTTGATTCTGTGACTCTTTCAGAACCACAGCAATGTCTGAAACACCTCTCATTAATGACTGTGCATGAAGTAATCCACATTGATCTGGCTGAGCATTGATACTCAAAAAAAGAAAACAGCCAAGAGATGATCTGAACAAAATATGTTGGTGCACATTTTAAAAAGTCATCCAAAAATTTACATTATACATTCCTTCAATTTCAATGGAAAATCAATATTAAAACTGCATATTCTCTGACTGTGGGCATGCCTAATGTGCAGTGTTGTAGCCCTGTGCTTTGTCTTTGCTTGCAGTAATGCTGTCCATTTGGTCCTTGAGCTTGCAAACAGCCTTTATTTAAAGGTGATGAGGGGAAAAAGCAATGAGATTGACATTACACTCAAGCAGCTGAAAGAAAATGCAACATTTATTTAAAGAGATAAGTCAATCTTTGTGGAATGGCTGTTTTAAATATAAATATCATGTTTGGTTTTTTCCCAGCTGAATTAAGAATGTCTAACATCACCTTAAAGCCTGCTTGCCTATAGAGTATTGTGAGCTATTAGAGCTGGTAAAGTTTAAATAATTTGTGTAGAATGATGTAGTTACTCCAGAAAGCTTAGCTATCACCTGGAGATATGGTAGAAGTTCTAGAGACTTTGATGCTTGCTCTCATCCATGGTGAAAATAGCATAATATGAGTTGAAGAAAGAAGTTGATAATGAAGCTTATGTATTTTGTTAACAAAGCATCTGCATTGCTCCCATGATGAATTATATTAATTGAAATGTACTTTTTTGTGTTTTCAGTGAAAGAGTTCCTAGCCAAAGCCAAAGAAGACTTTTTAAGAAAATGGGAAAGCCCCCCTCAGGTATCGCTCATTTAAGCATTCAGTAATTTTCTGTATTGCATTTTTTGGATTATGTTATCAGTATGTTAGCAGTTTGTAATGAGTAGTGCAGAAAACAGGAATAATTTTAATGCAGTTTGTAAAGGAGTTTCAGGTTTTTTTAATACCAGCTTTGTTACTTTTAATTGAAGTTTATCAACAAAGGTTTTCAGGTCCTCTCCAGATTTGAGCTGATGAAATGCTCCCACTGAACAACATTTTCTCTTATGAGAATGATGTGCACAATCAATATGATGAGACTCAAAATCTATTGGCATGTTTTTAGTTGGCTTTTTTTAATAACCAGAAGCATTGGCACATCTGTAATTTCTGCCATGACAGTAAGTGGAATTAAGAGTATTAAGACTACTGCGTAGGGCTTGGGAGCAGGTTAAGGAACTTGTGAGAGAAGAATCTTATAAAATTTGGGATTTTGGGGAAGGTTCATTCTTGTTCTAAAGAAATATTTGAGATGCTATGGCAATGAATGTCAGAAAATGTACTCAGAGATGTGCAGCTCTCATGTAGAATTGTCTCTAGAGTTTGGGTTTTTTTGCATGTTCTCATATTCTTTATCATGAAGCATGAAGGGGTTATTTCTACATGTTACATTTATGATCTGTTTACTGCTAGATATTCCTTACTAAGCATGTATGGAGAGTGGTATGGACAAATTACAGAAATGTTATATAATTCAGTTAAGTCTTCTGTTTTAATGAGTGCAATGTAAAATCTCTTTTTAAAATTCAATGGGTATCAAGTTATAACAGTATAGTTTGCTGTAGTTATCTTATGTTAAATGTAATATTACTCTACTTTTTTTATAACTGAATTCATACAGTTAAAATTGTCTTTGCTATTACTTTGTAAATAATGTGATTATATCCTACATATAGAATACTGCTGGCCTAGATGATTTTGAGCGGCAAAAAACCCTTGGAACAGGATCATTTGGGAGAGTAATGATGGTGAAACATAAATCCACAGAACAGTATTATGCTATGAAGATACTGGACAAACAGAAGGTTGGTGTAATTTATAGTGGGTTTTGTGCTACAGAAGAGTTTGATGTGGTAGCTGTGCCTGAACTGAGTTGCAAATACTGTGCTTTTTCTTATGACACTTGGATACCAGTGATAATTTAAATGCTTTATTTTCTCTTTTAGCCAGTAGGTTCAGTTGTTGGGATTGTGTAGACATTAACAACAGGCTAAAGAGGCTCTAAGTAGCCTCTAAGTCCAAGGCATTTAATAAAATGTTATTGGGTAAATTCTTTACTTAGATTTTGTAAGGTTGCCTGTATATTCTTTAGCAAAAGCAAAATGTAGTGCTATAGTTCAGATAAACAAACTTTTGCAGGATAGTTCAAAACTACCTAGATCAGAAATTCTCAAAATTTTCATTAGTGCACCATAATTGAAATTAAAATTGAACGCAGAAATAATTTCTTTTCCATTCTTGATCCTACGAGGTATTACTTTCTGTATGTTTAATTATGTAATACTCCTGTAGTAAATATCTGTACTAACCTTGTAGGTAGAACAGGAGTCTCAGAACAGCTGTCATGTATTGCTGCTCCAGCCTAATTTTTTTAGCACTTTATTACTCTTAGATTAAGTAAGTAATCTCATTTGATAAAATTTGAGTTTTAAATTTTACAGTACAGGATTACAGAATGCAAATAATTTTAACAGAATTTATCAATACAAGTAGTTTTTAATGGTTTTGACAAGTTTTTCAAAAGTGCATTATTTATACTAGTAGATCTAAAAGTCCTCAGTGTAAGAGCTGTTCTTATTTTGTTAAGACACTACAAAGACCATATTAAGACAATATTAATCTGGCCAAGGGAACTTAATAATCAGCAACTAACAAACTCAAAGTCAGCATTGCCTCAGTGTGGACTTCTGCACTTAGGCATTATTACATTTCTGACTAATTTTATGTAATGGAATTTATGGCAGTGACATAGTCAAACTGTTTTGCCTGAGTTGCAGTTCCAGTATTTTTTACATGTGACTGGGGTCCTGGACCTTGAATAATGGGTCATTTAATGAAAGGCTGCTTTATAATGGTCTGACAAACAGAAACTAAAACAAGCTTACCTTTTAGTGTCAAATCAGACATGATTTTTCTTTTACTTAGAAAAGCTCATTTTTTTGCATCTACAGCATTCTCCTGTTATAATGGTATCTAACTTGTATTTTTAAAAAAATCTCATGCTTGATTCATAGAACATGAAAAAGAATTTAACAGATGTTGATGCAGCCAGTAGTTTTCTGTGTAGGGATGTTATTCCTTTGTTTGCCTTGAGTTAGGAAGGCTGTGACATGCCACTGCTTGCCTAGTTTAATTATGTAATTGGTTTTAGAAAGCAAAAACCATGAGCAAGAGCTTGGGCACAAACAAGCTGCTGGAGAAGCTGCCATTACCAGCCACTGTTGGGTATTTGGGAAGCTGGCACTGGCCTGCCCTGAGCCTGGGCTAAGTGTGGACAGAGCTGTGTCTGCAGTGTGAGCAGCAGCTTCAGCCTGGGGCATTGCTCCATCCCCCTCCAGCACCTCCCTGGGGGGAGATGCAGGGGTTGGAGTCTGCTCTGGCCCTGCAGCTGAACCTCCCAGACAAGAGCTTGGCCTTGCTTGGACAAGATCATTCCAGTCCCATAGCTTTTTAGGGATGGAGGAGATGGTTCTCACAAGTGAGTTGATTTGAGCAAGGCTTTATTTGTACCCTAAAGATCTGGGATTCAAAAGAGGTTTAATGTTTTTAAATCATTATTTCTTTTGTATGATGTTTATTTCAAAGCAGTAGTGAGATTTTTATAGGTACTACCTTTTGCATCCAAAAGTTAAATTTAAATACAATTTCAGTCAGGGTTGGAATGTCTTGATTATGTCTTATTTGTAGCAGTTAGGTTTGATTTCCAAACATAAAACCAGACTTGTTTTGATCATTCTTGTACATTTTCTTCTTTTTTTCTATGGAGCAAGGGAAAAAGCCCAACTTTACTTGGAAATCATGCCATTCTGAAAATGGGTTATAGATAAATCGTGCAATAAGGATTCAATAAAATGGATATAATTCATTATGTAGTCTTGGGGTTCTAACACAAGAAACCAATTATTAATTGCTAAGACAGAACAATAATCAGAAACCTGCCACTTCCTGCCTTGTTAGCAACCTAGCATGTTAATGGATTACAAGAAGTAACTTGTTTATAAAAATGGAGATTTTGAATGTGTATTCTCCTTAATTTTGTCACTAATGCATGAGCTGTATAACATATGCCTATTTATTTCTGTTAACAGGTAACAAAATTCATAATTAAGTGTATCTTACACAGTTTCCTGCATTTCTTGGCAAAGGGTCCAAAGATCAAATGGATTTTATTGAAGTGCTGAGGAAGTATGGCCATAATAAACATAAGCAATTCATAGAAAATGCAGAGGTTTTCCTTACTGACTCTTACACTCAGCAAGTAGGAAGAAACATTGTTTGTACAGTTGTCTGCCAACCATATTACACAAGTGTTATTCTTAAAAATGTTATTAGACTTTTTAATCCTTTCTTGATTCTGTTATTGTACTAGGAATCCAAAAGATTTTTCATTTTCTGTAAAGTTAGAAGCTTGCTTTCAACTAATTGTTTAATGCTAAAAAGGTTTATTGAGAACTATAAAATATCACACTTAAGCTGAAGATTGTTTTTTCTCTCCTAGGTCGTCAAACTGAAGCAGATAGAACACACACTGAATGAGAAGAGGATATTACAAGCAGTGAACTTTCCTTTCCTTGTTAAACTGGAGTATTCTTTTAAGGTACTGCTTTCAAAGTAGTTGCTGGGTTTCAGGGAAGTGCATGCTTACACTTCAGATATTAAAATATATAACTTTTACTGTACAATAGTTCAAGTATTTCTGTTTTCAAAGATGTTTCATTTGGCACTGTTGCCAGGGCTTGAGTAGGAGTGGAGTGCACTCGTGTATACTTCATATACCCCCTTTCATCAGGTAATGATTGAAAGGATATCTCCAAACAAAAAAAGTTAAAATTAAATTAAGCTAAACTCCTCAGAGTTTTCTCTTCTCTTGGAGGGCCAACTGGATTTTGTATAGCTAGGGAGCTTTTAGGCATCATTTTATATTTGAGAGATACCAAAGTGTGTCTTCTGTACCAATATATAGAACGGTAAATTTGTAATTGTTCTGCAGATCCTTTTGCTTGGGATTTATACCTGAGGCAGGTCTCAATGACAGTTGTAACCATGAAGGAAAGAACTTTGATCCTAGCTTCTAATTTCATGACAGTACATACTAGTTAGTCTCTAAAGAAATTGAGAATCTTTCTAGTTTATAAAGTAATATGTGCCTTCTTTTTTTCTTTTTGTTCTTCTTTTTCTCTGAAAATTTTAAATGAGCAGACATGTTCTACCATAATCTTTTGAGCTTTGAGGTTTGGGGTGGGGGCAGTGGAGATAAGAATACCTCAGGCTGTCAGTAATGAACATTGAAGAGTTCTAGGTCTTGCCTTGCAGTAGGCATCTTACCCTCTCTTCCATCAGGTCTCTCACACACCAGTCTGTGTCTGAACCTCACTAATTATCTTTATTCAGATTGACTTTAAAAGAGATTTCTTAACATACATGATGCTTCTTTTGCAGTTTTTCAATAATTTCTACCTATATTGCATTACATTTGTCAATGTCATTGGATGGCTACAATTTTTCATTTTCATTCGTTGATAAAACGTACTCCACGTGGGAGTTGTAGAGACTATAGTGTGCCTAATGTGTATTTGTATGTGTTTAGTTGTCTCCTTAATTTCCTTAGGACAATTCTAATTTATACATGGTAATGGAGTATGTTCCTGGTGGAGAAATGTTTTCACATCTAAGAAGAATCGGAAGGTTCAGGTAAGAGTGTTAATGACTCTATTCCTTTTAAAAGGCTTTATTTGCTGATTTTGGAAGAGGGTTTTATAAAATTTGTTAGTACTGAAGAAAAAATTCTGAATGGTTAAGTGCATTTACTTTATCTCTTGTTCAGTGGACTTAAATTAGTCAGGCAGTGAAGAACTAATTATTTTGCATTTAGTTAATACAGATATTTGTGGTCTGTGCATGATAAAATCTTGGAATTCCTATATGTATTGTCACTGACATTCATGGTAGTTTCTAAAAGTAAAATCTGAAATCAAAGCTCTGCACTGTGGGATACGTTCATCTTGATTTGCATGTCTTTTTTAGCTGCAAGACTTAAATTTAGGGAATTCATGTATCAATTTTGAAAATGTTTGCTTTTGCTTTTTCTTGTCATACAGTAAAAGAACCAATTAAAAGATAGCTAATTTGTCTATCCCTGCCAGTTAGATGGTTGTTTTTGTATCTTAACATAGCATTGGGGTACTTAATATTCTTTTAATTCTTCACAGTGAACCACATGCACGGTTTTATGCAGCCCAGATAGTGCTAACATTTGAGTACCTCCATTCATTAGACCTCATCTACAGAGATCTAAAGCCTGAAAATCTTTTAATTGATCAGCAAGGATACATCCAGGTATGATATTCTTCATATCTAGGGAGTGAAATTTTGTCTTGCAGCATTGATTTCGGTAATTTGAGAAAATGTGTTTAGAATAAATGGTCTATTAGCATGTTTGTGTGAAGCATTCAAGTGCCTTACTGTCCAGTAATGGTTAAAACCCTTGGATTGTACTTCCTCTGACTAAAATTAAGTATGCACAGTAGAGCTGTCTGCAGTTGAGCCAGTTGTCAGGATTTCCCTTGGGGTCTGTGGTGAGAAGTAGGTGATTACATGGCTCCGTTCATCTGACCTATTTTATACATCTGCCCTAGAACAAGATGAAAGGTGCTCTAAAATGTCTGTTTCTCTGCACTATCTGCATAAGTAGTTTAGGAAAACCAGCTTAAATATCAGCCCTGACGTGATAGTACTTAATGTCCATCAGATGAATCCCACCCTTGGAGGGTCCTAGCCTTCCCAGCACAGCTGGAGTGGGAGCTGAGTTCAGGCCAGCACTGTGCAATGACAGCTTTGCTTTTACAACAGCCTCTCATGGCACCTTCTCATCTTCCTCCTTAGCTCTTATGTTTTTAGCTAAATGGCAAATGGGAAGGCAGAGTGCAGCAACAAGCACTCTGCAATGCTGTGCAGTCCTTAAACTTAAAAGGAAGTTCTTCTTCCCTCATTGTGTCAGCTTTTGCCACAGCAGAATCTAAGCAAGAAAATATATAATAAAAATGTTTGAGAGAAACGTAAAGGATTCACATCTTATGTTGTTTGTAACTGTAAAATAATTTTGCCTGGAGTGTAAGATAACACTGGAGGGAGAAGAGTTCCTTTAACATAGTTGGGAAGCACCATTAATGAACAGCTGGTTTGTTCCATTTACTGTGACTGGTTTAGTTCAGCACTGGCAGCTCTCTCTGTGCAACAGTGTGTTTTTGTGATGGTGGCAGAGGGAGGTTTGTGTTCATATGTTGATGCTGCAGCTCCAACTTCATTTTCTTTTTCTGTTTTAAAGCCATTACTGTTTGTCCCATGTCTGCAGTGTATTCTTCTTACATAGACTTGTGTGCATTCCCAAACACAGAAATGGTTCTTTGCTGACTGAAGCAGGTCTCTCCAGTCAGCATCTCTCCCACTCTGTTCAGTTCTATCTGCTGATGCTGTTGTTTCTACCAAAAATGAAGAAAAGCTGCCTTGGTAGTTTGGAGTTTGGCTTCTTTAGCTGTGATATTAATGTGCAGCAACATCAGCATGGGTTATTGCATAATTAGCAGTGATTCTCATTTGGTACAGTACGGGTTGAAATTGAAACCAAGAGGGAGGAAACAAAAGAAACAGGCATAGACTTGGTAGCATGAAACTGCTCCCAGAATTTCACATGTTCTGTGAAACACCTGGGTTCTGTATGTATTCCACAATATAGTCCAAGGAAAAAATACTGTATGATATTGCATACAGAGTTCTGAAAACTTACTGTTGAAAACAGGGCAAGTGAAATGAAGGATTTATAATGTCCAAGTACTTGCCATTTGTGAATACAGTTATTGCTAGGTTTCCTCCCCAGACCTCAAATAAACAAACTGGACTCTGGTGATTCTTTCAAAGATCAGAATCAGAAGTTACTGGAAGACCTCTTCTATGTTGTCTTATTCCCACACTAATTTTACATATGACCTTTATACACTTAGGCAATAAAATTCTAAATTTAGAAGACTGGACAATATATTGACCCTTTTTGTGATTCATTTATTTGTTAACTAAAGGAAAGGATAAATATCTTGTTTATATTCTTCAAATTTTCAGCATTACAAACAATCTGATGTTAAAAGTATAAGAAAAATTAATAATGCAATTGCTGTACCTGTGGAGGATTAGTAAGCCATAGCTTCTACTGATTTTTAAATTATAAATAGAAGCTTGTGTCAGGATGATAATACATATTTTGTGTTCTTTATTAATTTTATCATGAGACATATTTATCTGACTTAGAAGTACCTGTTGGACTGACTAATAAAGGTACATCTGACTACATGCTACTACATAATTTGAGAAATAAAATTTTCCCCTGTTAAAAATGGCTTTCCAAAATATTTTTAAAGTATTTAATTTTATATTTCTTTGTAGCAATGCATTTAAAGTCAATTTATTTCTTCTGATGACAGGTCACGGACTTTGGCTTTGCAAAAAGAGTAAAAGGCAGAACTTGGACGTTATGTGGGACTCCAGAATACCTGGCACCTGAAATAATTCTCAGCAAGGTACTTTGTCTTGTTACTCTGCCATGCATTTGATGTAGCTAAAACTTTTCACACAGTTATCAAGCTCTGAGGGATAAACAATTGCTGATAGTTCCAAAAATTAAATCTTGACCAGTCAATTCTTTACAAATGACACAAAATTAAGTTATTGCATTGTAAATATTCATTTAGTATGCCAAAACTTATGCCAGATAAGGAATTTTCACATAACTGTACCAAACTTTCTACATATGCTTACCATGTAACTTGTGAGGGGCAAAGAGATTTAAAGAACCTGTAATTAGGTTGTTTAACTAACATCCTTATCAGAACAACAGATCTGAGTGATGACATTTTGAAGCGTTAACACACTGGAACAAGAACTCCAAAGGGATGTTTGGGATGGGGTGAATCAGTAGTCATTGCATAACTAGTTGTGGAGTTTCAGGTTTAAGGCAATTGACATCAAATTAAATATGACAATCCTCTGTTTTTACACCTGAAGTGCATGCAGTCTAAGCTGACTGTAGATCTGTTTGTCTACTACTTGCACTAAGTGTTCCAAAATAAAGTATTATTCATCCTATAGCTGCATAGCTATAGCACTGTATGTTTTGCAAATGGAAAATACAGAACTGCTTACACTATAAAGCAATCATAGTGCATAATGTTAAATTGCACATTTAACAGGTGCTTTAATTGAATACCCTTTGCAGATTATCAAAAGTTATCAAAAAATACTTCTGTCTGGGGAAAAATTGTTTGTTGTTTGCATGGTCTTATTTCCCTGTGCAGCTAAACCAGCAGAAGAAATTGCAATGCATCTTCTACAACATCTTCAAAATAGATTTTCCTGAAAGACTGAGTTTGAGCCCTGAGCTTTGTAAAAAATCTCAGAGAACATATATGAAATGGATGGGTTTGGTATTTCTTTGTCTTTCATAACATTGAATAGGACCTACTAATGATTTAAGGTTCAGGCTTTTAAGATCAAATCATAAATGACTAACAGTTAACTAACTAAACTTTTAAGCTCTTGTGGCTGGTTAACTACACATGAAACAGAATGTTCCAAAATGTGGATAATCAAGCAAAATTGTGACACTGTACAATTTAAGATGTGTTGTTATATATGTTTTTATAATGAAATTTCCTTAAACTTTGAAGAATTATCAGTCTTTAACAAGATTGTTTTGATTTGAAATAAATAAGTTGTGCCCATTTTTGTCACTTAGGGAGTCTTGTCACAGGAATGTAAAGAAATCACTGACAGTCATCTCAGGAATGTGTGCAAAATGCTTTATTTTCATCACTGTTTCACTGTCATTGCTCTGTTGGATTTTAAGTGTATTGCTGTTGGAATCTGAGAGTGCAGTTTGGTTGGAGTCAAGTTGTAAATTCTGCATTAAATGAACAATAATGTGTTTGCTTTCTTTGTGTTCCATAAATATATGGACACATACTGAAAATGTTAACCTGTGTTAGAAGTACTGACAGTGGCATGTTTCATTTTATTCAGGGTTACAACAAGGCAGTGGATTGGTGGGCATTAGGAGTGTTAATCTATGAAATGGCAGCTGGATATCCCCCATTCTTTGCAGATCAGCCCATTCAAATTTACGAGAAGATTGTGTCTGGCAAGGTGAGTTAAGGCTCTGGGTGTTTTCACAAATGCAGTTGTTTTTATAGAACCTGTTTTTTGGTGGAAGAGATTTAGAATTCACTGGCCACTAGGCAGTGAGAAATTTTAAAAGGACCTAGGAGAAGTTTGTAATGTACATTTCATAAGTACAGACATTGTTACTTGAAAATCGAAGTTATAAAAATCTGTTCCCTGCCTTCAGATTTAAAATGCAAGTTACTAAATTTACAGACATTATGGTATTATATCCTTTTATGCTTGGATTAAAGTGATCCAATGACTATTAACAACTACTTAGCTGTGTCTTAATTTGCCTTGCTATTTTCTATAATTTTTTTTTGCTTTTTTTGAGAAGCCCTGAAAAGTTTCCATCATTCCTAGTCAGTCTCTTTACTTCCACAGTCTTATAGATAGACGTGTCTAATGTTCTGTTTGGCTTTCCTTGTTACATAAAATTTTTGAAAAGTGTTTCCAATGTTTCCCTTTTATTTTTCATTAATATGTCTTAGTGTGCTGGATAGCACCAAAATGTAGATATTCTGTTGTTTCTCCTGCCAGCCAGTGTTGATTCTTTGTGTTCACTTGTTTTGTTACAGTCGTTATCTTCCTTGCCCCTGCACAGACACACGCTGTGCTGCATCCCAGGTGCCTCTGTAATTCTAACCAGGGGCACTACCTCAGCAGGCCTGTGGTGCACTGCACTGAGGTTGATTCTTATTTAACAAAGAAGATGCTTGGTGGTTGCTCTGTGAAAGGTTTTAATGTTGTGAACCTTCAGCTGTGTCCATGAATATATGGGAATTAATTTACAAAGACATATTTTTAAAGAAATCTTTTTTCTAAACTAAAAATGTTGGGCATTTTTTGTAGTTTTATCCAATTGGCTTGACATCTGTAAAAGGTCATCTACCTTTTTTACTGAGTCCATGGATGGACTACAGCAGAAACAGCACTAGACATCAACTCTGGAAACTGTAATTCAGTCCTCAGCTTGCAGTTGTTTATAACCTGGAGTCTATCATTTATTCTACCTCGTTTGCTTAATTCTCTAGTTTAAATTTTGAGTTAATATTTCCTTACTTCTCAGTGGTCTAGGTATTATAGTCATTAAACCTGTGAATTTCTCATAATCTACAATAGAACCATATTGGTAGGTAAACTGAAGCAGGGTCCTTGATAATTGGACTTCTTAATTTTTTTAAATGTTTTTTATGTTAAGTAATTCCATGTTCTGTATTTACATCATAACTGATCAGCTCAGTATCAGGAGTGTCAAACACTGAGACTATGAGATTGACAAATACAGCTTTCTGCCTGTTCTTTTCCCCTTCCTTCTCTCTGCCATCTCAAATGGTGTCAGTAGATCATTTGTTAGAAAAACCCTTTGTAATTACATCCCACGAATCATCTTCAAATATCCTTTAGCCAGGTTTGAATGAATTGCAAGTCACTAGTGTGCTATCTTCAAATAGTGCTGTTATGTAAGACTTCTGATGTTGGTGCATTTAGTTATCAGAAACAGATTGCAGTACAGCATAAAGTTCCATATTGACTTTTCATATATGATTGCTGAATGTACAGTTATTTCAGAGCATATCTATGTATTTATATGCTGTGTATATGCTATATACTGTGTCTCCTCTGTCTGTGTGTATATATAAAATATATTCTAAAAATTTACACCTAGAAAATAGCTGAGAATGTCTTAAGATTGTGCTGTTAAAACACCAAGTTAAACTTAGTTTTTAGATCACTGTTACATTAAATTAATATCTTGCCCCCTAGAAACTTCCAGTTCAGGAAATGGTAGATGGGCAATGTAATGCTACTGATAAAGGCTTTGTGAAACAGAAGTACATGTGCAATAATAATCATCTCTCTCTTCATGCATTCCTACTTGATTTGGTTTTAGAAGAAAGAGAAAATTTCCCACTGTTCCTTTTGTGTGAAGTTGTTTCCCTTCACAGGGGAAAGAATCAAATTTGTATCATGTTTTTTAATGTTGTGGGTATATAATTTTAGGTGAGGTTCCCATCACACTTCAGTTCAGACCTAAAGGATCTTCTAAGAAATTTACTCCAGGTAGATTTGACCAAACGATATGGAAATCTCAAGAATGGTGTAAATGACATAAAGAATCACAAGTGGTTTGCAACTACAGATTGGATTGCCATTTATCAGAGAAAGGTAAGACCCTTCCTGATCAAAACTTATCACAGGTCTTTAAGGGATTGAAGTAAAATTTCTAATTATTGTGTTTATTTTTTATTTCCTAGATCTGTGACTCTAAACTGAGAAAAAGTAGTTTAATCTTTTAATATTCCAAAGGGATAGGTACTGATTGAATTACATTTTTCTTCTGGGTATTTTATCCTGGCCTTCTGTGTACATTCATGTTCTCCTTAACACACATGTTGTGAGTCTATTTCTGGATTATGTCAGGATGAGGCATCTCCTGCCTCTCTCACTTTTTATTTAACCCCTGCTACAGTGGCATCTATAAATACTCCTCCACGGCAGAAATGAATTTGTTTTCCTTTCCAGCCAGCTTTTAGCACTCAGACTGTGCTTCAGTGCAGAGAAGCTCAAGCCAAAGCTAGAGCTTTTCTTTTTTCTCCTAAAACAACCTGCTCCCTCTGTAAAAAAAGCTAGAGATAAGTGATAATATTTAAAGAACGTGCTTTGAATTTGAAATGCTAAGAGTCTTGGCTATAGAGGCATGAACTTGCTGCTATAACAGCAGTATTTTAAGGGCCAAACCTAAATACTAACAATAGTTTATAAAAAGAAACTGGTTGTTTGGCTACACAAACTGACAGTACAGTTGTTGAATTATTCACTAATGTATTAATTACTAGAAGACAGGGTACAATTAATGCATCCTGTATTCCTTCCCTTAAATACAGATATTTTTAAGAAAATATTCCCCATTGTGGAATTCTAATTATCTGTGCTTCACTTTCTTAATGCCTCTCTGCAAGGCAGATTTATATGCACAGAGATTCATTTGCCAGTATGCTGTTTGGGAACACCCAGGCCCCATAATATTAACAGTGTTTTAATACTGTGCTAAATATTCTTAGCATTGCCAGTGTACTGCTATAGTGAATTACTTTCACAGAAATAAGAAATATTTTTAAATGTTAAGAAGTAGTAAGAGTCAGAATAGCTATTACTAGATTTAAAGGGTTGTAAAAACTGATACCGAGTAAGTTTGAAGCTTCTAATTATAGAGAATAAATACTGAGGGTCTGAAACAACAGCATGGATTGTGATATCATTCAAATAGTCACAGAAATACAGCAATAAACCTTAGGTTTATATTAGTTTTTCACAGTGGCTGTTACCACAGCATGTATTCTCCTGAATAAATGCAATGTTCCTTGGCAGCTAATGTCATGAGAATGATTTTTTTTTTCTTTTTTTTTTCTTTTCTTTTTTTTAATATGCTACAGTCATAAGTAAACCAGTCAATTACTTAATATTTTGAATACAGACTCACAAAATATGCTGAGTTGGAAGGGACCCACAAGGATCCATCCAAGCTCCCTGCCCTGCACAGGACCCCAGGAGTCACACCGTGTGCCAGAGAGCATTGTCCAAGCACTTCTTGAACTCTGTCAGGCTGGTGCTGTGACCACTGCCCTGGGGCTGCTCCAGTGCCCAGCCACCCTCTGGGGGCAGAGGCTTCTCCTGATACCCAACCTAAACCTCCCCTGGCTCAGCTTTAGGGCACTCCCTCGGCTCCTGTCACTGAGCAGGGATCAGTGCCTGCCGCTCCCCTTCCCCTCAGGAGGAAGCTGTGACTGCAGTGAGGTCTGCCCTCAGTCTGCTCCAGGCTGAGCACACCCAGTGCCCTCAGCCGCTCCTCACATGGCTTCCCCTCAATCTTCCCACCTCTGTTTCCCTCCTTTGGACACTCTCTAACATTTCAATGTCTTTCTTACATTGTGGCACCCAAACCTGCCCCCAGCAGTGGAGCTGAGGCTGCCCCAGTGCAGAACAGAGCAGGACAATCCCTTTCCTTGCCTGGCTGGCCATGCTGGGCTTGATATCCCCAGAACACAGTTGCCCCTGCTGGCTGAACTTGCCATCAACCAGGACCCCCAGGTTCCTTTCCACAACTGCTCTCCAGCCTCTTGTCCCCCAGTCTGTCTGTACATCCAGGGTAGCCTCATCCCAGATGTAGAATCTGGCACTTTGCGATGTTGAACTTCATACACTTGCTGATTGCCTAGTCCTTGAATTTGTCAGTCTCTCTGCAGGGCCTCCCTGCCCTCCACAGAGTCAACAGCTCCTCCCAGTTTTCTATCATCTATGAACTTACTTGGTATCCCTTCCACTCCTGTGTCCAAATCATTTATGAAGATGTTCAAAACCACAGGGCCAAGGATTGAGCCCTACAGAGCCCCACTAGTGACAGGTCACCAGTCTTATGTCACCCCATTCACTGTAACCTTTTACGCCCCACCTGTGAGCCACTCACCCATTGCATGATATACATCAAGTCTTCCTTTCTTTGTGTGTTTCCATATTTGTTAACACATGCTTGATAAGATGATTGTACTTAGGGCCAAACAGGTATTTCCAGTAAAAACCTGTGTTATCTCCTGCAATCTCTTTTTAGCAATTTCCACTGTGAAGATAATAGGAAAAGGTCTGACGTGTCTCATTTGAAAGTGTTCTTAAGTTCAAGCAGCAAATGAGATATTTTCTGTGCTGAGTTTTGTTGTAAGAGAGTAACTGAAGATCAGTTTAAGACAACACAGACAGGATTCAGATAATGTGTGGCTTTGTATGCTAGGTATATACACAGTCTGTAGTCACTCAGGCTAAATCACTAAAACATGTATCTTGTTTTAAGAATAAAAAGATATACATGTGACAATTGCACGGCCCAATGCACAAGTTACTGTTACTTCTTGACAGTGTATAATGGTATTGCCCACAGTCTGGAGTTTAATTTGTGTTAGTCTGTGCTGTACCTCTTTAATTTACTGATCTACACACGTGACACACCCACACCATCAGCAGTCTCCCTGGGGGCACAGTGTGGTGTGATCCTCTGCCTCAGCTGGAGCTGTGCCTGCTCTGTTTCTTTGTCTCCCCACCATTCTGCCTCTGGCACACTTACTCCTTGAGATGTTTGGGAGAGAGATACTTGTCTGATTACTTTGTGTTTCCAGGTTTAAATTTGCATCACCTGCATAATTTTGCTATAATTTTGCTTACCTTACGGTACAGTCTTTGAGTGACTCCCTCAAGTCATTGCTTGTGTCTCATTGTGGCCTTGGAGAAGGCATTCACTTCTCACTTGGGTCCTAGGAGGAACTTCATAAGAGATGCAGAACAAATTCTTTTCCACTTGTATTAGGTTACTTTTTATTTGGAAATAGAAGATTGTTATTAAGTAGGAGGGAGAGGCATTCTAAACTTTCCTAAGATTTTTGTGCAGTGGTGGTGGCAATCAATGTACTCCATGTCCTGTGCTAATAAGCTGGAAGGAGCAGGATTGCCTCTGCAAGGAGAGGACTAATCTTTGTTTTGAAGTGGAAGTAATTTTTTAATGATGTCTGTCAGCAAGAGATTAGTCTTTTTCAATTTAGATTCACATATCTATTCCTGTATCTTCTTAGGTTGGTTTTGTTTATGTGCCGCAACTTAAACCTGTAATACCTGATTTCTTGGCAGGCTCTGAAAAGTAATGGAGTATTGCTGTGCTCATTATTACAATGTTAAATCTGTTGGCATTTGGCCAGTAACATTTCATGTGCCTTTTTTTGTCTCCTACCAATACAGGTAGAAGCTCCATTCATACCAAAGTGCAGAGGTCCTGGAGATACCAGCAACTTTGATGACTATGAAGAAGAAGATATTCGTGCTTCTCTAACAGAAAAATGTGCAAAAGAATTTGCTGATTTTTAGTAGGAGTAAGAGGACAAGATGACATCAGGGCTCACATTGGGATCTTTGCACTCTGTTAACAGATGAGGTGGAGCTGAGACCATCATATGTCAAAACAGTTACCTAGTTACTTCATTCCACAAAGCTGACTGAGGTCTTTATTGCCATCTTCCATGTGTGCAGTTTGCACCAACCCTTCTAACTAGGCACAATTAAGCAAGCACTGTTTGTGCAGTAACACAGAATAATAGACCACTTTCCTACTTAACTTTGGTTTCTGTCGTTCTTTGTTTCTGTGTATTGTTCATTTTCCCCCTTTGAAATGAAGTAGTTTTTTACCCAAGAATGCTCCATTTTATTTTGAATAATGTATTATTTGTGTGAGTGAAATGGAAGGTGTTGCGGCTAGTGTGATTTAGACTGAAGTGAAAGATAAATGTTGCTTCTAGTCTGTGCCAGCCAATAATTCATGTCTGTCTTGTGTCTGATGCTACAATTTATAATAATTTTTTAGTAGCTCAGACTAAACCTAGCCAACATTTTTAGCATTTTTGAAGGTAGTATTTATCGCCATATAAATGTCTGCTAAATTAACTTAAAAACATTTCTTCCTGGAGGCTGACCAAAATTCAGTAGAATCAATTGGATGGCTTAAGTAGGGGACAGTAGCTAGACCCCGTGCCTTGGTTTTCTACATCCCTGCAGTTTTCATCACTGCCTCCTTCCTTTGTATATCCCACCTAGGCAGTAGGCAAGTTGCCATAACTAGACTGTACCGTGGAAAGCTTACAGTCTCATGAGAGGGAGTAATTCCATCTGGTCTGGATTTTGGACCATATTAAACCAAGTCAACTTACCAGCATTTCAGTTGGCAGGTGTTGAAATGGCTTAAGATCAAGAACCCTAAACTCTTAAAGGAAGTTTTGGTCAGTACTGTAGAGAATTCATTTTGATTCACTTTTTCTTCTTTTTTTTTTTTTTTTCCTTTATTTTTTAAAAGTAGCCAATGTTTCGGCTCCCTAAGTATTCCTTGCTTCAAGCCTTTTTTGATTAAAAAAGGCTTCCATTAGAATAAAAACCACCATGCCACAAAAAGCAAAATGCGCTCTGCCATTAGCTATGAAAAACAAATGGTTTAGCAAATGCAAAATAACGTTCTAGATGCATCGCTGGATGAACACGGTTATTTTTTGTTAGCTGTTAAGAATAAGAGGTTATTGCCAAGTTTTTATTCTGGTATACTATATTAGTAAACTGAGGATGGAGTACTGCTACAATCATTTTCTTTTTAATTACAGCACTTCATTCATGAAGAAAAGAGATCAAGTTTAAAAACTGCAACAGCTGAGTTTATTTTAGTTGCGTTGTGTCTTCATTTCTAACCTACTTTCTTTCAATCAATCAGAATGTATGGTCACACAGATACAAGTATTTGGGTTTAATTATGTTTTGTATACTCTCACCAACTGACTTAAAAGGTATTGCTACCATGTGCTAGCTTTGGGCACTTTTACACATTTATTTCAATGTTAATAATCAGCGGCTCAGCACTTTTTTCGGGGTTGCTTTTAAACTTATTCATAGTAGTTTTATTTGTACACTTGGTTCTGGCTGTCTCAGTGACCTGTCTTAAAAAACAGCACATCTAAAAGTTTAAACTAGACTCATGTTTTATGATAAATTTACATGCATACAAGGATGAATTGTTTTTTAAAAAAATGAGCTATATTGATACATAGCCATTGGATTTGTTTGAGTGCCAGTGGAAATAAACAGCTGGCGTTCCTTCCTTTTAATCTGTACGACGCTCCTAAAAGAAAGGCCTTTGTAGACATTTTACAAAAGAGTATGAAACATACCACCCAATGTTCTGTCTGTTTAGGTTGTTGAGCATTTTTGCACAACGTCATTAGGAGGCTGACACTGAATGCAGTCTTTGTCCACCCATATTTACATACATGCAAGAAAAGTATAAGATACTTTGCTGTAGCAAATTTTATGTAACAAAGATATATCGTCACATTAATAAATTTAAAGAAATCCTTTGTATGAAAATGTTAAAATCTTTTGTATTTCATTTAGACCAAGGACATGCTGCTGTATGCTAGCTGTATGCGATAAATTCTACAGTAACTTTGTTGTCGTTTATGAACTTTAAAAGATTTTAATAAATGTTGGAGATCACAATTTGATTCTGTTATGATTTTAATTTTTAATCATTACATTTATGGTTCTAGAAAGGTTCAGATATTTTTCTGTTCTGTAAAATACTGTATCATTCATCTTGCGTGTACAATAAGACAAAAGTCTAGGAAATTGGTTCTGACGTGTCTGTCTGATATCCAGATTAAATTCTACATGGGCATAAGTGGAAAAGTCATCATAATGCCATGATATTATGCTATTTTTTAATTTTATGAAAATCCTGTTAGAAAGTAAAACACTTTTCCAATATGGCATAATAGACTTCAGTATGGAAATGAGATTCTATTTTGGAAAAGGAGGGGAAGTGTGCAATTTCCAAGGCATTAGTGAGTACATTTGACAATGTGAGTATTATACAACCCTCTCATTTAAACACAGTCATGAAATATAACTACAGAATATTATGTTACCTGTATTTAATTTGAAAAATCCTTTTCACAATATGGAAAAATTGTATATCTATGACAGTAGAAGCTTGTTAATTTTACACATTTGAGGAATTAAGTGTTGAACTATATGGTATATTTTAATTGTACTCTAGTTGTATGTAACTTTCATTTCCAACATAAAGGATTGTATCTCATTAAGTAAATTGCTTTTTTTATTATCTTGTCAGTTGCATTAAAACCCTTATTTTTAAATCCTTTAAAGTATTTTACTAATTTTTGCAAATAATTAGATGTTTTTAAGTGCTGCAATAGTGTGCAATAGTAAACATTTATATACAGAAGTGCAAATTAAATTATGTACAACACTTGTGCTGCTTCTTTGTGAATCAGAATGTTGTATGATGACAGTTGTTGCACCTCCCCACACATGAGCAGGGTTTGAGAGCGAGAGGAAAAGGTTGTGAAACCTACTACACCTATGAGTTGGGGCACATTAAGCTTTTCAGTAACTAGGGTGTCTGGAGAAGGTGGTGTGGAGAACATTAAAGGCACTATGAGAAGTCTTGGACTTCTCAGACAATCAAATGCAAGCAAGGTGATCATTAGCTTCAGTATTGTTTGTCTTATTATTTTCATTCAGATTCGATGCTTTTTATTAAAGATAATTGCCTGTTTTTAAACTGTCTGCAGATCCCGCTGTACAAACTTTGTGCTGTGTCTCATTGTGCTGTGAAACAACTGATAGAAGTAAAGAGTGTTCATGGTCTTGGCATTGTCTGTCTTGAGGCTTTTTCTGCAAGTGGTGTTTGGAGAGGCTCTGGTGCCTGCTCTGTAATGCAGCTCCTCCTCTTGCCACTGTCTGAGCCAAGCTGTGGCCTCTGTGCTTCTGCTGCTGTACGCCTGCGACTGCGGTGTTGTGTTCTTGGTTTCCTGGTACTACTGCTACATTACATTTGAAAGACCTTTGTACTTTTTCTAAAGCTGAGCTAAAAAACCTGCGAAAATACTGTCTTCTGCTTTTACTACAGCTCCTAAACAAGCACAGCATGCTGAGCCACAGATTTGAAGGTGTCATTCAAATCTGTTTCTTCTGATTTGCTGCATAAGAAGGACTTATCCCAGATCAGAACTGAAGAACCATTCCATAAGAAACTGGTAAAAAAATCCATTCTCCAGCTGAAGTGTATATAGCTGATCTGGGTCTCTTTGATATTTTAAAAAGGAGTTTGACCACCAGTTTTACAAGTGTGGGTCTTGCATACATTTTAAAAATGTTTTTAATGGAAAGCTTGAGGTATTGGCTGATTGAAGTTCTTTAACAGAAAGGTGAAATATGAGCACCTAACATCAAGCTGGGCAGTTAAAAGGGTTAGAGCTCCACAAGGATGTTTAAATGCCTTATAGATAGTAAATGTTTGTCATCTTACATAGGGATTATATGAAGTGTTGGACTTTTTTTAGAAGTATAAGATGGGTACCTAGAGGCAAGTCAGGATCTCAAGATATCTTCCCTTTCTAACTTCTGAATTTGATGATGAATAAAAGTATGAATTAAATCTGAGATCTAGTCATATTTTCACCTTCTTTTGTTGTTTGGATTTGGGGAAGGGTACCATGACAAAAAGGGGTACCTGAAGGAAACTTGCATATATTGAAAATGTATTTTATTTTTATAATTGACTGCTACAAAAAATGTAGTTCCTCAGTGGAGAAAAACAGCTTGAGTTTTCTGTGACATCATTGGGATCAGTTTCCAACAGTCAAAGCCAGTAAAAATTCCTTTAGAATCCTTACAGCTTCATTGTGCTGTTCCCTCCCATGGTGGGTCAAGTACAAATGTCTTTGCAAAAACATATTTCTAAGAATTGTGTATGTGTGGCTCTTTGCTTTGAAGCTTAAAAGAAACATACTTGTGTTCATTGACATGAGCTGCTGGTCAGTGAAGCATGAATGGAAGAGCCAGTGACTTGCACATTTCTTAGTGCTGCTCAGCTTACAGGTCTAGATTTTGATGGATCACACAGTGGCAGTCTAACAGTCTGATGGCAAGGCTGCAGCACAAAAACTTCAGGCTGAAAGGTTGTTGGAGTTTGAGGAGGGAGGTCGGTGATCTGTTCCATTTTTATGCAACCACAGTAACAGGTGTTTTCCTTTCCTGGAGGGTGTGAGCAGAGACTTCTTTTGCCTTTGCTTCCAAGGTGCTGTGGAAGATTAGAGGACACAGCTGTATAGCTATGTTGACAAATGGAGCAAGGTCTCAGCAGCCTGGCAAGTTCTTCAGTAAGTTCCAGGAAAAATTACCCTGACTAGGGCAACAAAGAGAAATTTGGAGTGCTGGAAAAGCTTGGTTGACTGAAATTCTTCCCCACCAAGGTAATTTGATTCAATTGAAGAAAAAAAAAAATCATCCAAGACGTTACTTAGATTTAGTGGTGTATTAATGCTTTGGTCTATACAGCCATATCACAAGAATACTAGAAGTATTGCTTTTTACTTTGTATATATGAACTATATACATTGCTACTTTGAATGTGTATGTAGTTATCTAACAACTCAACAAAATGAAAGGCTGATTGGGATGTCTTTTCACTTTCTCCCATCTTTGCCATCATCCTTCTATTTGATGTTTGCATGAACTGGAGATCTGTCAGAATTCTGTTAATGACAGGTAACACCCTGGATAAGTAAAACATGATTCACCTGTCTCACAGGCATGTTAATTCAGGTTAAGCAACCAATATAGAATCATTCTATAAATGCCCAGTGTTTATAAAGTATCTGTTTTCAACTGCCCCTCCCTAAAAAAAGGCACCGTGTGTTCTCACTAAATACATTATCTTTATTTCCCTTTTTCTCTGGCCATAAGCTTTGGGAAGTGTGCATCTGGCAGGCTTGCTTACCAGTGGGAAGAACTAAGGGAGGAACTGAGTAGGCAGCCTTAGTAAAAACATCCCATTGTGGCAGAAACAGGATGACAGTGGCGGAACTGATGTAACTGCATGTCGTGATACAGTTTGTTAGTGCAGGCACATGAATTCAGAGTGGTTCTGCTTCCTCAGAAGTATCTGCTCTGTGCTTAGGACATAACCCAGGGCCTTGGCTCCAGGGGGACATCCACTCCTGAGAGCCACCTCCCACGGCCACATGCATGCAGCTCATGGATTCTGGAAAGGAATTACAGAGCAGGACTGAGTTTGCTGCAAGGGATGTTTCCTGCCAAGAGAAGTACTGCAGGGCATGCTGGGGGGAAAATAACATCCTAAAGCCTCATGAACTTACTTGGTCTTTTTTAAAGCTTTCAAAGGAAACTTGAAATATCAGCCCAAATGCTTTTCCCCTTGGGATTTGTACAACATAAACCTCTGCTTTGGGGCATACCTAGTATTATATCTGAAGTTATTAAACTGGTCTTTATTCTCCTACTACTTACTGACTAACAAAAC
>WEIU01001170.1:653847-680369 GCA_013389925.1 Aegithalos caudatus | reverse complement strand
AGGTGCCCGCCCCGAGCCCGGGGGCTCCGGGCCGTGCGCGGCCGCGGCGCGGGGCGTTCCGCAGGTAGGCTGGTGCGGGTGTCGTCTGCAGTCACCTCAGGTGAACCGAGAAGTGATTTCAGGGAATGCGTGGAGTTCTTTGGTCAGCGGTGCAGGAAGAAGCATCTTTTCGATTACTTTATTATTGTTTTCTTGGTGCTTTACGTCTTTCTACTTGTATAATAAAGGGTATTCTTTTTTTTTTTTTTTCCCCACATCAATATTAATTGCTGTTCTCTATTTTTGCAAAGTTTTAGCTGAAGAGCATGATTTCCCTATTCTCTACTTCCCAGAGCTTTGAGACATTTCACTGGCATCCATTAATGCTACAGCAAGAACATCCTGAGTCCTTGGTCCGTTCTCTGGTGCTCTCTGAAATAGAAATGGCTTACTTGAGAACAGAAAGGAAAGGCTTGGGTCATTTCTGCATGTTCCGAGGCGTGATGGAAAAAGCTGTGTGGCACAAGTACTCCGGCGTGCTGCAAGGAAGGAAATGAACTGGATTTTCTCCTGTGCCCTTCATGTGCTCCTTTCCTTTTTGGAGTTCAGTTTAGCATACCTACAGAAGAAGCTACTCTAGTGCAGGAAGGGAGGTCTTATGGATAACATACTGATTTAGGCCTCAGGAGTTTGGGGCTCAATTAGTAATTCTGCTTACCAGCTTTATTTGTGCAATGGGCATAAGTGACATGCTCATCTGTATCCAAGTCCGCATTTGTAAAACAAGGCTATGGATTTCCAAACCTTCCTAAAGATCTTCTAGCTGTTTGGATCCTCTGTATCTCAGGATGACTGGAAGCTTCTTAAGCTTTCTTGATACCCAGCAATATATTGCAGGTCAATCTCCACATATACAAATACAGTTTGATCCAAATTTTAACACTTGTGAAAAGGATTAAATGTAATATTACCTTCCTTGATTTTCAGGCAAGAATTATTTCTTGTGTTTGAAGCACAGGTCAACTTTTTTTCTAGTTCATTAGCTACTATCAGCTTTGCCAGGCTTCCAAGGAAATCAGTCTTTGACCACACTGTTGCTCTCAGATGGAAACATGCTCATATCCCTGTAGAATGCTTGTTTCTGTGACATTACACTGCTCTGGTCATACTACTAATAATTAAACACAGCTTTTTGTTTTTTCCTCCCTATCAATCAGTTGCTGAAGTAAAACTTCTATCCTCCACATGCTAACTGTTGACATGGAAAACAAGGAAAATGGCTCTCTGGATGTCAAAAAGTAAGTGTTCCTTTTACATAAACAGCACATGGATTTTTAATGTAGTTTTCCTTTGAACTAATGTGGTTGGCAATAATGGCCATCTCCATCTTTGCTCATTTCAAACCCTTCCTGTTCTTAATTACTTCTATTGTATTTCAGCTTTGAAATAGAAGAGTCCAGGGCACTGAGCTGATTAAAAATGATATGTGGTAGGACTGTATAACAATGAAGAGATATAAAAGCTAGTAACTTAAGTTAGGAGTACATATTTTCTTTTCCTCTCAGGCACACACTAAAGCAAGTGGTAGCACTGTAGCCAATACTGTGCCTGTGCTCACCTGCCTGTTAGTGGCTTTTGCAGAACCAGTGCCTTATGAGAGAAGTGTCCTGTGTGGAAGTTACCTCTCTGTGCCCTTCTCTGCTGACAGCCCACCTGTGTGGGGCTGAGAAGCAGTAGCAGCATATCACTTAGGTCTCAGTTCCCTTCTGAAACAGATACTGTAGGCTTCTTATTGGAGAACCTTGAAGTTTCTGGGGTTTTATTTCAGACCTAGGGTGGGAATAAGGCAGAGACATGGTGTGTACTGCTCTACTGTTTTTTGGGGTTTTTTTTGCATGGTAGACTACAGGCTAAGGCATAGGAACTTTTTTGTAAGCATTTACTGAAGATCAGAAATACTTTAATTAGGACTAGCAATTCTGAATGAAGTTCTATGTGGAAAAATCCGGCCTTGCTGCTTTAGGGTTACAGAAGCCATGGTGAGAGAGATGTACGCATATGTATATATATTAAAGGAAAAAACACCATAAGGAAAGATACTAGGGTAAGCTCTTAGTCTTTTCTGTCAAGCTGCCACACTTTGTGCAGCTGCACATCATTATTCTCTTTCAGATCTCTTTTACATAAGCTGTCCAAGAAAACGTGACAATGCGTAGGCTACCAGGCACTAGAGTAAGGTAAATAATAATGGTCACTGGAGGCTACTGATAAAACACTGATTATGAAATGCTTCAAAGGATCCAATGGCAGCCATTCAAATCAGCATCCTCCCCCTTCACTCGAGATGCTGGCTACACCACACCAACATAAAGAGCATTTTCCTTTCCAGGGACTATGAATAATTATCGTGTGTCCTTCTGAAACCATCTTCCCTTTGACAATCTGGTTTCTACAATGAGCACACTGGGGTGGGAGGAGAAAGGAGGCAGTTGAAGCAGGGACAGTTTACATTTAATCATTTTCCCCAAGGCTTGGGTGATAAAGACTCAACTGATTGCTGAGGTGGCTTTTTAGAGTGGATGAAAATTGTATTTAAACTGTGGGGCTGTGGTTTCTGGATGAATGTATACAGTAGGTATGTGGGCATATCTACAAAGGAAGTATTTGACACTTTCTTGAAGTGCTTATGAATAGCTCTGATAAAATCTGTTTGTTCTCAGCTGTATCCTTTCAGACCTTGCTGCTTCTACCACATGATGGCAATAAAGGCACAGGGACAGAGGTGAAAAACAGACAAGCCTAATTCTTATTCATTGTCAGTGCATCTAGTATTTCGTTTCAAAGCTCAAAATGCCAGTCCTCAGTAAGATTTTAAAGCATCCAGGACGTCAGGCGTAAGGCAGTGCATGGCTAAGCCATGGATGTTTTATATTCCCTTGTCTAGGCTGAGGAGTAGAGCCATGTCAGCAGCAGTGTGAGGAGGAGACTAGCAGAGTCTACAAGCCAAATGAGCATCTGTGTGGGTAGATGGGTTAAAATCCAGCCAGCCTCCAGCAGTCTGCCACGTGCCTTCCAGTCTTCTGCAGCTGTAGCTGTGGAAATTGGCTCTACTTGAGGTCCAGCATGATGCTATTCCTTGAGGCAGGAACTTGCAATTATTTCCTGTGATTAATTAATGACTGAGGTAGAGGCCCTGAAGTCATTGCAGTTGAGCCCTGGATGGGCCTGGACCTGGACCAAGCTGAAGTTACCTAATGATAAAAGAAGAGCTACAAGACTAAAGCTGAGATAAACTATATATAACTAAATAATAATAAACTAACAAATAATAAATAAACTAATATAACTAAAGTTGGGCTGAGGTAAAAAATTGTGAAAAGGAGAGTTTGGGGCTATATTTAATTTGAAATTAAACTGTTTGGAGAAGTAAGCAAATTACATTTAGGTGATATTTTTAGAGAGTGAACCTTTGCTGTTTAGGAAGGGTGAAATTCAGTATATTTTTTTCTCAAGTGAGTGGTTGGCATTTTGTTTACTTATTTTTTAGTAGCACATGAGTAATTGAAAGTGACAGTCTGTGTCTTAAGGAAAATGCAAAGATTTAAATATAATTTCTCAAATGCTGCTTTTGTAAATATGTGCAGATTTTGTTTTCACATTTTACTTCTTAAGCCTCAGCATGTGCACAACACCAAAAAATCTTAGTTGAAAGGCATTCTTCAATTAAAAAAAAAAAAAAAATACACAGGAAAAAAGTGCAGCTCTGATAAGGCCAGATAGCCTCATTTTCAATTTTGCTGACTGTTGCTTTCTATGTAATCATAATCAGAGAAGCAATTTTTGAAGTAAGTAATTATGTGATGAGCAAAAGTAAGGAACTCCATTTCTCATTGTTTGGAGATTTGGGATAAATGAAAGAAACTGCTTTTAGAAGGCCCAGTGTAACACAGGTTGTGGATGATCCCTGTGGCAAGATTTTGTTACCATATTGACAGACACGTTTCAAGAGTTTGGGGATATGCAACACTCATTGTTTTCATGAGTCCTCCTTCCCAGGACTCAGATAGTTGCAGAAATAAGAATGTTGTAGGAACAGTGATGGGAGGCGCTCTATGTATAGACTCCAATTGGCTGCTTTGAAAAATGGTCAGCCCTTGATTTGCCCAGTTATTTTGCTGAAAAACATACAAGTCCAGGCAAGGCAAAGATGGTGACAGTTGGAAAAGAAAAAAATTGAAGGGCAATACAAAAATATTGTCAGGATAGTATAATCTGTGTTTCTTTTCCAGCTGGTGCTGTTGAAATCAAAGTCCTGCCTCTGAGCTTCAGACCAGAAAATGGACAGAATTCTGACACCTGGCTTGTTCTGTACATTTTGGATATTGCTTTATTAGCATTATGGTTAAGCAAGCATAGTGATGGAAAATATTTGGCATGAACTTCAGGACTTCTGGTTGGAGTAACGTGTTAAAGAAGCTCTTTGATATCTTGCTCTTCATCCTCATAAATTACAGTAGAAAAGGCAGTCAAGCTCACTGTGTGTCTTTTTTTACCAAAAATTTTCACATACACCAAGGTTATCTTTGTGATAGGGTGATGACAGTTTGAGGAAAAGAAATGCAGGGTAAGGATAGTAATATGAATGTTCTATTGTTTTTGCTACTGTGGAAAGCAATTGCCTGAGGTTAATCACAGAAAGAATTCATTCTGATTGTGCTTAACAGATGTTTTCTCAGATGCACAGCTATTTTACAAATCCATAGAGTTGTCCAAAGATGAGTCTGATGACAGTTTTGGGAAATTTTTTATATTGAGAATTAGTGCAATCATTTGGTGCCTCTTTTTTGCTTTGATTGGGGAATTCTGTTTGTTTGTATTTTATTTGTTGTTGTTTTGCAAGGTAAAGATGGCTACTAGTAATTTCTACCCACAGTCTCATCTATGTAAAGAATAATCCACATACAATTCTTTAAGTACTTGATAGCTGAAAGCAAGCTGCAGGCTCGAAAGGCAGGAATTTGGCACCCCAGTTATGGCAGTTTTCATTCTGCAACAGCAAAGGCAGCACACCTGTAGGAAGATCCTAACTGATTACCTTTGGCTGATGTGAAGGCTCATATGCTTTCTTCTTTTGTGAAAGAAGTGTCTCAGTTTTCCCCTGCATCATGTCTTTGGAATGTAAAAGAACAGGAGTGACTGTATTGGGGTGGGGGAAGTGAATCAAAGAACACTTTTCCTGGAGAAACAAGGAAGAAGGGGATGTACGTGAGGCATGCACAAAGAGCAGCATATCACACCTTTAGTGATTACTTGTCTGCATTTGCCCTTTGCAGTTCAGTAGAGAATGGGAGACCTCTGGATCCTGCTGACTGGGCTGTTACCGATGTTGTGAATTATTTCAGAACAGCTGGATTTGAAGAACAAGCCAGTGCTTTTCAGGAACAGGTAAATCTGTAAGCAAACACCTTTTGACTGCCACCAGTTTCTCACATTGCATATTTTTGCTGTGGGCCTGGTTATATACTGTAAAATGGGAGAGAAAATCCCACATTAATGGTGGGATTTGAGTCTGTTATTGGGTGACAATGCATGGGACTGTGATCTCTGAGTAATAATTTGTTCTACAAGCTGTGGATCATGAGTTGGAGTTTGTTTAAGATAGGATTCAGAAAGGTGAGAAATCTAAACAAATTTTCTGGCTTGAACTCAGTCTCCCTATACAACCCACTCAGTTTCACTGTCTTGTTATTAAAATTGTGAATAATGTCTAAAATATGAATTCCCTTCTTTCTTAGTGTATTGTGTAATTACACTCAGGAGTATTTATAAAACCTGGGGCTTCTAAGCAGCAACGTGAGTTTGAAGGCATAGGGTGAAAAAGGGGCTCTGCTGTGTTGCATTGAACTTGGCAGTACAGGTAAATATGGAAAGGACAGGCTGGCACTAAGCTGGCAGAGGAGCAGCATGTTTGTGGGACTCGGACTGAGAAACAAGCTGGGTTTTTGCTTCTGGGCCTTGTAACTGCTGATAGGAATGGAAGGCTTCTTTGGCTGGATTAGATCAGCAGAGAGCCTAACAGCCAGGTGGCCACAGTGACTCACCTGCCAGCAGCTGCTAAAGCTGGCAGTGGGGCAGAAGTGGGAAGTCAGCTTACTTGGCCTACAGCCCACCTGTTCCATGGAGAAGTAACTTACATCAGATTGGCAGTTCAGCACCTCCCCAGGTAAGTCTGTAGGCTTGTGTGTGACTACCAGGAAATTAGTCACCCACACTTGTAATTAGCTATCAAAATAGATGGCTGGACCTTCCAAGGTACTGAGCTGGTGCAAGTTATTGGCAGCTTTGCAGGGAAGTTGTACATTGCAGGTGAAATAACATCGTGGTTGGTCAGGTTAATGTTGCTGACTTTCAGCAGGATGTCCTGAAATCCCTTCTGATTGTAACTGATGCATATAACAAAGTATCTAAATCTAGTTCTTCCTTCTTGAGGGTGAAAACCTGGTGTTGGGTGATTCTCTGGCAGGTTGCAGAGGTTCTTTCTGCAGCTGCTACTCATTTTTCAGAATTTGAAGTTGAGGCCAAAAAGGAAAATGTTTGAGTGTGTCCATTCCTTAATACCAGGATCCATGTCACAACAGCCCTGGAAATGTGGCTTAAAAAAACTACATGGGCAATTGTGGCCTCTGGGAGTCTTTTCCTTATACTGACAGATACCTGCGACTTCTCTCAAATATCTTGGCCTCTTTGCCTCACAGCTGGCTTGTCAATAATACTGCAGTACTTACTACTGATTGTGCAGCAGAAAGGTGAGGCTAATTTATGAATTTTGACAAATCAGTTTGCAACAGGCTTATAGAAAGCAGCGTAGAAGTAGAGTGTAAAGATTTTATTAGTATTTTGCAATGAGGATAAGTGGTTTCAGTAGGGCACCTGAGGACTCTGCTAGGACATCCATGTACAGAAATGTGGCTCTGATTCCACAGCCAACTTCATCTTATGCTAAAATCTTGGAGAGAAAGAGGCTGACAGCTGCCACCAGGATGTGGCCAGGAGCTGAGGGATGGATACTCACAGCAGAAGTCATTGCCACTTCCTTCCCTCTCCTTTCCATTAGCAGCATGAGGAGCAGCAAGTGCCTGCTTCTGTGTGCCAGGTTTGCCAGCCTGTTCCCAGTCTGGACCAGGAACAGCCCCATAAACAATCCTGTCCCTAACTTCTTACCAGTGGTGCTGTTCAGTTTCTTCTGCACTATTTTCTACCACTAACTTTAACAGTGTTCTTACAGTATTTTTGTCACAATCTCCCAGGTATGGCACTGCAGACAGTTTCATTTTGAAACCTTAGCCATCCTCTGTCTGTAGAGCACCAGGCATGCAGCTGCAGTTTTGACCATCTCTATTTTCCTCTGTCATTTATAGTTGCCTGGGCCCCACAAACCTAGTTTTATTTGATCTACTGCCCTGAATATTTACTGGAAGAGGAATGAGCTTGTAAACAGTAAAGTATTCAGTTTCACCTATGACACTGGGAAATTGTTTTCCACTGAACTGCTTCAATAGGGGTAGCACAATGGTTTCTTTACAAAATATCCTTCGCCCAGAATGTAATCATGACATCTAATATTACACTGAGCTTTTACACAGCAGTAGCTGAGTCCACACTTTCTTTGATCAATCTGAATACGTTGGGACTCAACTAAAACAAGTGGCTCAAAGAATCTTTAAGTCCTGAATTTTTCTTACAATACTTTAAGAAAAATTAGAAGACATTTGAAGGGTTGCAGAATGTGTTATTAAAACTCTATTGTAAGTGCTGGTAAGAAGTGACGCTTGTATGATGATTATCTGTTATTCCTTCTTGGAGTTCCACTGATGTCAGCAAATCAAAAGACCTCACTGATGAAAGCAGGTTCAGCTGAAGGATGTTGCCCAATAACAAAAATCCATAACATCAGCAAGCAAATCAGACAAGCCAAGAAGTTGGGGACATGGGATACCTGAAGAGGGAGGAAGAGCAGTTGCAGGATGAGGGTGTGAACACTTTCAGAAAAACACAGCCTGCCAATTGGCAGCTTTCTGTAGGAGCCCTGGAAGCAGGGGGGCTGTGGCTCACTCCAAGACTGAAGCTGTTTCCAAGGTCTCAAGATGTGCTCGTGCTCTGACCTTTGTTATGGCCCGTGTGGCTTCTTGACCATTATGTAGTGATAGCCAGATATGCCCAGGTAACCCAGTGGAGGTGTGCTGGCCTCACTGCAATGCCTTGCCAGAAGGGAAACTGGGGTTTGACATCAGCTGGTGTCCACTGCTGCTTTCTGGCAGAGTATGGTATGGAGGGGCACGTGAGTGTGCTGGCTGCTGTGCTCTTGTGTTGGCTTACTGTAAAACTGCACTTCTCAGTCACTTTGAGCAGATGGGGTGGTAGGAGGACTTGAAGCTTAACCAGTCCCCTGGTTATTTGCTGAAAACCATGTGATAGTGGTCATCCTGGCACACTGGGGAATCACTGTTAGCTTCAGTTGTGCAGAGAAGTCTCTGCAGTTATGAGAGCTAGCATTGAAATTGCATCCTGAAGAAACAGAAAATAGAGAAGTGGCAGAGAAGAAATCAGAGAAGTCACCACACCATACAGAATCTTACCTGGTGCAAAAAAAGTGTGTGACAATTCTCCAGAAGCAGGTTAATGTGGAAAACTTAAAGGAAGTAATAGAGGTAAAGCTTACAATTCACACGAAGATATAAAACACTTGAACTCTGAATATGTAGTCACTCATTCCTACACAGATGTGTTTAAAGAATCAGTTTTCTATTAAGTGGAAGTCTTAGTACTTACCAGCATTTCTAGAAAACACAGGGAACCCTGTGGAAGAAGAAGGAAAAGGAATAGATGCTTTTTTCCTACTCTTGGAGTTTCTCCTATTCCAGGTACTGGATTTACTCCATTTGGATCCTACCAAGCTGGAGGCTGTTCTTCCTCCATAGCATCGTTGAACAGCAGCAGCAAAGGCAACTTCAGATCGGTCATAGCAATGAGCAAAACACTCACTGGTGTCAAAATTCCCACAGAAAGAATTGTGACGAATGGAAAAGAGAGGATAGAAACTGGTTTTAACCATTAACATTCTCAACAGTAATTGGAAAGAGGCACCTGCTATAATTGGGTAAAAAGTTATTGGAAACTTTTCTTTCTTTTAGAATTACTGTTACTTTGTGCTCTCCTGAGTGATCAATACTTGTATACATCTTGGGGATATTTTTAAAAAATGCCACTTTCAGCTGATCTTTGACTATGTTGTGGATTGTCCATGTATTTTGTATTTATAAACTTTATCAAATTTTAAGAGAGATCAGTCTTGGCAAATTCCTGCTGAACTCTAATACAAGTCTTCTTTTCATGTTGCATTGTAATCAAGTATGGGATCTCTGATATTTGCAAGATAATAGAAGGGAGTGGAGATATGTGGATTTTCTCTTCCATTTTGACTTCAAAAATGATTTAAAGGGAGTTTTCAAGCATATGTCAAGGTTTTGAGATGGGGGAAAAAAATCCAAAATCTACAGGATTTCTAACCTAAACAGATCAGAAAGTCAAGGTCTGAGAGGAAAAAAAAAAAAGTCCCACCATATCTGTGATTTACAAAAGGTATTTTAAGCAAGAAAGTGTAGGGGTTATTGAGACCTAAGCTGTCAAGTTGCTGTTTTCCTTGTCTTCCCTTGAAAGCAGAGGAAGAGAAATTCACTCGGTGTTAAGCTCCAGTTAGGCCTTTCCAGAATTTCTGATTGCAAGAGTCTTTTCCTTTTTTTCTCCCACAGGATGCATGGGAAGGTTGGCCTTTTAAAGAAGGCACCTGAAGTTATTAGAAGACATTCACTAGTTTAAACTTGCATATTGCTGTCAATAGTAATTCTGAAATGCACTTCATAAGCTGCATTCTTAGGAGTACCCTTCCCTTAATGGCTGATAATTAGGCATTCTTCACTTGTACCTATTAATTAGAAAAAAAAGGTTTACAAGGAGGGAATTTTGAAATTAGGCTCATTTGGATTTTGTGCTTGACTAAATAGTATTTATGCCTTAGTCAGCACAGGTGAGCACTTGAAAAGCAGACAGCAAGCAGAATTTAGCAGCTGTGAAGATGGTTTCAGGAAAATCAAGGCTACTGTTTGTCTCACTGATCCTCTATAGTAGTATTCCATTTATTGCATGACTGTTCTCATCTGTTAGATTTGTATATTTTTTTCACCTCTTTAATTCTTCTTGTAGGAAATTGATGGCAAATCATTACTGTTGATGACAAGAAATGATGTACTGACTGGACTTTCATTAAAACTGGGGCCTGCGCTGAAAATCTATGAATATCACGTAAAACCTCTACAGACACAACATCTAAAGAACAACTCTTTATAGCAAATTGTCTAATTGGGGTCATGCTGTGCCTCAAAGGAAAAATAAGCAATTTGGTTTCATGTGATGGAACTTTGTAAAGAGAGACTATATCTATTAAGAGTTTAAACCAAATTAGAATATATATCCTATTGGATAGAGCTGGCAATATACTATATACTGAGTCTGAACTGGGAGAGGTGGTGTGTATTTTTTACATAGTACATAATGATTTTCTCTTTTAAGAAGTGTCAATGAGCATGTTGAGATAGCCACATCACTGTATCCAGATCAAAAGGGAGGTATGTCATTCTCATTTTTGAGCCAGACATGTTCTTGATTTCATTAATTAAGATACCAAAAAGATTAAACAAAAACAACCCCAAAGTTTACATGCATCTTTAGAGAGAGGAACCAATTAAAGTAGGTATTGGTTTACACTAAAAACCTACTAAAATTATTACTACTTGTAATTTCAGGATGGGACTGACACTTGCCAAGTCACCCTTTTTTGCAGAGGGTCCTATTTTGACCTTATTAAGGTTTACTTGTGGTATGCTGCAATGTTTAATGCTGTACATAGAACTAACATAACTCCTTCGATAGCAGAAGGTGTTGCTGACAGGTGAAACTGGGTTGTGTATTTTTTGCTGTCCTTTAAATTTTCAGCTTTTCACCTGTTTTTAATAGTAGTCCTATGTAAAATATAGTTGGTTTTTAAAGGTTTGTGTTGCTTTGCAAACAAAAAAAGCTCCATTTTATTCCTTTTTTAATTTATGATTGTTTTCTAACATTATGCAGAAATTTGTAAAAAGTAAAATTCTGCACATTTTTAATATTGTCTGTCTTTGGTGTTGTAATGATTGATTTTTTTAATGCTTTACTTAACACTTTGAATACTTGTTTTAACAACTGAAAGAAGCTGTCTTGTCACCATACATCTCTGTTAAAAGAGAGTCATGTTCAATCTGTTTGTACTGGTTCCCTATTTGATAGGTTGCTTGCTATATCCCAATAAAACATTGCTTATGTTTCGATTCAGTTTACTTTACAGATCTTTTACTTTCTCGGTTGTGGTATACTGGAGCACCTTTTCTCCATCTTCCTATTAAAAAAGGTACCAAAACCTACTTAATATTCTATGTTCTTGTGGTTACTTTTAACATCACTTACCATAATATTTAATTTTTCTTGCTCTTTCTTCTCTGGTGTTACATACTGCTGAAGGAGAAGCCCTGGCCACAGTTCACCAGTTAAATCTGTGTTTCCTTTATTTCTGTCTGGAGCTGTCAGTGGTGCAGAGCTGCTGGTGGCCCTGGTACACAGGGTGGGTCAGTTCACCCCAGAATGTCTGGGGGACAGCTCACAGATGGTGCCTGGGCTCACCATCATCTCTGGCCCAGAGAGCTTTGTCATCACCCCTGAAATGGGCAGTGTGGGCTTGCAGCAGTGATGCCCAGCAAAGGAACAGGGAAGTAGGAAATGAGCCTGAGTGTGGTGAAAGTGGAAATGGTGTGGGAGGAAATGGTCAGGGGGTGCAGCTGGGAAGGGAGAAGGGTGCTGCTTTCTGCCAAGTGGGGACAGGCTTCAGGGAGAGGAAGGAGAAATTCCTGCCATCTCCTGCCTAGGTACTGGCCCTGTCTTCACTCTGACTTAGAAAAGTGTGAGCTGGCTGTTCATGCTTGTGGCTACTGGTGTTAAGGAGAGAGAAGGGACAAAGCCATGGTAATAGCTCTGCCATAGCTAAAGCTCATGGTGTATGCTATATTACATAAATATATACAGCAGCATGCTTTATTGGATTCTTCCTAACCTTTACATGGTACAATGTATTTATCTGGAATTTGGGACAATAGATATGTATTCATCATTTCTTTATCTGTCCTTTGTACTGAGCTTACTTCAGATACTGGTCTGTTAGCAGCAGGTTTGTAAGTTGTGGTCTGAATTCTGTTTATGATTTTATTTATAGTTTGGTCATGTCCAGAGATACCTGCTGGGAGTAGGGCTTTGCTGGAAGACAAGATTCAAATAAAGATCATCAACCCTGCCTTGGGGAATTTTGAGCTATAGTCTGTATCTGGCTAATTTGGGACTGCAGTTTAAAAATTACACATATAACTCCTAAATATTTTAGTATAGAATTAGGTATGTTTATGAAAAGGATCATGAAAGCAGTCTGGACATGCTAACCAGCACTGTATTTGTAGAATTATTTTGGATGAGACTACATAGTGCTGTGTTACTTAAGGATTAATCTGATATTCTTTTTTTCTCCATTTGTGTGTTTGGTGTGGGATTTACATTTTATGGTCCTCTGAAAGATCTATGGAAGTCCTATGGGGAAGAATTTGAAGTAAAATGTACTTATTCCAAGAGGGAGTAAAAATCTTCACTGTGCAGACATGAGAGCGTATTTGATCACTACTGAACCAAGTTCTTTCTTTTAAAATGTTTAATAAGCAAATTAAGTGCATTTAGAAACATCCCAATTTTATTTCCCCTTTGCTCAGACCACTGAGTCATACAAGTAAAGGCCTAACAGAAGTCTCATTGCAAGTGCAAAAGGGAATTTAGAAAATATTGGTCAAAACTGTGACAATATTTTTAGTGTCTCTGATTTTTATTGTGGCTTCATAATGTTCTCTTGAGCCTTTTTCTAATGCTGCTGTTCTCTTTGTGCAGTTGACCATTCTGGTTTTGTCTCTTACATTCTCTTTGCTGTTTCTGGGAGAACAAAAAAATCTTTTTAAGAGACCGAAGGGTTTAAAAGAGGAAGTCAAAGCCAGATTATTTTTAGCTACCATTCCTCCTGCAGAAAACACAGCTGCTCTTGAGATGAGGAAGCAACTGATAGGCATTACTGGATACCATGTCAGTACTGCAGCTCTGAGTTGCAGAGCTGTGCAGGAATCCAATTTAAATCATGCCCTTATATGTGCCTGCAGCTGGGAGAGTCCCTCTTCCTTAAAAGCCCTGCCTGTGCCCTGGGTGATGGTGAAGCTGCCAGCCTCTGACTGCTCAGCTGATACAGGGGGTGAGTGTGATGGTCTTGGCTTTCACACAGAATCACAATTTAGAGAGTGCCCTTCTGGAGGCAGCTTTAAGGAATAAAGCAGGGCTGAGCTCCCTCCCCTGCTGTTGGTCAGCACAAAAACAGTCATGCAGCAGCCAAGGTCTGCCCTGTCCCTCCCCTCTCCTAATGTCAGAAGTGCATATCTATCAGGATCTTTCATACACTTTTAAAATTATTTCAAAGAATTACAATATCTTTGTTCTGGTATGATGGATGTGAAATATATTGGAATTGTTCATCAGCTCTGGTCACTCTCCTCTCAAGCTGTGGATACACAACATAACATGTTCTCTTTGCATCCAAACAGAGCCAAATATCACACATAAAGCACATGTAAAGCAACTGTCAGCAAAGTATGGGATCTGTGGCAGTACCTGTCCACCAGGATTGCTCTCTCAACCCAGAAAAAATTGTTCTGACTACTTGCTGCTGTCTCCCATCCCTGCATGTTATTGTTCCCATTTTGTTCTAATGTGCTGCACTTGATCAGTTTGGAGAAGATTCATATAATTATAAGACAAGATTCATCAGCTGTAACAAAGGGAGTAAGCCCCCATGCATCACTTTTTCAGTAAAAATGGCCCTGGCAAAATGTCTCATTAGGCTGTCACTGTCAGGGATTAATTGCTAAATGAACTCTTCCTTCTTTTCCCTGATTTTCCCAGCATGTTCAAATTCTACCAAATCCTTTCACTCTTCCTCTTTTTAAAAATCACCGTTTAATTCATCTTTTATCTTCAACAATCCTTTCTACCATCACACTTAAGTTACAGTGGATTAAAATCAGGGTCTTATTTTCTGTTAGTCTGAGAGAAACTGGAAATTTATTTCTCATTTTTAATGGAAATATTGTCCAAAATTTAAAAGCTGAGTCTGAGTAGGACCAGAAAAATATTACCTTACTTTGTCTTTATTCTGTTGGGTTTTTTTACTTCCAAGTCAGAACAGCAGTTCTTTCTCCTCTAGGAATGGCTTTTGGCCCAAAAGTCATTGGGAAATGAAATTACTGTAAATGTGCATGTGGAGGGTGTAACAATCACTGGCTCATAAGCAGCAGGGTGAGTGGAGCACTGCAGAGGAGGGTCTGCTCTATTCTTTCCTTTACCTTGGGCAATTTATGGAGGCCATGGCTTGGCTTCTTCATCAAACGAGAGGACTTGGTGCTTGGAGGTGTCATCCAGGAGATCTCACCCATGTCCCATTCCATCACCTCTGTGTTGCTCAGTTTGGACAGCAGTTTCCCCAGGGAGAGTGCTGAGGACAGTGGCTGTCATTAGCCCATTGGAAGAATGGGCAGACTCATTTAACAAGTAGCATCTATTGGGAAAGTCTTCTTTTTAATAATGTAGCAAGGTCACTACATTACGTTTTGCATGGTCTGTATAATGAGGGGGATAATTCAGTGATGTTCATTTGGATCTTCAATGTGTGTTCAGTTCCCAGAATAACACTGGTTGGTAGTTGCTATCAGTTTGGGGAATGCAACCTCAGGCACCTGGAGAGCCCAAGGGGGGCACCTTGAGGACAGTAAGTGGTTCATGGTCTCCATGTGAGTTTCCTTGCTGCTGAAGGCTGCTGGTGTGTTCTGGAGACCACTGTTGTATTTATATGCTGCACTCGTGAGAATCCTTGCTGGAGGAGCAGTCAGCAGCTACAACTGCTGTATCATCAGCTGATCTGCTGATAAGGCAGCAGCAAATGTCTTGGCATTGGCAGACTTGCATTCATCTCAGGATGTTCTCTTCCCTTTTTTGGCTGATTGCTATAATCCAGCTGCCCCTCTATAGAGTACACTCTTCGCTACTTACTATATTGAGGATGCCTCTGATTTTAGCAGCTAAATTTTATCAGAAAAGGGAGGCAAGGCTCATGATTTGCACTGATCTTTTACATTCAAGAGAAACATTGCTTTGTCTTGTCCTGGTGGATGGTGGAAGGAGGAAGGAAGTCAAACTAAGACTTGTGGCTGAGTTTGTTCACAAGCTGGTGGCCAAACTGTGGGGAGAGAAGTGTGGAAATGGGTGTGTGCCTGGGTGTAGCAACCCTGTTTCACAAGGACACACTTCAAATTCCCTCCTCCCTTCTGCATAAATGTATATTGGAAAGCAGGTAGCAATATATATCGAATAATGCAGTCAGGGAAGGACAGATGATTTGTGCTGACCCTGACAGTGACATCTGCTCTCTGTTTTAGGTATACTGACTGATGAGTTTAGCTGGTACATTTTATCTGTGTGACATTGGTTGTGTGAGGAGCATGACGAGCAGCTGAGGCAGGCTGTGTTGGACTGTCCTGGGCAGTTATCAGAATTGAACAGAAACAGGATGAGAAAGAATCAAAGACTAAAAAGAGAATATGTTTGTGCACTTGAAATACCCTGTTTCTGGGTAGGGACTTCAGCCCCTATGAACTACTGGGATGTAGCCCAGGAGCAGCAAAGTTCATGTCATCAGCAAGAAGTTGTATTTTAAACAGCAATTTTACAATCTGCTAGCTGCTGCTCATTTTCATCAAGTGTGATGTCGTCAGCAAAGCATCGCAGCTGCTTCTGAGCAAAACACAATAAGCAACTTGAATAGCTCCTTAGGACAGGAACTGAAAAAAACATCTGTCTCAATGAAATTAATGCAAGTCCATCGTGGAGACTCAATCTAATGAAGCCAAAGGGAATTTGGTCAGATTTCAGGCCCAAGTGAGTCTGCTAACTCACATTTTCAAGAATGATTTATGCCACTGTTATATTAATCTAGTTGCCATATGGGAAATTTGGGCTGCTTCCGATGCCTAAGTACTTTCTTTAGAAGCGATCTGCCCACGTAAGTGACTCAGGTTTGCAGTGCTGGATGGAGCTGCACTGAGATGCTCTAAGCACAGTGAATGTCTGCCTGTCTGTGGAGCTTTATGCAAACCACACTGAACGAGTGTGTGTGTGCTTGTTGCCACAGGGAAGGCTCAGGAAACAACTGCTCACTGCTTTGTGTCCTCATTCTGCCATGGAGGTTCATCCACCTTGCAGGGCCACAAATGAAGCACAAAGAGTAATAAAAGAAACCTTGTGCCTAATGCAATAAATTTTTATAAGGTGGAAAGGAAGTTGGTTGTACAGATCTGCCTTGTTTCAGAAAGAGGTTAATGCTGAAATGTTCAGTAAGATTCTTTTTCATCTATTGGTAGTGAAGTGTCATTTGGAAGATTGGTCAGTTTTTAAGGTGAAATTGGTGGAATTAAAATAGTTCTTTTACTTACAGTGTTCACATTTCTATATAAGTAGTAAATAGTCAAAAGCTAGTTTGTTTTTTGATGTTGCTCTTTATTTGCCTTTAAAAGATACGTTAATAAATTAAAAGCACCTAGAAATGACAGAAGTAGCAAGACATAAGCCCACAACTACAATACAACACAATCTAAGAAGGTAAGTGAGAACATCCCCAGGAAAAGCTTTCAGAATTGGCTGGTGACCAGAGAACATCACAGCTGGGACAGCTTCACTCCATGGTGTCATTTTTCCTGTCGTTCAGGAGATAGCTCAGGCTGGTGGACCATTCTTCCCTTGCATCTGTTATGCCCTGCTCATCAAGGCAAGTTTTTATCTTGCAAAGCACTTCAAAATGTCACACAGAGCAGGGCACCTCCCCCAGTTTTGGTGCCTGTGAATTAAATGATGGTACCCAGAGCCATGCTGCATGTGTGCCAGGCTCAGGAAGCACAAAGGCAACTTAACTGCAGTTTTTAGTAGTTACTTTGGGCAACTTCCCATTCAATTTGTACTCTGTCACATGGAGTCTGTGAAAATGACACTCGGAGAAAAGGAGAGCAAGGGTTAGAAGCTGTTGGAAGCTGAGCAGGATTCTTGTTGCAAATGTGGTAGCCACAGTTTATGAGATGAGAATCATTGACTGTATTGTTTTATCTCAATGTTCAAAGCTATCACCTGGGGTAACTAAAGTAAAATGATAAAATAATTACCAGTCTAGTTTTTTCCCTACCCCTCCCAAATGTAATAGGGCTACGTAGGTTGACTCCCACCTGCTCAGAAATCATGATAAGATTATTAGACTAAAGAAAACTATTTCATTAAGCCTACAGAGATAGCCCAAACCCTCAAATCACCTCGGTGATTAATGTGAAGTACTTTAGTAGCGATAGTCTGATGAGTAGCAGCAGCAGTCATGCAGTCAGAATACATGCAGAGAAAGTAGTCAACAGCTGTAACTATTCACACCACAAAGGAGATATGAGAGACGCTTTTTTTCTTTCTATTTCTCATTTCCTGCACAAAGAAATCCTGATTCTGACTGATTCCCTGTTCAGTCACTGGGTCAGAACCTCAGCTCTGTAGATCAGTGTGGTATCAAGGGGTCATGACAGGTTATGTCAATGAAACAGTAGGTCTCGTGCTTGTATATTCATTTTACTGAAGAAATATTAATCAAGAGAATATAGAGATTTCCTGACTTTACACGTCAAAAACATGTTACAGACCTCAAATTAATTGTTTCATTAAAAGGTCTGGGAATAGCTAGTTTAAAAACTAATTTACTATAATGTTTCCAGCTGGGATTTTCCAAAGAGCTTAGGATGCTTCGATCTGCAAATGACACTAGAATTCAGGGACAGACTTTGATTTCTGATTTCCTGAGGGTCCTTCATAAATCCCATGTTCAGGAGTTCATAGAGGGAAAAGTAGTCAGCAATGGAAGAGGCCAATAAGGAGTAAACATTGATAGGAAAGCCATGCTATTAAGTTTATCAGGAAGGTTGAGTATAGCCAAGAGGTTTAGTTTCCCTGGGCAGCTGCCAGTCCAAACTGACATTTCCTCTCATCTCTCAGCATGTGGCCTTGTGCTTCAAAAAACTTCTTCCGGCCAAGTGTGCAAGCACAGGAGCCATAAGGAGCTTCCACTGGAACCAAAACCTGAGGGGGATGAGCACAGACACAAAGGTTATGTTTGAGACAGGGATGTGGCAGCAGAAAATGCAGCTATTCACCTCCTTATAAAATCCTGCCCAGGCCCTTTCTCTCTTACAAACATCAGTGGTAGATGCTGTCATTATAACAAGTAAAAGTGCATCTATAATGTCCACCTGAAGGGGGGAAAGGATAGGAGAGCACAGTAGCAGAATCACAAGACTTTGGAGGGAGACTAGAGTATAAAAAGACTACAGACATCGATGCCTAATGGAATAACCCAATGTTTCTCTTTCATGTGAGGGTCCCATAACAGACTTTTCAGCTGGACCTAGCTTGCAGCCAGAGCAGCTGTGGAGGGAGGAGCAAATGCATCTCACCCCTTACTTCTTGCCCTCTGCCTGATCCCAGGCTTGTACCCCATCCACTGTTGGACCAATCTGGGATGCCACTGCTTGGGTGCATTCTGCTTGAGTAAAATACACGGGTTGACATTATAATTAAGAGTCAAAATCAGTGGAGAAAACAGGAATAGTTTTTCAGAGACAGTCTCTATTCCAGATCCTTTTGATGTCCGAAGTATTGCACTTGACCTTTAGCTTTCATCAATAACACAAGAAGACAATTATTTGTCCTCCTTTTGTAATCAGTGTAAGTCTTTTTTAGAGGTTAAGTAGAGCTTTACTGGTACTGGGAGAAGAAAGTTTGCTGACTTTATTTTTATGTAGAACTGCTGCTATGCTTTGAGGCTGAGTATTTCTAAAGAGGGCAGTCAAGCTGTATTTGAAGCATTTACTTACTTCTTTGTCATTGGTCAAGCCTAGATTCTTCATGTCTACAACATTATAAAAGGTGTTGTTCAAGACGACTTCTATGACCTGTACCTGAAACCATGAAAGGGATGAAACAATGAATTAGGGCATCTTTTCAGTCAACAGCCTGGCAGGCTTTACACTCTGTGTGAAAAAGAACAATGCCACCCCCCAGTGCAGTTGATCAAATGCCATCTAGTGAACATGTGTAGCACACCTTTCACTTTTATTCAAGTGCTGCCAAGAACTGAGTGATGTTCTCCCCCATTGTGTTCCCAGCTGGGGAATTTCCAGTCTTGGAACTGACAGAGGAAATAACAGTCTCATGTTGGTCTTCTCAGTGGTGCATTTAACATTCACTGCCATTGAAGTAAAACATCATTAGGAGGAAAGAAGATACCTGTGACACTCTGGAAAGGACAAGCATCTGGATACAGTTGACAGTTTTCTGGTAAGAGGGGGAATATTCCCCACAGTCAGGTGGTCCGGCAAAGGCTTCAAGGATACATTCACGGATTTTCTTCCTAGAGGTAACACAGGTTCTTACAAAACCTTGTATCAGCTGTCTCTGCTTAGATCTATAATGTTCTACTGTGGTATGGTTTTGTTTATATTTTGCATGTCTTTTCTGACAAGTATATAGCCCACTGGATTTTGTGGAAGAACAATTATCCTGTCACCCAAATTCTGTTTCCTCTCCCCACCCCCACCAAATATATAATTCACAAATAGTTTTTGTTATAACTATTTAACAAATTAGTTAATTTAATCTCCTAAAGTGAACACTTAACTGTTCATTTGAATCCTGTCCAATGATGTACCCTTGGAGAGAGGAGTACCCCTAAGACGTGCCTCTCACCCCTCCTTAACTAGAGCTTAGTGCTGCCACTGAGATCTGTGAGTGGCTGGTGCACAGCAGCTGTGGATCGGGCCCTTAGACCTGCTGTATTGTTTGGAGGGATTTGTGAGCATAGATTGGGAAATTAATATTGCTTGATATCACATATACCATATGCAGTTAAAGTCAAAATCCTTGCATTCGCCGTATGACCACTTGCAGAAGAGCTCTCCACATAGAATCCTGTCATGCCTTTCAGGAAGTGTGGTATGTTCATTCTTATAGAAGCCTTCAAATCCAGACTGTGTTGTCTTCATAAGTTTCAGGTCCTTAATTCCAGCAAAGACAACCAGAGGACCTGTAATTGAAAATTACAAGAAAATGTAAGCTTCTTTTCACACAAAGAAAAAAACCTTTGGGTGCATACTTGCATTGACAGCTCCAGAGCCAGAAAGCAGACAATAACTTTCTGTACACTGATATTGGCAGAAAGGTCAGAAACAAGACAGAAATTACTGGTCAGGTTCAATCTAGAAAACAGAGAATCCCATCAAGTGATCTGCAGTTTAAGAAAATAGGATAGAATTTTAATCTCACTTGGAAATGTGGCATGTTAGGTTGGCTCGTGCTGATGTCAGTTTTCTAAAGGGAAATTAAATAGGCTACCAGTGCTGTGATGTACAGTCAGAGGTGTGCTGCCTTTTCCAAGAACACAGACAAATGTAAAAATTCTCTGTATAAAGACAGAGCCTAGGTCAGTAATTTGCTTTATACCCATCCTGTTGGGAGTTTTGCATATCTGAGACTGAGAGCCAGGAGCCAATGCAAATCCCTGCAGTTCAGCTAATGAGCAGGAGCTGGCACTGATACAGATACCACCCACAGGTTCAAACTGACAGTGGCTTTGCTCTTAGCCACTATTTATAAAACGAGCTGTTGAGGATCACTGCTGCATGGGTGGATCATTGTCTTCTAAAGACCAACCAGTTGTGACCTGAACCTTTTCTTCTGACACACCTTTTGAACGGCAGCTATTTCAATTTCAGGCAGTCATTTAGTGCACACCAAGGTAGTAACTGAAAATTTCACTGACCAGAGCTGCCAAAAAGCTGATTGAGAAAAGAGAAACTTCATAGCATGCAGGCTCATTCAGGGCCTGTGCAGATAGTCAGTGACTGAAGCCCAGGCTGCTGGTTTTGTGCTGCTCGTGGTGCTCACACTAGCTAGTTCAAAATTAATCCTTGAATATGACAAGTGCATAGTAATCCTGCCTTGGATTTGGAAGACTGACAAATTTTGTCTTTAAATGATGTCTTTGAGGGAATTTATACTGGAAATAATTCCACCATGGTAGACATTTCTTAATTGCATGGTTGTTTAGAGGTTTTGGTGTTTTTAAACTGCTCCATGACTGGATATNTATCTATTTATTTTCTTGTTTACATTCATTATTGGTTTTGAATTACTCCAAGGAGTTGTATCTATCACTTCACCTATGTCCCCCTGTTATTTACTAAAGCTTTTAAAATAATCTAAAAAAGAGACTGACATTGGACAGGATATTCTGGGGTTTGTACAGATCTTGAATAATTCATTCCTTGGGTATAAAACTATGACACACAGGTATTAATATAGTGCAGATACTAGCAGTGAACCTGGAGAGATATTTATCTTATATTCAAATACTTGGCCTTGTTTGGAAGAGCTCCTTGCAACCAAAGATTGACTGAAAGACTGGCTGGCTGTGCAGCAATCAACCTGAAACTCACTCCAAAAGATACAGCACCCAGGGAGAGTTTCCAAGGTGAACAGCTCATGCTGTGCTTTTTGTGCTCATGCTGTCTTCAGTTGACAAATTTTGATTCTGTTAAGTTACTTATGATGTTTTGAGTTTCCAAAAAACCCTGAGTCTTTTATCAGCTGATACAATGGCAAAAAATAATTCTATTAAACCTCACTAGGGTTATTTTTTTCGTGATGAGAAAATTGTTAAAAGATGGGATTAACTGAGAAATTAACTCCTGTGTCTGGCTGATAGGTGCATAGGAGGATGCTAAATATAGAGAACATTCTCTTAGAAGAAAAATAAAAGTGATTTGAAAATCTTCACATTGGTTATTGTTCACCTAGGCAGGGAATTCTAAAGAAGCAACTAAAGGGCTACATGAAAAGAAGTCTAACAAGGAAAGATGGTTTCTTCAGTAAACCTTTCTGTTTGTGTAGAATCTGAAGTTGCAGAATTGCATGTTAAATTTTCATGATGATGAAAAATTTAATACAATCTACATTAAGATCAACAGCTTTTCAAAAAAGTATAGACTCTTTCATTTGTTTCTTTTCTTTTTTTAAAATTCAGATGTCTTTTTTAATATTTTCCAGAAAATCCAGTCAATACTATTGAGGCTGCCAAAGGTACAACAGTAGTTAACATTACTAGAAACATTTTAAAAGATGAGGCCAAGTGGCATTGGAGACTTGTACAGGCTCTGTTCTTTCAGCAGGAACACAGGGACAGCGCTCAGATGCACCTTGCAAAACTTGTGTGCTGTCTGCAAGTGAAACTGGTCTTGCCACTGGTTCTGGGTAGGATGGTAAATAGTTCTAAGTTACATTAATGTAGTATAGATAGGTTCTGAACTAATGCCTAAGCCCTCTAAAGGCATTGTGTGAAATGATACAGTGGCCTCAGCTCAGTTCCCAGTAATCCAGGAGATGGGTTCAACAAAACACCATCACAGTGAGACGGAACTTAGGCTTTTGTTGCGAGCTATAGCAAGTAGAGGTAATTTTTACACTCCCTTTGGAATACCAGTTCATGGACAGACATCTGAGTTGAAAGCCTGTTTTATAAGTATCACACAATTCTCGGTCAAGCCAAATAGTGCTTTGTTTATGCGTGGTGTGCAAAAATAGTAAGCGCGCTCTGAAGTATTTCCTTGTGAAAATGGTTCACATATAGACCTGAGTGTTCATGATGTTCAAAGTAGTCTGGCTTGCAGCACTGAAATGGCTTTCTTAGAAATAAAATCAGGGCATGTTGACAGGGGCTTGAAAATTCCTGCAAACCAGGCAACTGGCCTGCAGCAGTGTGGTGTCGGGTAAGGATCATAGGAGACTGCAGGTTATAGTATAAGGTAGAAAAGTAAGCAGCCTGCTCTCGGAAGGCTGCAAAATCCTGTGGCAAGATGTAACAGTTCTGCTGGATGTGCTGTTTAACCATCCATGTTTGAGATATACATACAAATGTGAGCAACATTAGCTCTTCAGCCATGTCTCAGAGAGGAAGAACGTCAAAATTACACTATAAAAATATTCTTTGGTTTAGGCCTCTGGAGGAGTTTGGCTGTGCCCTAAGCCCTGTAACACCCGTAGCTATCTCTAATTGTATTCTTGCAATTCATCTCTCATTGGCAGAAATATTTACAGAGAAGTAGGGGACGTTGACAGTTCTTTCCTCACCATTCCTGCACTGCTCAGCTTCACAGAAGCGGATCCCATCAGGAACACATATGAAGGAGTGGATGTGGGGAACGCCATCCTGCAGGGTAGAGCAGACATGTAAGTAAAAGTGCCATAAATATTATGCTTGAAAACAGGAGCTCTGAGAGTGAGGAATGAGTACAGCATAAACTAATGGAATGTATTAGTATTTTAGATACCTCATGCAGACGTTGCCATGGTACTTCTTGAACGTAGGTTTTGACGTACGCCACTTGGCAAAATGTTGTCATGAAGTGATTGCAGATATCTATAGCAAATTCTTCTAAACTTGGGATCTAAGGCAGCAAACAGTATTATTAGAAAGAACCAATCACCTCATGTACAAAAGTAGATTTTTCTTGTTGTTCTAAGTATTTGGGAAGAATCAGTGTGGTTACATACACATTTCTCTTATTTCTAGCTTGGCTCACTGTGCCCAGTCATTAGAGCAGCTTGCAGCATACATTGCAGATAGCAGCTACAGTCGTGTCAGAAATCTCCCATTCTGTGGTACAGTGAGCTGCAGTCCTTGGACTGAGAGAAACTGCCTCAGGGATCTTATGCTTTGAGGATATAATGCTGAAATAATAATTTATTGTGATTATTCTGATTGATATGGTGATATTCTAATTAAGTTTTACAGGGTAAAGATGGGATTTCATTACGGAGAAATTTAGTGCTGTAGATTGTCATTATGATACATGCAATTGGTGGCAGTAAGAGCACAGAAGAATTAAGAGGATTCTCATACTTTGAGACCTTCTGTTTAAAAATAATGTCTAGGAATAATGCAGGATTACAGGCTATTAAATTAAAGAAAAAAAATTTAAAAATGGCTTTATATGACAAATCCACAAAAACCAATGCTATCTCTTGAGAAAAAAAGGCTTTGGAAACTAAGAAAGAGTCCACAGGACAAGCAGTGGAGGAGAAAAACTCTCTCAAATCAATGAAAATTACTTTGGTACTGATCTGATATGCCAATTGAAAATAAAAGGTTAGCATAGCAAATACTTCAAATGAAGTTGTAAGAAACAGCAAGGCTAGTTAAAAAATAAAAACAAATACCCCATTTTTTTTGGCCAACACAAGGACAATATTCTTTATGGTGTCTGTAGGTATCACAAGAGAATTGTTTCCTTCCAGGTACTCCTGAGGAGAAGTCAGCCGGAGATGTGCACACACTTCCACTTCTTTAACAAAATGCTTCTTTCCCTCTCTATGAAGGCGAAGGAACTTAATTGTATTCTTCCCATATTCACAGTTGAGGACTTCAAGGTCCTTGATCTGCAAAGAAACCACGTGGCAGTTGTGAAGAAATGCAGTGGAAGCCTGAGTTATGCTGTTATGAAACAATGTCAGTGAAACATAAACAGTGCTTATGGCCTTTATTTTTGTAGTTACCTGTAATAATGAGAATATTTTCATTATAAATAGCAGAGTCCTGATGGGAAGAAAAAAATGCTTTAGGAGACCGTTATTATATTAGTAGCAGCTGTGATAAAATTTTAAAATTTTCTGGAGGACAGATTATAGAACAGGAGTCACAGTGAACTAGTCTCTCATTTGTCATCTGTGAATTAGTCCTGACTATATGGACCTGCACTGAGTCTCTTCTCTGGGATCATTGGTTTTGTTTGCATTAAGCCCTATTATTAAGTTTTACCCTGCTTCTGTCAGACACACCCCATTTACACATATCTTGCAGTGTTGGAGAGGCTGGACTAGCAAGGTGACAAAATTCTGCAAAGGTTGTGAGGATTTCTGTTATGGTAAAATATCCAGAGCTCATTGCACTAGGCTTTCCATGAGGCTGAAATATCCCATACTCCGTATCAACAACTTTTAATGTGAATCAGCCCCTTTTCATTTAGGCATAATGAGAAGGGAGAAAGAGCATTTTCCCCACCAAAATATAAATTTAAGCTTTTCATGTGTGAGTTGCTAAAAGATTATCAGATGTGAAATTGCACAATTCAGACATGTTTGTTCCTCTGAAAAAATGCTAATGCACTTTAAAAATCGTTGTAAAAAGCATGAGCTAATTCTAAGTCAATTCCTTTGTTTCAGAGATCAGAGCGTTCCTCCGGCTCACTCCCTAGGGGCTCGCTTCCCGGGGGTGGCTGCAGGCGCTGACCGGGAATCCTTTCTGCGGGCACGGGCCGAGGGCTGCGCTCACTGCGAGGGCTGGGCGGAGAAGCAGTGAGCTGGAAGTGATGTTGTTTTGCTTGTCTGAACACCAGGGGTTTTTTTTCTCCGGATAGTTGTGAAAAATTTGTACGTCAGTCATGGAGCAGTAAAAAGAAAACAGAAAGAGTTTCGGTATCTGCAGGCTGGAGCTTTTAAAAAGCAGAATACCATGAATATTCTAAACAGTCAAAAATTTTCCCCGTTCTTTGTCAAAAACATAACCTGTCTACTGTCATTTTGTTGCCCTAAGAAATCGCGAGCAGGTCCCGGCGGCTCCCAGGAGCCCCTGCCCCGCTGTCCGTGGCCGTCCCTGCTGTGGGTCCCGGTTCCCCAGGCTGGTGCGCGGTCCCGGGGCGTGCTCCCTGCTCCGTGGGCAGGAGCTGACAGCCAGCACAGCACAACTTCTCCTTTTAGAGCCACTCGGGGCTCGCCCTGCGCAGCCGGGAAACGAAAATGCCTGCGGGATCTGCGTGGTGCCAGCCTGCTTTGCTCTTACTTCTCTCCTCCGTGCCCCTGTGGGCCGCTGAGATCTCCTGCAGGAATGAAGACGGGGAGACGGTGGATTGGTGAGTAAACACCGTGCAGGGGAGAAGTGCTGGCTGAGTAAATACGAACGTTGAGATTAAACCGCGGGAATGGGCGGGCCACCGAAAGCAGTGCAAAGGCAATCGTTGGTTCAGCGCTGTTTGCCTGTGAGCAGTGGCTGAATGCAGCGTTTGAAAAGCCTGGGATAAGTTATTGAAATCTGATTTCACTTCCCTGAACCAACCACCGTGCCGCATCATGACTAAGTGCAGAATAATCAAATAATCACGGTTTTACAGAGCGTTCGTGTCTGATGATCAAAGGGAACACAG
>WEIU01001170.1:614008-653795 GCA_013389925.1 Aegithalos caudatus | reverse complement strand
CCGGAGCTGCCGTCGCGGTGCCGCCGCTGCCGACCCTCTGCCAGCAGCGAGCGCAACTTCGGGTATTAAATGATTGATTGGATTAATGCGCTTTCAAATGAAAAGACGCAAAGTACAATTGCGTAATATCCAGCCCAGATTTAAAAAGTGAAATTAGGCCTCTTTAAAAAGAGCGCATACTGAAGATAAGTATCAACCAATTTTAAAAGAAGTATGTTTTTCTTGTGAACAGCGATTAGTTTGGATACAGGTGCTAAAGAAGTCTGTCCATCCCTTTCCTTGCACACAGAGCTAACTGCAGGGAAGGCTGGTGCTCCTCACACCACAGGCAGGAGCACAAAGCTGGCTTTGCTCTGTTGGCATAGCATCAAATGTATGAGGGTCTAATCCATCCCTGTAACTTGTCACTTTTGCCAGTGCCCTTCTGGATAATGTAATTTTTCAGGAATCAGACTCTTAATTGGTGTGGCTATCCAGGAACCTAAAGGTATGAGATATTTAATTTCTCCCTAAACTGGAATTACTCCTTGCAGAATGGAAGTTTTTTGTGAAAACAAACACAAACCCCCAAACAAAAACAAACAAACAAACTCCACAGACCAATATATATACCAGCTGTCTATTTCTTAAATGAAGACAATTTTTGTATTAAATTTTTCTGAGAAATTCCTTGATGGCTGAGGCTAGGAATAATTCACCTGTACTTCTGTGTGAATGCCAGTGACGTGGGGCCTGTTCCAGGAGGGAACTTGGGGGTCTGCACAGGCAAATCCATGTTCCCTTTCACAAATTTAGCAGGTAGGACAGGGGGATTTCCTTTTCAATATGCCCTGATCAAAAGAAAAGAAACTTGCCTGTCTACTGGGGTCATCCTGGTTTATTGAGAAGAAAGAGTCAGCCCTTGGATTCTGGATTTGGTTGCTATGAAGCTGACAGGAGAAGGAGAACTGAAAGCTGAGGAGAGCCTCCTCTTAAAAAAAAAATATGTCAATGCCCTTTCAGACAAACAACACTGCATTATTTTCAGTTAGCAAGAGGTTTCTGTGAGTTCCTGCTATGCAGTGGTTTCCTCCTGCAGTATTCCATAATTACTCAGCATTCACACACCCTTCATTTGCCACTGAACCAGAGGAATCGGTTCCTTTATCTGACCTGATCCCATCTGTGCTCCCCGGCTGCGCTGGCAGCTCCTCCCCACACGCAGCCCCCGGGCGGGCAGGAGTCTCTCCTGTGCTTTCGTGTCACTCGGGATCTCATCCCGCAATCCTCACTGCACCTCCCACAGGGACACCACAGCAAGTGGCCATAGGATCAGCTCTCTGAGGAGGGCAGAGTCTTTCCTTTGTTTATCTAAACTCACTGTATTCTGTGGGAAGCCTTCCCTGCAAATAAAAGCCAAAACTATGCTTTCTGAGAAATGTGAGTCAAGGACTGAAGGCACCATGCACGTTGTTTGTTTGGGCTTCTTTTAAGGGTGTGGGGGGGAAGGGAAGAAGTAAAGATGGGATTCTTGCTTGTGCTTTGTGTTCAGTCACAAGCAAACAATGTGACAATGCTAATCCGGTCTAAGCGGATTTGCTTTTTCTTGGTTCTCAGAAAATAACTTTTACTCTGCTCCCACAAGTGCCTAAGTTCTTGAGAAATTTACTGTGCATAAATAGCAGTAAAGATTTTATACAACTTTAATTGGTAATACACTCAGCTGGCTTTCTGGAAAGAGCCAAAACATGTATCCACTGGGAATTGGCAGGCAGTTTCCTGATAGCTCAATGACTAGCATTTTGTAAGCATACCTGCTAAGGTGGATTTGTCAGCTGCAAGGCTGTAAACACTTCCAGAGCATAAATCTTTCAGTAGGTTTCAAAGTAGTTTGGAAAGGCTTCATCTACTAATTCCTGGATCAGCTCTTACTACTGTAACTACTGCTATTCCTCTACTTTGCAAGTCTTCATTTCAAGCCTTTATTTCAAATAAAGGGATTGTTGTGACTCCTGGTGCATATACAAGCACAGAGCACTCTCCCTAGTTATATAAATCACTGTCTTCTCTGTGATCTGTCATCAGAAATTATTTCTCCTAAGATACTTCAGGGAGATCACTCAGTCAGTGGCAATGCAGGTGGGTTACCAGGACCACCACTGGTGTGTGTTTTTTCTTCTGCCTTTACATGTACATTTCCCATGGATTAAACGTTCTTCTCTAGCAAAATGTTTTTCTGCCACTTCTTATCTGTGTTTGGAGATGTCTTTTGTGACCAACTTGAGCCTGTAAGAGTCAACTGGGCAAGGTTTATTCCTGCTGATATACTTGAGGGGTTAAGCACAGGCTGCTTTTTTGTTAAATAGTGTAGATTGAAAATAATGCCACCCAGTCCTTACTGTTGACGTTTAATAGCAAATTACTCAATTACAGCCCTCAGAGAAAGTGGCTGAGTTAATTACATTGTGATTAATACCACGGACTTGTACACTGCGAAGACTTGTTTACTTTATCAGGAAGCTTAGTATGAACTGAGCCATTTACTGAGTACTTTACAATTTTGAAGAGATTTGTATTCCTGGGTAATGGTTTGAAAATTTTGAAAAAGTCTGCAACAGTTCATCTGAGTGCAAGTCTGTTATGGAAAGTAGGATTGGAACTACATTTTATCACTTGGGTTTATACTTATTTTGTAATTGTCATACACATAAGCATAATACAATGCATTTTTAAAATTTCAATACCTAATTATATCTATTTCATATAAAGCCATATTTATATAATATATGAATTGTTTGACCTGTGAGAATGTTAGACTGGGTTTGGGACCTGAGGTTCTTTACCAAAACCAGGAGCAATAGGGATTTTATGGACTCAGCCAAGGCTTCCTCAGATTCTTCAGGGGAACCAACAGCAGTCTGGCCACAGCAGCAGGAGTGGTGGTAAAAAAACAATTTCTCTTCACTGTTGCAGGTTTGCTCTTTACAAGTTGCCAAAACATGCCAAAGGAGAGATTCCCATTCTGGGACTGGAATACCTGTACATGGATGCCCTGGCTCCACAGTGGCAGCCTGGGAAATACCTCATCAACATGACACAGGGTGCTCTGGGACGAACACTGCAGCAGCTGTATGAGACATATGAATCCAAGGCAAGTGACATTTCATTTTTGTTAGTGTGGCTACTTGGTATTATATGCACATGACATGAAAGCAGCCAAAATATAGGCCAGGCCTGACCAATAGATCTGCTAAAACACATAGAGGGGAGGAGCACCTTGACAGCTGGGCAGATTATTTGCAGTTTTGGCTACAATTAGGAATAATCCTCGAACTTCTAATTTCTTGTCAAGCTTTTCATATAGTTAGAGTATTGTCCATCAAAAAAAGAGTCTTCATACCTTCTCCCTTTGGCTTCATTTCTGCAATTCATGTTTAGCAACATCTGAAGTTGTGAATTCAAACCAAGGTCATTGATAATTGTTACAGACAGTTGTCCTAAGCCCTCCTATGTGTGTGTATTTCATACTCTGACTCAAATTAAATCTGGGTTTTCATTGTCCCCCTGAAATCACTCTGACTGCTCCAGCAGTGATATGCTGTTTGTTGACCTTCTTTTTTGCTCCCATACTCAGACACCTCACGTTTGTGTGAAGTGATTGTAAAATATCACAATATCTCCCTATAATTATTTTTTTCCCATCTATGTAGTATTGTTGGGAGTCTGGGTCTTTGCATTTCTCCTGTGGGTTTGTGGTAGGGTGCAATCAATTTGTATGTAGAAGAGACTCCCAGAAGTCACTCAAATGTTGGCAGTCCAGAAAACTATCCTATCCCAGGTCTTACTGTAGCTGTAATAAACTGTTTACAAGGTCACAGTACATTGGGAGGGGAGGCGTGTCCCTGCTCCTTTGAAGTTCTCTATTTAGGGGAAATAAGGTGCGGCCGTATGCAAATATTTTGCAAAAAAGCTTTAATTGCTTGCCCTTCATAAGAACAGTTGTCATGTCTATTTTTACTCAGCAAGTATTTTTACCGGATCTGATTGCTAAACCAGAGAGAGGCCCAAAAAACAGAGAGTGGAACTTCTTTGCAAGCAAGTGCCCACTAAACCCATGTAAACTGGCTTAGCAAGCATATTCAACCCTTGGGAAAGGGCTACTCAGTGACTGAGAGAACTTCACTTCATGTCAGCTCAGGCCCTAATGCTGAGTCTTTGGGTTTATTTTACTGTAATGTCTGTGGAGACTGTGTCAGCTGAACTGGGAGCAGGATTAGGCTCATGATGTTCACACAGAGGAATCGTGAATACTTACTTCTGTTCCCATCAGATGTTTGCTTAAATGCCTTCCTTTAACTGCATGTCATGTTTCAGAAATGTGTGTTTCCCTGCAGAAGAACACCACTGCATATGTGATATACAACGATGAGATCCCTGAGTCAGACTCCAAAGGGTCAAAAAAGGGACACACCAAAGGTACAGGGAGAATCCAAAACTACTATTTTCTCTTTTCTAAAGTTGTGGATAGCATCTACTTGTCTGTCTGTTTGTCTATCTGCATATCTAAAATTCCTGCCTAAAGCAAAACTGAAGAGTGATTTGCATGGTGTGTGGGTTTTGTAGTTTCCTATGCTGCAGCTTCTGTTTTGGTTTTGCTATGCCTGTGCCGTGTGAAGGATCTTGGCACTTATGGACTCTTTGTTTCAAGAGTTGAAATTAATACAGATCCTTTTAACACCATCCTGTGCCTGATGGCAAAGCAGTACAAGAAGGGAAAGATGCCCTCAACAAGAAACCCCTCCAAACTTTCTGGGACAAGAAACTGCTGCCAAGATCATGTAATTACAGAAAATCAAGACTTTAAATAAGTGTAAACTTCAGTGGAGTTTAAATGTTCCCTGAGGAAGCAGATGGAGTTTGCCCAGCCTGACATGGAAATGAGCACATTTTGCAGGGCTGTATTTTCAGACTGCAGCAATGGGCACAGCTCAGGAGCCATGAGGGACAATTTGATTTGGGAAAGAAGACACGGTGTTGACAGAATGTTTCCCCTTTTCCAGTGAATATTTGAACTGAAGAAAGATGAGCAATGTAGAGAGGGTCACGACCACTAAGTCATCAGAACTCTTGAAGACAAAATTTGAGCAGAGGAAGGGATGTGAAAAGATTCCTTTCAAATAAAGCATGATGACAGTTTGAGTTATGCAGGAAAGAACTGATGCAATTTTAACACAATATTAGTGTCTCCTATGGTCTCTTAATCTATTCTAGAACAGTTTACTGTAGACTTTAACACTTTGAAATGTGGTATCTGCAGCAGCAAAAGCAAAGTAGGGCCCAGCTCTATCATCTCAGGGTTTTTTCCTCCTTAATTAATTTGCAGTAACTTTTATTTTGACAGGATTTCTGCTCTTGGATAAATCACAAGGCTTCTGGGTGATTCACAGTGTGCCCCTGTTCCCTCCCATCCCTGAGGATGGTTATGGATATCCATCTACTGGGGAGTCCTTCGGACAGACAGCCATCTGTATAACCTTCAAATACGATCAGTTCACAGAAATAGGTATGAAAATCTTCTCCCTTAGAAAGCCTTTGTCCCACCACACCTCTCTGATTGCTTTCCTTGAGGTTTCACCTCAAAAACTCCTTGTTCTTGACCTTTTTTTTGTCACATTGGGAAACCAAATGGGACCTGAAAAGAGCATTCTTGGCTTTAGTTGTGTTTATCCAATGATTTCCTGTGTGAATGTGGGAAATTCACTCTTCCACTGTTTTCATCTCCCTGTGGGAACTATCATAATAATAATAGTCACAAGTGCATATCAAGAGTAAACTCAGTCCTTGCAAACAAAATGCTTTGGAAATACAAAGTAGGATGATTAATCTTTTTTAACAGTAATAGCTCAGCAGCAGTCATCTGCAGTTCTAAAAATGTAAGGCAGCCACTGCTTGAGCTGGAGTAGTAGCATTGACTCATCAGAAATATGAAGTATGGAATAAATATCACCTAGAATTTTCCCAGATACTTCTTTGCCGCAAAAAAAATGTCAGTTCTAAATATATAAAAACCCCCCAAACCCAACAAAATATAGCTGCAAGATTCAGAACTATCTGGCAGTGATAACTGGCACTGGAATCCCAAGAAGGGACTGTCGAAAGAATTTACAAGACATGTTCCTCAACTCTTCTCACACTGTTTTTACAGTCTTTTCTCAGTTACAAACCTCAAATCATATTAATGAAAGACACACGCTGTGCAAATTGCCAAGCTGGCCACACCTCAGAGCTATCTAACCCAGCTTCCTGTTTGTGAAACACATCTATGCATGTGTTTAGCAGAAGTGGACAAAAAATGAGATGCATATGCTAATGCTTTTCCTGCCTCATCCTCCCAGCTTCTGCTGATCTGTGGTTCAGGAATTTCCTGAGCCAGAAAGACTGGAATGTCTCTGATGGACTGGTCTTCTATGAACTCATCTAATGAGCTGTTCCCTTGCTGTTTATGCTATCCATGGCAAGGACTTCTACAGTTGAGTTGTGCATTGTTCAGAAAAGGAGATTTCTTCTGCAGTTTCAATCCAGATGCTGAAAGTCAAGTTCTGTTCTCCCTAAAACCAAACTAGACCCATTGGCAGCCCCTCTGTTTGCATTTGGCTTGGCAGCTGTAACTGACTGGAAACTCCTCCTGTAAATACAGACAGGTTTGGATTTACACATGATGTCTGAGTGCTCTGTGGCTGCAGAGAGGCTGGAAGATGAGCAAGGGTGGAAGTGGAAGTGGACCAAGACCACCAGTTAACAGTTCTGCTAGAAATAATGAGGTGTAAGTGGAAAGCCTGAGCATATTTTCCTAGCCAGGCTTTGTGCTGCAGGACCAGTCAGAATACAAAGCAATACAAAAATTCTTGGTTGCTAAAATAAGATATTTTGACACTTAACTCATCCAGGAGATGGGCTGTGAAGATTAAGAAAGATTTAGGCTTTCTGTCCAAGACAGAACTTTGCACTTGTTTGCTTTTCTTTAACCCATTTTAATTCTGCATGTTTTCATTTCTGTGGGTTTTTCTCAGACCAACAGATGCTGATTTACAATCCAGGAGTATACAGCTGTTCCATCCCTGACATCTTTCAAGCTGATCTCCCAAATCTCCAGAAACTCTGTGCAAAGTCCAGGCTGCCCTCAGCCCCCTTGCACCACCTCTCCAAGCTCCAGTCAGCTCATGGGGAAACCTTTCTCCACTTTGCAAAGTCACACTCGTTCATAGTTGGTAAGAGAACCTTTTGCTCTCTATAGAACATGTTCTCAATTAGTTCTTAAAATATGAATTAATAAATTATTTCAAAATTCATATTCTCTCTGAGGGGGAGAAAAGAAATTCAGCTTAAGAAATAAATGTAACAGAGGGCAAAGATGTTGTACCATCCTAATGTTCACTCAGCCCCACAAAGCAAAAACCCATCTGGTCCATCCTAAGGTGTTCAACAAAGAGATTTTCAGGAAAATTATGTTCCATTATTCAACAGTAACAACAAAGAAGAAATAAGGAGTTTGAGTCATCTGGGGGTATTTTGTTATGAAGAAGGCCTGCAAATCTTTTCTCCTTTCCCTTTTTTCCTGCTGTTTGTTAGTAATGAATTTTCTAGAAGGAGAAAAAGTAGAAACGAACTTCTGAAGAAGTCAAAATAAGGGGAGGGGGCAAAATTCCCTCTGGCCGACTTCATGCATTACAATGAAACAAGCACCATTTAGATTTTGTTTTTCAGTCTATTCTTAAATGAAGGAACATGAATCACTGATTGCCCACACCCTGTGTTATTCCACAGATATCTATGTGGCCTGGATGGCTCAGGAACTGAAGACTGATTTGTTGGCTGAATCCTGGCAGCGTTCTGGTGAAAAGCTTTACTCAAATTGCTCTCTTGACTACCATGTCTACAACATAAACATAATAGGGATGCCATTGAACTCCACCTTTCATTCCATTAATGATCATTCCAAATGGGCTGTCTCAAGGAAATACAAAGATCAGTGGACATGTATTGGGGACTTGAACCGTGCTGCCGAGCAAGCTTGGAGAAGTGGTGGGTTCATCTGTACCCAGAATGAACAGATCTACCAAGCCTTCAGGCATCTGATAATCCACTATGAAAGCTGCACTTCTGCTCCCAGAGAGCTATAACCAACCATTCCTCCCAGCCAGCACAGCCCTTGTTACATGGGAAGTGTAGGAAATGTCTCCCTTGAACTGTGTTTTCCTTCTGAAAAGCCACCCTGTGAGTCTCCAGATGTGCTAGGCCATCCCCTTGTTAGCTGCAGGAGCAGGTAGTGCAGGTGAAGGGCAGCTGTGTTCCTGTGGTGTGGGGCCCTCAGGGGTGTGTGCTGGGCCCTGCTCTGCTCCCCTGGCTCCTCTCACCATCCCCAGTGGGATGGGACAGGAGGGACGCTGCTGCACGGGGCTGCACCAAAGCACATCCCTGTGAACACCCTGCATGGGCATCCCTGGGCACCTGGGGATATGGGACTGGGGGACAACACAAACCTCTCTCATGAGCTGGGCTGTCAGAACTGGGAAGGTAGCAAGGGATAAGTACCCCCTAATACTTGAAAATTGCCCTGGATTTCTGGCACTGTTGAGATAAATCCCAGCATTTCTTCTCAGGTTGGGCTGAATCTCTAAAAGAGCTGAGGAAATAAGATCCAGTCAGGGAGATGAGTAGATCTTGGCCTCATTTTTACATGATTCATTTTTAGAGAATTTATGAACTTTAAATCATCTTTAAATTATCTGTAATCAATAGCTTGGGAATATTTCTAGTGCTTTTATTCATGTACAGCAATCTTATAAACAAATAAACTTGTCCAAAATATGAATAAGCAAAATAAGGAGTAACAATGGTTTGTTTACATTCCCCCTCTTCCATCTGTACAGTTATCTGTGGTTTGTTACAATGTTTTATAGCTGGCAAAGAAAAAATGGAGACAATTGGGAAAAATATAAAGAGAAGAAGATATTTGAAGAAAGATGGTATTTAACCTACATTTTTACATTAAAACAAATGTAGCTGTTGATTTTCAGTGTCTCCAGTCCCAGACTTAGGACCTGAAGTTTGCATGGTCTTGCTATAAAGACAGAGCTGATTTGCAAAATCCCAGCACACTCTTATGTTCAGATTTCAAAAATGTATCTGTGTTTAATGTGTTCCTAAATATATTTGTATGCTTTTATCTCTTTTTTTCCCCTGAATTGCTAATATAAACTCCAGTCTGAAGATCTGGCTATCCCACTGATATTTCTGTTTTGCTGTGTTCATAGTCCCTACCACTGGTCCTCCAAGGAAGTAGATATAAAGAAATGCCCCACAAGCACAAGAAGTTGTCAATGATTTCTTTCCCTTTTCACCCTGAACAATCAGCCAAACAACAGTGTACAAAGTGTCAAACAATTAAATTTCAGAAAACATCTATGCATATTTCTTGAAGAGATAGAAATAATGTATATGGCCTACATAATGAAGGGAATTGTACAAGAACAGGTTTCATAATTAGCCAGTCTGGATCGAAGGTAGCTCATAGCTTGAGTCTCATGGCTCAGTGAAAATAATTTTGTTGCTTAGATATCCTGCAAGAATTTTAAAAATTATTTTATTTTCTCTGCATATGACCCAATAATATTTGATAAATAATTTTGGAAATAAAGTTTGATAATTTTCTTTCTCTGATGCCTGTCAAAATTGCTTTACATATTTACTTCTTGTTTTTCTAGCTGTGGTCAAGCAACACCTTTTGTGGCAGTGAAAATTGCCAGTGACACAGAACACTGCACCATGGGATGGTAGGACATCGCTCAGATAAGCCAAGACAAAATTAATTTCTCTTGCCTATCTTTTCATGGCAGACACTTACCTAACCTGCCTGTCTGAGCTCTTGTATCTTGCCCACAGCTTTTTGTCAGTACAACTTCACTGTACAGGACTGGCAAGAAATCTTCTGCTGGAGACGGTGCTGGCAAGCTCACCATGTGTGTCAGAGAGCACCTGGATCTGTGGCACAACCTGTATTTCTTGTATTTTCAAATACTCAGCCACAGAATTTGGGTTACAGGGTTCAATAGCAAAGTCTCTGTCCCTCTGGTTGTCAAAACAGTGTTGCCAGTGTCCTACTCCCCAGGTCAGAAGTCACCAGTGCATCACATGAAACAAGTGCTGATTGCTGTTCTTAATTATTTGGTCAATTAACAGCTGTCATAAAGTTTTACAAGACTACTTAAACATTCCTCTTTCACCCAAGACTGGTTGCCTCCATTTTAGCTGTAACTGAGGAGGAATAAATAGCAGAAGGAGGATGCAGAGGAACAGCTGTACCATACTGCACTACAAGCACCTCAGCAGCCTGGCTGTGCAGACACTCATTTCAGTGGTGTAGCAATAAAAAGGCTGCAGATCTGGTTCTCATTTTTTTGACTGTAAACAGCTTCAATTCAGTTTTGCTTTTGTTGTGTAACTTCTGTATTTGCATATCCTTGTAGTTCTGCTATGCATTATGAAACATGGGCAGACTGTTTCCCAAAAGAGACTAATAATCAACAAAATAAACCATATATATATATTTTTAAAGGGTTTGTAACTCTAAGGCTTTCTTTGAAGATGCGAGACCATAAGCTATTTACTCAACCTCATGTGCCCTCACAGCATCCCCTGTGTGAAATGTTTATTTTTTGCTTATTTTATTTATTTTATTAATTTTTAAAATTTAAAATATACAGTTCTATTTTAAGATGCCAAACACTCAAGAAACATCTGCCTGTCCCAATGATTCCATGCTGCCTCTGCTGCCCACTGCGACCCCTTTGACTGGACAGACTGGTTCCTGCAAAAGGGGACGTGGTGTGGCCCCTCTGCAGTTCCAGGGGGGCTTGCTCAGCCAAACTGACCCTGCAGAAAGGCCCAAACACTGGACCCTGGCATGGAGAGGGAAGAAGAAAGCTGCTGTCTTGTGTGGAAGCCTGGAGTCTCTTCTCAGCATGCAGGTTTGGCTATTCTGACCCTTGGGCTCTGTTCTAGTTAGACTAAATGAGAACATTTATTATACATGAAAATTGTTTGCCGAGGGAGTAGGAGAGGCCAAAAGCAAACATTATTAATCCACTAAACATTACTGTACTGCAGCCAAGTTTGTAACAAACACAGCAGTAGGGATGGTTGTTTGGTATAAATTGCCTTGTAATCATTTCCACATGCCAAGGCTCGGTCCCAGCACACCTGACACGCTCGTGGGGCACGGGAAATGCAGATACAGCCTCTCCAAATCCAATCCCCCCCCACCAGGGCATCTGTCCTCCCCACAGCCACCCCAGAGCAGGGGCAGGACTCTGCCTCCCTGACAGTGCTCAAAGAGCCTGTAAACTCCTGTATCCCTGAGGATGCTTCCCTAATGCTGGTAATTGTGTGTCAGTAGGGCAGTGGTTTGCTGTGTTAGAACAGTGCAATTTTACACAAAATGAATGCAAAAGGTCAAGGGATTAAACATTGAAGAAAAACTAAAAATATATAAAAAACTTGAAGGCTTAAAAATTTAAACGGTGTGAAGTTTAATTCCAGCTGGGCAATTACAGCACTGGAAAATAGGCACAGGCTTGGCAGCCTGAGCCACTTCACAGGGCAGCCTTTGTGGTGGAATTGCTTCTGGTGTCTCCACAGCAACTGAACATATCCTGAGCTCTCATGATGGGAGTGATGAGCAGTGTATGGAGAATTTCTCAAGGACTCTGAGGCTCCCTGCCAACTGCCTGCCAGCAAGTCAAAGGAAGCTTTGGGAGCAATTTCTCAGAGCTGGGAACCTTCTTCAAGGCATGCTAACGTAGCACAGAGTTTTGTCTTGTCACAGGGGTCTGCAGGCATACTTCTGACTAATGAAATGCTCAATAACATCGTGAGAAGTTTTTTTTAATGTATCAAAGCATCCTTGGCGTTATTAGCATAGCCACGTAATTATCCACAGAGAAACTTACACCCATGTGTTAACACCCATAAATTATTGTGCAGATTTCTTTTATACCTTTATTTTCAGTTTCTGGGAAGGATACATCACTGGGTACTTAATATAGTAATTGCTTCAGAACATGTAAGCTGCCCATGCCTGCAGTAAAATGTTCAGGAGGCAGAGTGGTGCTGGCAGCGTCATCTGAAAGATCAGTAAGCCAAAGCCTAACTGTGCACAGGGTGTGATGCAAGAATATGATGCACCTCTTTAATTGCACAAGAGATTTCTTAAAAAGACAGGAATTAAAAAAATGAGAATGGAGATGAACAAATTTCTTTTAGGCTAAGTGTGAGAAAAAAAACAACAGTTTGTAGCAGGGAAAAAAATTCTTCATAGTAAAAGGCAGATAGCCTGATCTGAAATTCCAAGCTAGGATAGCTATATCGGTGTATTCTAGATATCCTGAAACCCTGAGCTGCTAGCCATGTGTGTCACATGTCTGATGCCTTTTTATTTAGACTGCAGATACCAGATTATGGATCTAATCTTTTGAATTTTCTCATAATCCTCACAAATTTGGCATGAATGCAGTAAAAGAAGTTGTATTTGAACCAAGAAAGCAGTTGCAGCACTTTCAGATCTTGGATTCAGACAGCATAATATAATTTTTAATGCAGATCCATTGTATGCTTATCTTTATGGTCTTTAAATGATTTACCCCAGTATTGAGGGTATGCTATTCTATACTTATATGATATGTTCATTTTACTAAAACTGTTACTACAAAACATCAGGACTTGAAAAATATATCTTGCTTTTTATAAAGAGCTGTGTTACACTTCTACTCAAGTTATTTTAGTAAGTCCTTTTGATTTTATTTTTTCTTCATTTGTGTTTGCTTGACATTTCTACACAAGGAATCTTCTGACTATTCTAGTTCTCTGGAAGAGGGATAAAAGTAAGGAACATTCTTCCCCTCCTTTGATCACTTTGCAGCCTAGGAACTGCAAACTGATGTTCAAATATTCAACGCTTACAGGAGCAGAGCATAGTATTTAATGTTGCATGCTGGAGTGCTGGCAGTTGCTACAAGTGGTTTACTGTACTACAGTAGTTACCAGCATTGCCTCATTCATTAATCACAGAAATGTTGCATGCAAATTAGCCAGAGAGTTGTGCATCATAATACAGTAATCCAAAAATCTGTCTTCACATGTATTAGTGCCCTCAAATTAAGGTTTTCACATTATAGCACTGCATGGTTTCTCCATTACATTCCAAAACCTGCCAAAAGCTCACTAAAAGCTGTGTCACTGAGTGTTTTCTTTTTGTTGCTTACTTATGACTTTCTAAAGAGTGAGAGTGTTTAGCTCCAGGGCGCTTTTGTGTCTGTCATTTTCCAGGGTTCTTTTTTTTTGGCTAATGTTCTGTCAGCCAAATATCAGTATTTCTCTTGCTATAGTGCAGTTTAAAAATTTATTTTTTGCACTAGTAGGAAGAGGGTAAGCACCACTGTCCTCCACTTCAGCAGAAATTTCAGGAACTCTTCCCTTCCCTGCTCTGAAAGCTGCGCCATTTCACATCCTGGCCTTGTAAATCCTAGGCAGTTTGCAAGGAAAAGTTCATCTTTTAACCTCTTGCTTTCTAACTATTTCAATTTTTTTTTTTTCAGCACAGTCAAGGTGAGAATGAAGGAAATTAAATTTTTGCACAGAACATTTTGCAAAGAAAGAAACACCTCACAGCAGATAGGCACGATTTGTGCAGCTGTTTTCCCAGCCACTCACCAACCTGCCAAAAGATGGGAAGAAACAGAAATGGGAGCAAAAATAGTTTGCAGGAGAAAGGAAGAAGAACAAGACAACTGAAGGTAAGCAAGAGAGGGGAAGCAAGGGAAGAGCAGAAGGAACATTATAATGGTCAACACCAAGAGGGTCAGAGACCTTGAGTGTGGTGACAGAGAAACCTGTGAAGTTAGCTGTATAAAAATCCAGTTTACAGGATGTTTCATTTACTATGACAATTACCTAACATTTACCCCTTTTACAGATACAGTCTCCATAGGCTACACACAAAGATAAAAGCAAAAGGCATAAACTGAAGTGGTTTATTAAGTCAAGTGGTAAAAAAACACTGCACAAACACCAACACCCAAGAAAGTCATTGCCTCTCTGTTTCCAAACCTACAAGAGGTGAGGTAAGATAAAGTCAAATGCATTAAACAGGTAAAAGTAGGAGGGAGAAATTCATAAGCTAGGCTAACCAGTTTGAACCATACATATTTGAACAACATGCTAAACCAAGGCTTAAGACAATAAAAACAAGAGATGCAAAACATTCCCAAGAGTAACGGCAGATCATTTCATTAAAGCTGGTGACACTAAAGTGAGCTGCATTCTTCTAGCATTGAGAGTACTGCAGGCAAAAAGAAGTAAACACAAATACAAAAGAAGGTAAAAAGAACATACATAGGGATTAGCAAACTGATGCCTTTAACACTTTGCTCCTGGGATCATTATTATTATGGGTATTTTGTGCAACATATGGCCTTTATTGTCAGGTTAAAAATCAAGCTTTGTTTAGAAACCTCCCCAGTTTTATGTTTTTTTCAGTTTCATCTCTGATCCTACTTTTCTCTCCTGCACTAAACAAACCATCACTGGTCTAATATAGCAGTTTCTCACTGCATGGAGTTGGAATCAGCAATCATTCCTGGGTATTACTTACTGTCACTTGGCTCATAGTGGCTGTTTTGTCACCTCCTGGTCTCGGATCCCACAGAGGAATAATGGCAGTATAGAAGCTGAAGCTCTATAAAAAGTGTCATCTTAATATCAGAGGAGGAGCTAGGCATAAGGGGTTGGCTTCACAGATGTAAATATTTCATAATTTATTTAGCAATGTGGCTTTTCTTTTTCCCCCAGGCAAAAACTTTAATAAAGGAATAGGCCTACTGCAACAAAGGAAGCAAGAGCAAAAAACAGAGACAAGGACATATCCTAACCCCATTAATATCACCTGGAATTTGCCTTCATCTTCAGTGGGAACAGAACTTCAAAGGTGCAGGAATCACCCATAAAACCTGAAGAGTAAAATCTGAACCTTCCACAGTCTCTGACACAAACTGTGTTTGAGGGTGGCAGGGTAGTCCTGACACAACGAAAATGTCCCCAGCAGGAGCTGCATGTCCCTGGCCTGACCATGACCCTGTCCCTGGCACTGGCAGGGTAGTGTTAGGACAGACCTCAGAGAGGCCTCGTGCCTTGACAGAAGAGCCTCTCTAAGGCACAGGAGCTGGCACAGGTGAACCTCCTGTCTCTCTTTGTTCATGGCTGTACTTTCAGTGCCCAAATCAGGAAGAGGTGATATCCCCACCTTTATAGGTACATTTTTTTACATCTCAGTAGCTTTATTCTTTCAAAGCCTGTCTCTGACAGAATGAAAGCTCTACCTCCTTAGTCCTGATTTGTGTTAGAATTGAGGAATATGAGTAGTGTGGATATAAAGAATAGTTTCTTCTCTAGGAAGATTTAAGATCTCTCATGAAGACTAAGAACATATTTTAGGTGAACACAGCCTGCTAAATGCTGGGAATGAGGGAATGAGGGAATGAGGGAACTCATTCCTGGGCACCTCTGCAGCTCTTGTTTTGGTACTCGCACCGTACAGCAAACAGAAATTCAAAGAACAGAGGTACTAACAGCAGAATTAGTTTTCCTTTTCTTCCTCTGGATGGAGCACTCCTTGTGTTTCTTTCGTTCCTGGGAATGCATACATAATATGACATGGTATCAAGTCTCTGGATGAAAATGTGTATAATGTACAACCTGAGAGGTTGTTACACTCTTGGTGAGTTTATTTGCTCCTCATAGTCCTATTTTAGCTCTGTGAGAATAAGTTCCCCTCTGTCCTTCATTATTCACTGGTCATCAAAATAAATAGAACATAGATTCTTTCAAATAAACCAGATTCCAAAGAACAGTAGGAAAATGTTCCATGGGAGTGTGTACCCTAACTAAGGCTTCTCCGTTGATTTCTAATTGTATTTCATATGGTTCCTGTGGTGTCTGCACCCCCAGACCATTGCAGCCATATCAGGAAAGCAATGGCAAGCACCTTCAGAAAAGCTGTGTTTAACAAGTGTTTGTACGTCTGTGTTCTACACAGCAATGATTTTCTGTCACTTGGGTGTAAAGGGTTCCATGGACAACCTTTAGTAAAGCCACAAATATGACTACAAAATACAAGTTCATGCATGTTTTCCATACATTAAATTTCTTAAGGAATCCTAAGCCTCTCCTGGAATGATAAGAGTATTTTAAAACCTGTGCTTTTTACAAGTCAGACCCATATAGTATGTCAAAATACACAGCTGGGGCTTTTTGAAAGAGCAAGCACTGCTCAGGACCCTGCAGGTACAGAGAACTTGGGATTTCAATTCTTTTTGTAATAAAATGTATTTCTTTAATGCTAAACTCCTCTGGTTTTCAATGCCCTCGTTATTAACAACTAGCACGTATATAACCAGTCTAAGAAAGGAGGAGCGGAGCATGTGGTTTGGCTGCTTTGAAAATCATATAATAATGCTATTTGAGCCTGTGGGTTTAGCTTGGAAGTCCAACTGAAATGACTGTCAGCTAGACAAATAGTACAGGAAAGGTGAAACACTGTATTTCAGATAAGAAACTAATCTGTATTTCATGGTCCCCATCTTCTCTGGGAATATGAGCCCAGCACTTTGTGGGATCAAGTGACACTCCTAAACATAAAATACTGTTGAGCACAACTGGTCTGATTGCCTTAGTCAGACCAGTGTGGTAAAGGCAAAGTGAAACTGAGCAGCTTTGTGGCCCTTACCACTTTTACCATAAACAAGGTGTCTTTCCTAAGCAAGGGAAGTTTCAAGGGCTCACAGCATTTGAAGTAAGTCCAGTTTAATTTAAATGTAGCACTGAATAAAGCATTACAAGAAGATGAATAGAGCAAAAATTAGAAGAGCCAAACTCTAAACAAATTTATGAGTGTACTGTACAAATTAATATATATTTGTGCAAAGTATCCAGGAGAAGAGAAATATGTTTCTTCCAAAAGGATGTAGGTGTGGCTACTGCAGTGTACCAAGGAGATTAAAAAAAATCCTGTTGCTGTGTTGTGTTTGAAGTAATAATTAGAGTCTGGCGTCAAGTTTGAATGATAACTATTACTTTCTTCACACAGATTTTCTAAGCTTGAGAGACCAGTTTTCAAAAGCTCTCTAGCAAAGCTATTATCTTACCAGCATTACTTTGTCAGAAGAAGCTGTAAAAGGTTCATCAGAAACACTGAGGGTGAGTCTGGTTTTTTTGGTATCTTCTCAGGAATTGCCTTCAAAAATGAAGGTCAGCCTTTCTGACAGTAATCTTTCATAATTACAGCTGAAAATTATGCAGTTGGCAAATTCTCAACAGCCTTGGAAATTGGACCAAATACATTCAAAGGCATACGTCTTTAAAGTATTTCACACATAGACAGCTAGCCAATATTCTCAATTAGAATACATGCTTTTGTTCTTAAAGAAAACCGCCCATGCTATTTCTTTCACTGCTGATACAGGTTGGTGTCTGTTAGTGATTTGAATTTCCTGATTTGGATACTCCCAAAAGCAGTACTTCAGACTCCTATAGCACCCTGTCCCAGGTAGCTTAATACTGAAAAGGGTTCCAGTAAGTATTGTACATGGATGTATGAACATACTACATATAAAGAGAAATTTATACCTGTAGAGCTCTAGTATTGTGAAACAAAACATTGTTTAGCTCCCTGAAGTATGATGGCTCTCACATTTGATCTAGGATATGTAGGAGTGGTACAGATAGGCTGTATGCCTATGGGTGGAAGGATAAAGAGTGGTTTATATTAACAGACTCAAACCGTTCATTTCCTTCCTTCTGTGGGCGCCCTTCCAGTACACTACAGCACTTCTGCTGCAAAACACTTTTTCTGAGTGAGTTTGATCTATTATTAGTCACAAAATTATCCTGGCTTCATGCTAAGCATTTACCTTAGTTACAAGGGTTTTCTCAAAACCCGGTGAAATGCTTTTCAGCCTCAGTACACAGTTTGGTTTCTGCACAGTCTTCTGCTAGTGGAGGATATGTAATGGACATATGCAATGTCTTTTCCAGATCGTAGTAGGTGCAAGCCTGGTTTGAGACTACACTGGAACTTCCAGTAGCATTGACATTTTAGGCAATGGCTTTTAAAAGTTCTTGGAAAACCAAGAAGTATTTAAAGGCCAGAGGGTTCAGGAAGCTAGCAGGAGTTTAACTGGCACCAAAACATGGCACAAAAAAATGAGTGAAGAGGGTCATGTTCTGCAGCTTGCTTTTTGAAATGAGAAAAATGGAAATAATTTATGAATGCAAACAGGAAAGGCACAATACTTTTCAAAGCATTTTGAACTGCAGAATTGTGGAGTGCCTGCTTGTTCCTAAGGCAGAATTATATCTCAAAACTCAGAAAGTAGGTGAGGGCATTGCACTGACATCTTGCCTAAAACAGCAGAGGTACCCCTTTTAATTTCTGCCAACAGTCTTGAAGCAATGAAAGATCTTGAGCCCAAAGGAAGGGAAATCGTAGTGTCCCCTAAAGGATGGACTGCTTCCTGATGAGAAGGTGCTAAGGACACGCTGCTCTCCCTGCAAAGCTGAAGGGGTGCCCAGAGAAACAACAGCATGTCCAATGGATTTGGTTAATCCTTGTCAGGGTAGCAGGCTGTTCCCAGGACTACCAAGCAAAATACTGAAAGAACTGAAAGAATACTGAAAAAAGCTAAAAGAACAAGTGATAACAAAACTTTTTTTAAATATCAGCCTCAGCCTGCATAAAAATTTGGAAAATTATACATTTAGTTGTAAAAACATAAAAAATAAAAAAAATCTGGAATGACATGGTAAAAATCCTCAACAAAGACCTGTAAAGAGACTACAATTATCTGAGCAGTATATTCTACTTAAGCCTTAAAAAAAGTACAACAGAATTTGGTCCTGATAAATAACTTGTGTGCAGGGTAGAGAGCAGTTTTGTTGGGATCTCTAGCAATGGCATCGCTCCATCTCTAAAAGATTTTGAGGTTGGCATCATATCAACAATATCAGCCCTGCAGGTTGTGTAACAATCTAATGATGCAAGACTTAAGGATGAAGCTGGAGGTGCTGGTAGAAGGACAAAGTCCCACCACACACATACAGTAAGAGTCAACTGAGATTATGTGATGCTGCAGACAAACACAAATCATTAAAAATACTGTTTATTAAAAACACAGACCCAACTAAACTGAATTTATATAAACTATCCAATTAACAGATTTGAAAGCCTGATAGGATCTGTGTCATCTTCTAATATGACTTCTGGCATAATGGAGAGCAGATTTTCCTGAACTCATCCCTGTCCAAACTAGATTGTATCATCTTAAGGGGGACACATATATCTTGATATAAATATCAAGAGAAAATTTACCATAATTCTTGGTAATCCCCTCAATAGTTAATTATGGGTAACTATAAATTAAGATTGCAGGTCTTGGATCTTTGTCTGCCTGAGTTAAGGCATGGATTTTTAAATGAATATTTACACCACAGAATGGTACATATAGGGCCCCCATTAACTTTCTCTTTGATAAACTAAATAGGTGGAACTCCTTGAGCCCCACATTAGAAGGAGAGTAGCCTTTAATCATGTCTCATCTCTATTCCAAGAAATCCTTCTAATTTTCCATCACTCTTTTGAATTTAGGACCCAGATCCCAAACAACATTCTACCTTTCCTTGCATCGGTACCAGATACAGATGAAGTATAAACCTTTTTATCTTTTCTCAAGATTTACTTGCTTGGGCAGTCAAGAGTTACTTTCCATATTCTGTCACCATGTCAGAGAAGAAGCAATTGTGATTTGATAAAATTACTTTTCAGTGACATTGCTTCACAGCAGAGGACTTCCTATGACATTTGCTGGGCCCTTGTTCTTTCTGGAATATATATTCTGCTTCTTTATTTGTATGAGGCAAAAATGCTTTCACAGTGATTTTGTAGAAGAATAAGGTTCAAAGGGATGTATCAGAGGTTACCACGAAGTATTTGTGAGGAAGGAGACTGAGGACAGGACAGATCCCCTGAATCCCATAGTGGCTCTACAGTACTGCACATTTCCATGTGAGGCTGAATGACAGAGGCTATGGCCAGATGCATTGTCAGCTGATGGATACAATCCTGGGATCAGATTGAATGCTGCCATTTCTTTCCATATCTAAAAGTCACCAGGGTTTGAACCACTGAGCCTAACTCTCTCCTGCCAAAGGTAACCATGTGGTGCCTTCTCCTTCATAAATAAATCCATGCAAGCTTAGGAAATAAAGTATTTTTTCCAAATGGGAGGAAAATATGATCAATTTGGAAATACAAAGGAAATGTTATTGTAGCTAATTCTTCCTTGTCAATTTGTATGTAACTTTTACTGAAATGTGCTTTTAATTCTATCCTCTTCTCTTACTGAAGAGAGCAGAGATTATCTCCATCATCAATCTGTGTTGGCTAAAGCATCAGACTTGTTGAACCATGCAGACCAAGCAGAGGAGATCCTGTGATAAAAGCTCCAGTGTAAGACCAGATTTCATGATGAATTTCATTTCTTTGTTCAGTCAAACCCTGTGCACCAGTCAGGATAGGCTCTGAAAAGCTTCCACTGTAAAATGATACAAAAGAGGCTAGAAATCTAGGCCACAGCTAGAAATAATTCTTAGGAAGCTCTGGATTTCCTGGAGGGCAAGGTGTGGCTTTGTGTGTGGGAGGTAAACGCCAGTGTTTTTCTGTTACCAGTAATCATGTGTAGCTTGAGTTTCAGTAATAAGAGCCACATATGCATGCTGGAAAAAAAGAGTTTATCTGACACTGGGATTATATGTTACAAATGTCTTACATTGCTTATTATCCTTGTTATTTTGTGATTAGCACTTTCAAATGTCCAAAAGTGGGATCATATTTTACCAACACATAAGAAAAAAATAGAGTAACTGAGAGTTTGTGACATAAAAGAGAAAGAAATCTTGTAAATCTTCATATTAGCCCAGTCTGTCTAACATTTTGGAACTAATTCTTACACTAGCATTTGTTTTTATTAGCTTCAGTCATTTTGCTTTTGATGTTGTTTATGATCACTGCCAAATACAGAATATGCTTTCCAGAAAGTTATCCTGAGGTGAATACCCAACATTGAAATATCAGTCTTAAAAGATTTGACATACCAATAAAGAAAGAAAATCTTATCAGGGAAAAAGGGCTTGGTAGCTTAAATAAAGAGACATTGCAATTCTACTGACTATTCATCAAAATATAGCAGTACAAAGAGGAAAACACCCCCCACCCCCAAGTTTAATGAGCTAAAATGTAGCCTGTTAAATAATTTAAAAGTCCATTCATTGCAGTGTCTAACCCCATACCATATGAATACTATGGAAGATATTCTAAAATTCTTATAAAACATTTGAAAGGGCTTTTTTGCTTCATTTTGAGGTTTCATAGCATCATAGGTTTTCAGGACAGAAGAAAGCACCACAAGTCTCCAGCCTGACCTTTTGCATGGTACAGGTGATAACTAGATTGAGGGATATGTCCTTTGGAAAAAAACCCCATCACCTTGATTTAAAGATTTCACGTGAAAAGAATACTTCACGGGCCTATTTATCTATTTTTTCCCAGGGCTTAGTTAGTCCAAGGGGTTTTCTGTTTGTTTTGACTGATTTTTAGTCAAAAAATATCTCCTGACTTGGTTTTCAAACACTGCATCTTTTAAAAGATTTGTCTGCTAAACTGAAGATTTCTACAATAATTCTTTTTATTTATGTAATTCCAGGTGAGTTAGTTCTTCCCTGGTTCATTGGTGGGCTAAAGAGATGAAGCTTTTTAAGTCTCTTCTGTAAAGAGGGTTTCTGGATCCTAAAGCAACCACATAGTTCTTCTTAACCAGTTTCTCAGTTTTTGTCTCAGTGTCAGGGCAAGAGTTACTGTTCTACCAACAAAATCCCTATTACCACAGTGCTCCCCACATTTATTCACAAGGATTTTATTTCTGTGTGCCCCTAGCTGTGTTCCTGTAGCCCTCCTTTTCAGGATGCAGCCCTCCCTCAGGTAACTAAATTACATTTTTCTTTCCTAGCAATATTAGCCTGCACTTAACTATACTAAAATGCATATTGTTCAAGTCAGCTCACCTTACTAAAAATTCTGGGAGCATTGTGGACTAATTTTTTATCATGTATCACTTTACAACTTCTTTCTCTTACACAAGTATTATCTTATAAAATAACTAGTCTCTGTCACTAGCTATTGATAAATACTTCTCACTTATAAATAATGCCAAAGTAAAAATTGATCCCAACTATTTTTCTCAATTTAAAATGTAAACTATATACTAATAGCCAAGTGTAATATGGCCAGACACTGAAATGCATTAAAATAGAGGAATATTTAAGCAATATTTTGCTTATTCTCAATAAAATGTGTGTTGATACCATGGAGTTAAGAGCAATCTTCAAGGGGAAGGGAACAACAGTTTCACTTGACACCTTTTACTTTGTAACAAAATAATTACCTTATTTCTGTAGTAGTACCCACAAATTATGTTGCAATAATTTTGAAAAAGCAGGAAGTTCTTCTCTATCTGTGGGGAAACTGCATGAGGAAAAAGAAGCAAAATTATTGGCTACACCAAGTTCTATTTATTTCAGCAAAATTATTCCACTACTGCACAAATATGCCTTAATATAACAGGAATTTAATAAATTAAATGAAAACACAAGGTACCATATTCTGAAAAATATCTGCCTAGAAATGAGTCATACTCTAATCTTGGATAAACTTCTTTTTCCATACATGATGGAGTCTTTTATTAAGGCAGCCCAAGCTATGTGTAATTGCACCAGCAGAAAGATACAAGCATCACTTTCTACAAAGAGAACCACACCTCCCAAGAAACACAAGCTTTTCTACATACCCACAAGGTTGATGAAATGTTGCCATTGACTATCCTCCCTTTTACAGGATAATTCTTTAGAAAAGGGTAGGGATCTCCAGAAGCAGCACAATGAATTCAGCAAAATACCAGGTTGGAAACAGTAGATGCTTCTTCAGTACTTTACCAAGGGTAACTCTTGAATAAACTTCTCAAAAAGTACAACTTTATTGTCCATAGGATTTCTATTTAGGGAAGTATTTCAGTTTTCTACATTAGACAGTTTAAACTCTAGCAACCTCCATGATTTTTTTTTCATCTAATATAGAATTAATGCATTATCTAGTAGTTATAATCTACTAACCAGAAGTGCTGACACACTTGTAGTAAGTCAAACACCCAGTACTAGCCAGGCCGATCTGTCCAGATTAAGATAATGGCCAGCTATGCCATCTTGATAAGTCCCGTGGGAAGAAATTATTATAATGTTGGTTATAACCACGTGTTTAATACTGTGTTGACATCATACATAAAGTCATTTTTTAAAACTCAAATAAGTTGAAAACTGGACACTCATATGCAGCAGACTATGTAATTTCCATAATTTTAAAATAATACATTTGGCTTTTTGCAAGAATTCCCTATAAAATGCCTTCTTTTTTAAATCCTGTCCTTTGCTTAATTCTTCCTTAGATTATTTAAATCTTGCTCAGTCAGGCTTCCGAAAGCTTTGCTTCTTTTCTTTCTCACGTGCACATAAACACACATGTTGTGAGATGTTTGACACAGACCATTTGAACACATCACTGCTCTTTGCAGTGTTTCAGCAAGGAGGTTGCTCTATGAGCTGTTGCAGCTTCAAGAACAGGAGAGAGCCAGGGAGCTACAGGTCTGTCAGCCTCACCTCTGTTCCCAGGATGAGTCTGGAGCAAATACTGCTGGAACACATTTCCTAGCACTTGAGGGACACGAAGGTGACTGAGAACAGATGGTGCCATGTGGCTTTACCTTAATGGGAAGATGGCGCAACAGAGGAGGAAGAGCAGTGCTTGCTATTTACCTTGACTTTAGGGAGGCCTTTAGCATGGACTCCCCAGTGTCCCTACTGTCATGTGGGTGAAATATGGAGTGGAAAAATGTACAAGGTGGATGGATGATCAGCTGGGATGTGCAGTGAAATGGGTGTTGATCAGCAGTGCAGTGCTAGCTCCACAATAAAAGGTGGCTGGTTACTAATGGTGTTCCTTGGGGACCTATACAGGGGCCAAAACTCTTAATGTCCTTTTTAAGGGACTTCTCAGCATGTTCAGAGGTGATATCTTTTGTGGGCAGGGGTGTCAATACTGAAGAAGATAAAGCTACTTTTCAGAGGGGTCTTTGTTATTTTTATCATTGTTTGCTTTCTTAAACTTAGGACTTTTTACACAAAAGCAAGAAGTTTGTAAAGAAACTTCAAAAAGCAAGAACACTACAGAATGAAAACTAAAACAATCATTTGGTCTTCTTATTTACCCATAGTACACCAAGAGTTTTTAGGCAGACAGTCTTCATTCCTCATTTGCTGGGTGATGTACCTGGAATCTGGTACCTAGCATGATCCTGAGCATGCAGACATTAATTGTGAATCTAATTGAACATAATTATGGTTTGAATGCATGGTGCTAAATATTTGTAAAATGACCTTTAGGTGTCTTACACTGGGCATTCTAAGTATGTTTGATAAATTTTGTTTTGACAGACTAGTTTAATTTTCCCATCTGTATAATGGACGTCATGCCTTCTTTCCAATAAGCATCTTAAATTTTGTACATAGCTCAGGTACTGTAAAGAAGAGCAACCCAGAAAAGCATACAAAAATGGTGCTTTTTTGGTGTTGTGTTATGGGATGAGGACAGGGCATTGAGAGTATATAGGAAGACCTAGTGTTCATCCTGAAATATTAAATGATACCCAACTTTATTGTGCATGAAACCCATTTTATCCATTAGAGAGATTGCCCTGGGTGACTGAAAACACTTAAATTAAAGGACTGTAGACAAGATCCACTAAGGAATGCAAGCCTGTAAGTCTCAAACAGATGATCCTGAAAAACTACCCACACAGTTCCTGCATAGGCACCTGGTAATTTAACATTGCTCCCCTATGAAATGCACCCCTGGAGAACAGCTCTGGGTATGCCTGAGTCTGGGAACAATGTGGAAAGAGCTAAGCAGTTTAGCATTTACTTTGTGCTTATGCCTAGCTGGGTAAACAAGAGACTATTCTACAGTGGAGGCCCCAGATGGCCTGGTACAGTAATACATACCACCATTGGCTTAGGCTCTCTACAAAACACAATTGCACCCTTTGTCTCAGAAAATGATGGTATGGATGTCCATCTTTCACAGGACAGCATATTGTGGTGGGCCCATGCCCAACTCTTTCCTCAGATGAAGAGAGGTGGGCTCAAAGACAGATTCTCCTGCCACAGGAGCATCTCCCACCACTCTGACTATTCCTCCCTGATGAGACCACATTGTCCATTCTTCACTGTGCAAAAAGCCCAGCAGAGCATCAGGCCAAGAGTGTAGAAGAAACCAGACTCTCCCTTCAGCCCAGAGATGAGAGCACACAGAGAAACTGAAGCTGGTTACAATCCATTCTCTCTGTAACTTGTTCTTTGCCGTTACATTTTAAAGTAAACTACAGGGAGAATACTGAGACTAGGTTAGTATTCCAATCTTGTTTCCTTTCAGAAGCAGAGTGCCATAACCTAGCTATTGGATACAGCAGATTCTGGATGTTATTCGACACAGCAATAGCTTCATCTGGAAGAATGAAGACAGTTCTCACCTCAGAAAAACCTGCAGGCTTGTGGTTTCACTGTTTCATTGACAGGTAAGATGATAATCTCCACAGACTGGAAAGTCCTGTCTTCTGTATCCTTCTTTAACTTTTCAACCACCAGTTAAGCAAAGCCACTATCACTAACTTTGCTACACGTTCCTTGGTTTTAGGCAGCCCCTGGGAACACCTACCACAGAGAAGCTGTGAACGTGAGGGGCCTGCTAAGGGTTCAGACGTACGGAACAAAGCCGTACAACTGCTCTGCAGTCTCAAGGGCTGAAATGCTTACAGGCATAACAAAACCAGACCTTTGGGGTGCCACTTCATTACCTACACAGCACTATGAAGGGCAGGAGAACCAGCTTTCATGCAAGAATAAGAGGAGTGCACTCGCCTCAGTTCAGGACTCTGCCTCTGCCAGTTGGCCCCGGGCAGCTGTGCAAGCACTCCTGCTGCAGCAGCCACACTGCCAGGGCCCAGCTCCTGCTCCTGTTCCCCCTCTGGGGGCCTGATTTTCTGAGTCTGGAGGATTTTAGCCTGCTAGTGGCTGTGGATTTCTTCCCAAGGCAAGATTTCTGGGGAGAGCTTTTTTCCTTTAAATAATCTGGTAAACAATTGTCCTTTCTCAAATGCTGTAGTGGCTAGCATTGCTGCCTTCCAAGCTGTTGACCCACGTTCCATTCCTGGTCTAGACAAACCCATTGGCAGAAATAGAGAAACACGAACACCAGCTGAGAAGGATTGTTTTGAGAAAGGACAATTGTTTACCAGATTGTTTACAGAAGAAAAGCTCTCCCGATAAATCTTCCCTTGGGAAGGAATCTGCAACCACTAGCAGGCTAAAATCCTCCAGACTCAGAAAATCAGGCCCACACTCTTCACCACCACCAGAGTGTTCAGAGGGCCTAAGGATCCTGCTGAAGGTTTTGAGGGCCAGAAATGTGGACCTCAACAAACTTAATCCTTGAGGGAACCTCAAGCCACCTTACATCTTACTGTTTTGTTGTGATCCCGTGTTTTTTGTATTTCCCCTCTCCTCACTAGTTTTAGATCCATGACAGTACTGATTCCAGTTCTGCAATATGGGGAATTTTGTCCTAGAGAAAAATCAGTCACCCCTCCCTTGTGCTCTACTCTGCTAACACACCAAGAATCCTTAGACCAGAGACATTGCAAACTGTGCTCAGAATCTTGTGATCTTCAAATTACTATTACCAGTTGGTGGATATCTCTTTTTAACAACAACCACATGGAATTCTGGCTCCCTGATTCAGAGAGGAATTGCTTTGCCATGGTAAGAAGGCAATGTAACTACAGTAAAAATGCATCTATTAAAAACATATAAAACAGCTTTTTGTTTTTCAAGTGGAAAAAGAAGGAGGGAGGGAAGGAGGGAAGGAAGGAGGGAAGGAAGGAGGGAAGGAAGGAGGGAAGGAGGGAGGGAAGGAGGGAAGGAANAGGCAGGCAAGCAGGAAGGAAGGAAGGAAGGAAGGAAGGAAGGCCTGCCTATAGGGCATAGCTCTCTTCCAACATAGACAATGATTTGAATGGTTTGTTTGGTTTGGAGCACTGCATTTTCTGGGGCATGTTATTCAGTGTAAGGAATGTTGAAGGCAAGTAGTACATGCTGTCAACCATAATTAAGGTAATGAAATTTAAAAAAAACAAACCCACCAAACAAGAAAATAGCTAAATTCTAGTTATTACATAAAAACATACAAGTAAACCCCAAACCAACCAACCAAACAAAAAACAACAAAAAGGAAAGACAAGAAAACCCTACACCCCCAAAACAGTTCTCTGATAAACTATTGAATCCAGAGGTACAACCTTAGTATATTTTCTTACTTAATTTCCTTTCCCCAGATGAATCTTTGTCCTTTCAACTTAATCACAAAATATTTTTCAATTGTTTGAAATGGCAGAACAGAAAAAACCACATTTTTTATTGATACAGCTCAAAATGATGCTTCACTGCTGAGCTGGGTTAATTTACAGAAAGTTTTCCTCCAAAATTTCTAAGTGCTGACATAGAATGAATGTCTTCATTCATCACTATTCACTAGAGAACTTGCTTGCTGAGGGGTTTTGTGTGTGTGTGTGTGTGTGTGTGTGTGTTTTGGCCAGGGGATTCTTGGGGTTTTGGTGGGTTTTTTTCAGTTGTTTTGTTTTTGACCAAGCAGCTTCTTCCAATGGTGGTTTCTTGACAATGCTATTTAAATTGTAAAATAAGAGTATCCTGGTAAAAATGTAATTTGCACAGAACAGAGTTCATAGCTAAAAGAAGACCTTGGAGCTTCCATGAAAAAAACTAATGTAACACAATGCATGCATTTATTAGTTAGGCCTTCTATTGAAGTTATAATTGTACCTTGTCAGTGATCTCTACCAATCAGTGTGTTTCTGGTGTCTTTTTGTTGTCCCTCCCCTGCCCTAGGAAGTTCTTGCATTATTGTGTATCATTATTTTGTTCCTCTGAGTCCTTATAAGAAAGGTATTTGAATAATTTTAGGAGGTTGTCATCCCTCTTGCTAGGAGGGAGAAAGATAATGTGTTTTTTCCTCATGTAAGCACTCAGTGATCAGAACAAAAACAGCATTGCATATTGGAATTACAAACAACACAGAACTCCCTGTATGCTCTGCTAATAGCAGTGATGAAAATCTCTGCTAATGACTTTGAGAAATAACCTTGCAATCTCTGACATCTTCATCAGCTAGAGAGATAAAGTTACAGCAAGTCCTTGGTTAACATATTCTCAACAAAATCCTCTAAACCTCAATTGCCATGGAAACTACTTATCCTTAAGGCAGTAAGGATAGCTGAAATATATTCTCTTGACAAAAATGGGAGTGAGGCCAGAAATATATGGGATTGTGCATAATGAGGCCTTTGATCTTTCATTTATATCTGTCTTAAGCAGAAGTAATCTCAGTGAAGCAAGTTGAGTTGCAGAACAAAATTTGTTTATAGGACAGAACTAGGTTTAAGACATTCTTTACTTCTGGTTATTTCTAGGTATTTTTTTTCCATTACCTTCCTATGTTTATGTTAACAGATTTATTTTTCTCTTTTCTAGCAAGAGAAACATAGTAAGGACAAATAGTTTTTGTATATAAAATTAGTAGATATCAAGCTTTGCAAAAATGCTTGGGACAAATGGAGCTAATCAGTCCTATTGAGGCTAAGAATTTTGCAGTCTGAGATAAAAAATACCTCCAATTGAGACCAGGTCCCCCCAGATCCCTGAGTACTCCATTTCTATAAAACATTGTGTAGTCTTTGCTGTGCAGAAACAGTTGTACACCTCTAAGCATGAAAATCAGCTCAGGAATAGAAAACCTAATTTCTGACTTTATGTAAATTAAATCTCTAACTTGCGGTAGGAGTTCTTTTTTCATTTCAACATCCAGTTTTAATGGAATAAAAATAACTTTTGGGAACATTAACATTAAAACCTCTACGGTTCCTAATAAGCAGACGGTCCCCAAAACTTAAGTCACTGTGAGCACATGGACAGGCATTGCTGGATGATGTTACCTGCTTTAACTAAACCTATCAATGTGTCATGTTTGCTCAAAGCTTCCCACTCTGACAGCTAGCTCGGTTTATAAATTATACAGCAGCAATAATCCTGATGAGATACACTGATTTTATCTCCAGCTTCGCTGTCTGCTGAGCAATGAGCCCGGACATGCCGTGGGTTGAGAGAGGTCATTGTGCTCTGCACTGGAGCAAGGTCAGCCTTGAGTATTGTGTGCAGTTTTGGGCACCACAATGTAAGAAAGACATTGAACTGTTAGAGAGTGTCCAAAGGAGGGAAACAGAGGTAGTGAAGGGCCTTGAGGGGAAGCCGTGTGAGGAGCGGCTGAGAGCACTGGGTGTGCTCAGCCTGGAGCAGACTGAGGGCAGACCTCACTGCAGTCACAGCTTCCTCCTGAGGGGAAGGGGAGCGGCAGGCACTGATCCCTGCTCAGTGACAGGAGCCGAGGGAGTGCCCTAAAGCTGAGCCAGGGGAGGTTTAGGTTGGGTATCAGGAGAAGCCTCTGCCCCCCGAGCGTGGCTGGGCACTGGAGCAGCCCCAGGGCAGTGGTCACAGCACCAGAACTCTGCTGACAGAGTTCAAGAAGTGCTTGGACAATGCTCTCTGGCACACGGTGTGACTCCTGGGGTCTTGTGCAACGCCAGGAGCTAGACTGGACGAGGCTCCTGCGTCACTTCCAACCCGGAACGCTCGGAGCCTCCGCGAGCAACCTCCGCACGCCCCGCCCCGCCCTGAGCGCCAGCTCCGTGCTGCGCATGCGCGGCACCGCCCGGCGGGGCAGAGGCCAAGGGTGAGGGGCCGGCCCCGCCCCGCGGCAGCGGCGCCATGGCGGGGGAGGGCAGCGGCCCCGTGCCGGGGGATGGCGCCGGCCCGCCCGCCCCGGAGCGGGTGCTCTTCCCGCCCACCTTCAGCGTGTCCGAGATCAAGAATAAGCAGCGGCGGCACTTTATGTTCGTTCGCTGGAAGCAGCAACAGAGGAAGGTGGGATGGGCTGTTGCCGGGGGGCGCGGGAGGCCCGGGTCTGGCGGGTCGGGCTAACGGAGCGCTGTCCCTCTGCCCGCAGGAGAAGTTGGCCCTCAAGAAAAAGCGGAGGAAGGAGCGAGAGGCCCTCGGAGACAAAGTAAGGACTCCGGCCGCAGGAGCCGGTGTGGCGGCGAGGCCGCTCCTGCCCCGCCGCCAACGGGGCACGGCTCGCCAGGGTGAGGGTCCTGCAGCTCTGCCCGGAGTTGCGGCTCCTCGGCTTCGTCAGCCAAAGGGTTTGTCCAGACTTCAGAGAAGCGGAGCAGTGAATGCAGTGAGGGTGATAAAACACTGCAACAGGCTGCCTAGAGAGGTGGTGGATGCCCCGTCCCTGGAAACATTCAATGCCAGGTTGGAGGGGCTCAGAGCAACCTGATCTGGTCGAAGATGCTTACTGCACAGGGGTTGGAATAGATGGCCTTTGAAGGCTTCTTCCAGCCCAACCATTCTGTGATTGTATGCTCTCTTTGCTCGCTGGCTGTGGCAGCCTTCAGAGACACTGTTGTCTAGCAGAGGTATCAAACAGCTGACTTCAAAAACCTTGTTGCTCCTGTGTTAAATGATGCTGTAAACAGGCAGAGTGAGTTTTAAACTAATGGCATAAAACCACTTCTAAAAAGTTGTCTCTGATGTGATTGCTATGGCATTTGTTCTGATATTATTAGGATTTGTACTCTAATAGTAATTTCTGTATAGATTAAGAGAATCAGATCTGACCAAACCATGCCCAGACCAGTTATCTGCTAGATTCCAAGCCTAGTCATAAACAAAGGTTTTGTTTTCTCCCCTGGACTGATTGAAGGTAGTCAGATATGAGTTCCTATATTACAATGGGCTCACAAGAATAGTGTAAGTAAACAGGGTAAACACTAAAGGCTATTAGTCATTAAATACTGGATATCAAGGTTTAAAAAGTATTGTTGTTGAAAGCAAAAGATCTTTTTCTTCCATGGAAGACATAAAAGTGGAAAGAAAATTCCCCTCTATTTTTGTTTAGTTTTGAAAAGTGGTGCTTCTCTGCATCTGATGCATTCTGGTGTCCCAATACCTGTGCATATTTTCAATCAAGGTTATGTTAACTTCTTTTTCTAAAGTTGTATCAAATAAATCATACTTCCAATTCTGTGTAGAAATATACACAATATCCTGGTAGCATGAATGTGGTATTTGTAATGCATTTAATAATGACACGAATGTGTTATGTTAATAAACTGTGTATTTTAGGCACCTCCAAAAGCTGTACCAAAGACTATTGAAAATCAGCGAGTGTATGATGAAACCACTGTAGACCCCAATGATGAAGAGGTAACTCCTTTGATTTTTGCATGTGCTATTAAGTTCACCATTTTTTTCCTAAGAAGGGATATAAACTGATTGATAAAACAACATTCACCACTTTCCTATTAATCTGTTGATGAATTACTTTTCACACATGATGGGTTTATTAAGAGGTGATGTCATTCTTTCATTATCTGTATTTGAATAACTGCCTTTTGCATTACTGATACTGTTAGTAAAAGCTGCCCAGGTTCCATCACACTACATTCTTAAAAATGTGAAAACCACATGCCGTTGGATGATTAATTACAGAATACGTCTTGTGAATTGAAAATTAGATCAGATTAAGCAGTTGTTCTTCAGTTATTTCATACATGGTGGATTTAACAAAACTTCTGTTCTCTTCCAGGTTGCTTTTGATGAAGCAACTGATGAATTTGCACCATACTTTAATAGACAGACAGTTCCCAAAATTCTTATTACAACATCAGACCGACCTCGTGGGGTATGTATGTTGTACTTGGAAACCAACTGGCTACAAGCTACCAGGGTTTTCGTCCTATGATTGTTAGATTGAAATGGAAAACCATAGCATTCACATGGATTTTTTTCTTGTAATTTTATTTAGTGCCCAGCTATAACCTTGAATGTGTATGTAGTCTGTTGGTTTCTCTAGCACTGTTTGTTTCTTCCACAAAAAAAAAAAAAAAAAGGCAAAAACCTTGTACATGTGTTCTTGTATTGAAATGATCAGCTTTGCCAGATGGAAGAGATTACTAACATGAAAACCATAAAAGAAATTGCTTTAAAAATGAGAAAAAATGCACTTCAGACAGTTTATCTGAAAACTCAAGACTTGAGTTCATGAAGAAATAGTTATATTGTATTCTGAGATGCTGTGAACTTTCTGTAAACCAGTGTCCTTTATAAATAGTGAGTGTGGAGATTACGCTTTTTGCATTTTCCTGCTTTTCGGTGATGGAGGAAGGGAAAAAAAAAGTCCTTAAAAAATCTCTGGTGTGCTGCAGTCTTTACTGCAAACAAATGTTTTTGCACTAACTGAATTTAATGAAATAATTTAATAGCTTATCTTCAAATCTTTGTAGAGATCCTGGAAGTAATAGATGCTCAGGGAGGGTAGTTGGAATGACCAACCCTCTGTTCTTCTAACAACTGGATTCAGTGCTGAGTTAACAGCGCAATTTAACTCCCTGTTTTGCAGAGAACAGTGAGATTCTGTGAGCAGCTGGCTACTGTGATACCCAACTCACATGTCTACTATCGAAGAGGACTGGCTTTGAAAAGAATCATTCCACAGTGTATTGCAAGGGACTTCACAGATTTAATTGTCATTAATGAAGATCGCAAAATACCAAGTATCCTTTTGTCTACTTAACAGGGAAAGAAAACAGTTCTGTTGTGTGCATCAGAGATAGACTTTATTCTGTTTTCTTTCTCTTCACGGTGCAAATTACAGAGCTAAAAATCATGGTGCCAACTTGAGTGTCTGATGGCTAATGGAACTTGGAATTACTAAAGGAAGTGTGGAGATATGTTGGCATTTTTGTTGTTTGTAATGCACTGTTATTATTTCAGTAAATTTAACAGTTTGATTAATTAACAAGTTTCTTCTGACCAGGAAGATCCATTCTGTTTCTCTGGCTAGATAAAACATTACGAATTTGTTAAATGAGAAAGCAATAGAGGATAATCTTTGTTAGCAATTGAAACAAAATGTAATGGACATCCTTCAGAAAGCTAATTAAGTCATTTGGGAATGTATGTTTGAACATACAACAAAACCTTGGGCACAGATTATGGATCTAAACCTCTAATAAAATACTGCATTTTCCATAGAATGTTCCTCTGTAAATTACATGCTCAATTTTACCAGCCTTTTTTTTTTAACTTGGTGCACAGATGGTCTTGTTTTAAGTCATCTGCCTGATGGTCCAACTGCTCATTTTAGAATGAGTAGCGTGCGTTTGCGTAAAGAAATAAAGGTGAGACTCAAAAAAACCTTGAAAACTGGGTCATCTGTTGGTTAATGACAAATACATCCAGTCTACTTCAACTGTCAAAACTGCATTTTGATATGATTCAGCTTGATCTTGTAAATGTGTTCTTTTTGGTAAGTTAACAGGAGGCTATGGACTAGTGTATTCTACTTCATAAGCAGCATTTTTCCATTTTCAAGCTGATTTGCTGTATTTCTTTAACTGCCAAATAATCTGAGTCTGACAAGTATATTTAAAATCATGTCATTAAACAGCAGATGATAACCTGCATCAGTAGGAAATATCCCACATCTAGCATACACACAATAGGTATATAAAATCAGCTGTATAAAAGGTTTCATTTGATGTAGTTTGTCTTGAATAAAACAGTTCTTGTTCCTGTAGCCCTGCCACCTCTTCTGTAGTATTGCTTACTTAGCCCTAATTAATGTGCAGTAAAGTGGGTTTTCTTCTTTGAAATAAGTAATCTCTAATTAGTTTTTATTGAAGAAGCAGCCCATATACTCTGTCCTATATGTCCCTAGTTGGTATGAGCACAGAGGGAATACTCCTATGATAGGCAGAGTGCATTATCTGCTGTAACAGGTTCTGCCAAGAATAAAAAACGGTGCAGGAGAAAATGTAAAATTATTTGTGCTTTTTCATTGAATTTATATTGTTGAACCAAAATTCTTTATGTTACCAGCTGCTCCTTATTTATGAACTCAGGTTGTGTTTGAAAAAATGATTAGGGCATGTTTTTGGCCCTGTCTTCCTATTTCAAACACTTCTTTGACAATACATTGAAGTCCTTTTGCATTCCATCTGTTCACTGTCATTTCAGCGCAAAGGGAAGGAGCCCACAGAACACGTCCCTGAAGTGATCCTGAATAACTTCACAACGCGCCTCGGCCATTCCATCGGCCGCATGTTTGCCGCTCTCTTCCCACACGATCCTCAGTTCGTTGGAAGACAAGTAGCTACATTTCACAACCAGAGAGATTACATCTTTTTCAGATTCCACAGGTGCTGTTTGCCTCAGAACTCATTTACAAGTCAGAGAGAATACTCTTGTAACTTAATTCCTAATTTTAATTATTTTCTTCCCCAAGATATATCTTCAAGAGTGAAAAGAAAGTGGGAATTCAAGAACTTGGGCCACGTTTTACATTAAAGCTGAGGTCACTTCAAAAAGGAACCTTTGATTCCAAATTTGGAGAATATGAGTGGATTCATAAGGTTAGTAATGATAATAGTCCTGCTCGGGGAGCTAAATCTGACATGAAATGTAACCAAAAATCTTACCCTAGAAAACTGGTATAAATGCAGCTCTCAGTGTGGAAGTGTTTAACTGAAGTATTTAAAGGTGTATTTTGAGAAACATGCAAAGCAGAAACATTCTCCTGTATTTCAACTCAAAAATAAAAATAGCAAGGATGATGATGATGGTCAATGCACCATAAACTACTTATTTGCAACTCTACTGTACCATTACACTGTCTGCCCTGCTATAAAATGGACTGGTCATCCTTGCTTGTGTTTCATCCTGTTGCATGAACTTGCTGGTAAGCAACTTTTTTTTTTTTTTTTTTTTTTTTTTTAATTTCAGCGTCGAGAAATGGACACAAGTAGAAGAAAATTCCACTTATAAATGAGATCTGCCAATTGCTGGTGACCAGGAATACAGCAGCTGCTTTGAACTACAGATGATCTTGGATTCCTAACTAATGATAATGATACCGAACAGTATCTGTCTGTAGAAAGACAAACAGCAAACATTAAAACTTTCTACAGCAGCAGATCAAGTAGGATGTGCTTTTCTTCCTGGCTGTAGCCAACATGACAAGGACAGTGACTTTTTCCAGTTTAGCAGGAAAAACTATGGCCATGTTTGAGCAACTTGTCATTTAGCTATCACTAAGAATTTGCCAGAAGTGCTGCTGTGCTGTAGAAACAGATTAGGCTTCACAACATCGAAGACAGCAAATATGTTGGTTAAAGAAATTTTCAAAATAAAGTATTTATAGTTTTGCAGCTTTGTTTTATTTTTTTTTTCTGTTAAACCAGACATCTTCAGTTAATCAGGTAAGAGATAAGTATTTTAGACTTATTTCTAACTTACAGTATGCTGGTTCCCTGACAGTACTGGAATAGTTTTCCAAAAAGGTTCTCCTATCCAGAGAACATGGAGAAGGCAGTATGCAATCCATGAAATCCATGGTATTTTATTTCATTAGCATTTTGCATAAAATAGGCGTGTTGCTGAAGTTACAAAAACAATATGCATAACTCCTACAGGTATCTCTTCTGTAAATATCACATTGACAAGGAGTCTACCAAAGCAGTTGAAAGGAAACAAAGATGGGAAAGAATTTGTAAAACCCCCATACAGGAAGTACATAAAACTATGCTGTGACTATGTGAGGTCTGAGCAGGATTTTCCCCATTACAATTTTAAAAATGTTTCTTCAGCCTCACAGTAACACTCAAGTTGATATTATCTGCACATAAACTACTGTTTTGCCTTAAGTTAGCACATTCACTGGCAGCTAAGAGGTCAAGTTTTCTTTGAGCTACTTTCCTTTCATATACAGCTGTGCTTTTTCATATTTACCTAATGAATAAGAAGGCACAGAGTAAGTTATCTCCTAGGGTAGAATTACTCATTAAGATAAAGAATAATTTACTGTGTCTTAATGTGATGCCTATGATATGGCACAGCTATATAGCTGAATTATAAACAGTCCAAATTTTTTTTGTTTTATTTCTCTTACACTTTTAAGTATGATACTGCTGGAACCTCGTTGTTCTGAAGGACTTTTAACCCCAGGCAGACTTAGAGCAGCAGAGAATATTTACACTCCTCTTTGCTCTTCAGCTGCTAGTGATGCACTGACTGAGGTGCCACCATACACTGAAGTTAATCAAATTCTTACAGTAATTTCAAGGCCAGACTAAGACAGTTTATTTTTTGCTTGGCATATAAAACTGATTCCTGTATGAAACAGAAACACGTATCTAGCGTACAGTTCATCTGGAGAGGTAGATGGTAAGAAGTTTGATGACAGTAGCACTTTTAGAGTTAGATTTGGCACATTAAAGCTAAGCTTTTGTACAGACTTCAAACCAGGCTGCTCCTTGAGGCACTCTGCCCATACACACATCAGCAGGTAGGAAAAGATGCTAAAAGATCTGAAAAACAAAACCAAAATCTAGTTAGAAAGGTATCACTGCTAAATGATGCAGAACTCTTAAGAATACATGTTTCAGAATATACCATGGACAACTATTTAGGAAAAAGTACCCTCTTTTTCTACTGCAGCTTTATAAAATACTAGTTTAAAAAATAATCTCTTAATGAAGCTATCCCTAAAGATAGAAGAAAAGAATCAAAGCTCTTACAAAAGACCTGAAGCTTAGTGTTTCCTGGAAACAAAACTGCTAAGTGGAAGGATAGAAGAAGCTGTTCCCAGTCACTTTTTGCCTGCCTGAACACCAGGTTTTGCCTTTGAAAAGCAGGGAATTTGTTTTGTAACTAACAAATTACACTTCCTCTTCAGTGAGGTGGTGCTGACTGTGCAAACATGAACACTATTGGCTCATCAAGAAAACACAAGGAATCACCTCTTTTCAGGAAGTGCCTGCAACAGTACTGCAAAGTGAAGGAGTTTCACATATAGGTAGTGTAACTAAAACAGAAAGGAGTTCTATTCCAAAGGCTGTAACTGAGAAAGAAACAGCCTTTTATGACCTGTATATGCAGGTGTTGTGTGAGACAGAGGAAACATTGTTTCACTACATCCACACCCAGGAATCCAGAATTTACCTTAGCAAACCCTGGTGGGGAAGTGTATGTTACTGATGAAGTATAGTTTATTTGGCTTTGTATAAGTTATCAGTCTATAAAGCTTAGAGATGATCTGATTTCTTCCTTGGATTAGTGCTTACAGCTGAAGCTACACTAGTGAAACATCCAAGAGCATTTTTCAAATAACAGTAGTTGGCAAAAATTCATGGCAAAAATTCACAGTAGAAGTAACTTTAAAAGCTACAACAACTCTCAAGCATATTTCAGTTATACTGTTGGAATTCACTGCTCAAAATAATGTGGGAAGTAGTTTTGCTTGTTAAATAGTTAAGCTGTTACTAGTCTGGTCTATAAACATGGTTGTTCTGCTAGTACACACATCTGGAACTTTTCTACAGTCTGCTTGAGGGGAGAACAATTTTAATAATTCAATCTGACTGTGGTCAGCTTTCTATAAAGCTGCCTAACAGCACAATTTAAATCTAGCAAACTGTAGTTCTTTGGATGATATAAGTCAGCTACACAACCAGAATTTTTCAAGGTAAAGACTCAACATGAGACTTAGGATTGTGAATTACAGTTAACTGTTTATCAGGTGCTTTGAAATAACGTCTGTGCTCTCATCTCCAACAGATCCAAGTCAAGGGGCAACAGGAAAAGGGAACATGGTAAAATCATCATGAGTTTACTGTGGTCAAAATAACTAAGTTATTGTGACTTTCTGAGTTTTGGTGAAACTATTGTGGATCTAAAACTCACCTTTCTAAAGAGGTTAGCCTAAAATCTAATCACCAAAATGCCAGATTGAGTGAGTAGCCTTCCTGGTGATAGCAGTAGTTCTAATGAACCTAAGAAAGTTTTGGAATGAAAATCCAAATACAGAGTATTCCAGTTTCTAGTTATTTAAACTGCTACCCCATAGTAGCTTACTTGAATATAGGCTTTTAGAAGTACATACTTTAAGAAGTATATATGTTTTCTTTTGGCAGAGAGGGCATCTCCCCCCCACAGTGGTCACTGCTCTCCTTGGGAACCACCACCACTGATCTGTTTTTGGAGCTGAAGTCTGGTTTATCTGCCACAATCAGGATTCACCACATATGCTGTCAGGCAATTCTATGTGAGAAAAGGGAAATAATACCCTTACAGAGAGGAAGATACAGCCCAATTACTGTTCAGCTGGTGAGTCTAAACAGCAGCTCAGGAGTAGCTGACCCCACTACTTTGCTACAACAGAAATTGGTGGAAGCTCTGCAACAGCAAAGTGCTATTCATAATACCTGTGGCCAACACATGTCCAGTTCAGAGCTGGGACTAGAAAAGGGGAGAAGGGACCAAATATAGGGATCCAAACCAACACCAGCTGCACAAGTCAGATGTTTCTGAGTGCCTTTCATACAGCCTGTCTCATTTAAATGACAAAAGAGCTTATGAATTGTAATTCAAGAACTTACCACTGAAAGATACCGAAGTAGTTCACATAATTACAAAAATGAACAAACTTTCTGGGGTCTGAATGGATTTGTACTTGATGATACTCCCGTCAGTAGGGGATCATGTTGTGCATTCTGCAGGCAGAATTGCTTCAAGTCAGCTGCAGCTTGAGAAACCTGGTTATAATAAAAGCTGGCATTAGAATTCACAGAACACTTTACCGAGGATGTGGTTTTTACACTGAAAAGTGTAAAGACTGCTATTAAATGATTCTCCAATACAGCTTATGTAGATTTTATGCAATAACTTCATTGTAGGGTTTTTTTGTTTCCTTAAGACAAGAAGATGAACTATGTAAGAATGAGAACTGATTTGGATGTTTTACTTTCCATGTTAAACTTCTAAGTATGAACGGTGACACATGAGCAAGATTTTGGAGATGGCTTGATTAAATATATGTTCTAGCATAAACATTTAAAAATACTGTCTATTGTTTAACATGTTCTACTCGACTGAACTGGCATTTCAGGCTCCCTTGGAAAGTAATCCTTATGAGATAATGGGGTTCTGAGCACCCTTATAAGGGGTTTTTGGCATGCTGTACCTTCCCAAAAACTGAACAGTGAAAAATTCTTTGTCTTGCTTTTCTCTGCTGTAACTCTGAACTCATAAAATAGAACGATCAAAGTTTCAAAAAGTTGCATCGTGCACTTCGTAACTGCAGTTCGCCCAGTTTCTCTGCCGTGCCAGGCGCGGTCTCACCCCGGCCCGGCACAAGTTCAATGCGCTTCGTGTGCCTGGCAGCGACATCTCCATCTTGCCGTGCCGGGGCCAGCCCAGCCCGTTGTGGCCCCGGCTCGGGCGGCCTCTCCCCAGAGCCCGACGGAAGGGCGCTCCTGGCTCCGAGGGCACGAACGGGCAGCGCGGGCCGCGTCCA
>WEIU01001170.1:591296-613788 GCA_013389925.1 Aegithalos caudatus | reverse complement strand
CCGGGACAGGGACCCGCCCGCGGGCACAGAAATAGCTCCGCTCCGCTTTCGTGGTGTGGTCTGGAAGGGGAGGCTACTGTCACACCAAGGTGGCGAATATGGGTGATAATATCCAATGGGCTCCAAGTTGTTTTGGAGGTTATTTTGAGATGCAATGAATGAAGTTCCTAACTTAGTCCTTGCTAGCGGTTTTAGTGTTGAGTAGCCTGGAGGATCAGTTCACTAGTCCTAGTTCATTGCAGAAAGTGCCCGGGAACGGTAGTGAAGCCGGGAGCATGGGGTGACATCAGGTACTGCAAAATGCAGCGTCTTCCCTGCAGGCAGGAGCAAAGGCAGGAACACGAGCTGTGACCTGCCTGTGGCTGGGCATGACCGGAGGAGTGATGGGTGTTACACTCGGGTCATTTGGGGGAGCTTGCAAGTAAAGACACGGGCCTTGTTCAGTAGGTATTTCTCACTGACATGAGGACATCTTAATTCCACAGTGCCAGGGTGAGACTTGGATGGTCTGGTCACTCGTGCTTAAGAGCAGGTGAATTAGAAGTAGCTGGGGTAGAGGCAGGAAGAGGAGATCTCCTGTTGAGATCAGAACAGCAACAGCAGGTTGAAAATCCAGAGGAGGTTTGTAACCTCAGAGGGGCTGGAAGAGCCTTCAAAGTGAGAACACCAAGGAACCTCCTAACAAAAAGAGAAAGATGGAAACAAGCTTTTTAGCAGGGCCTGTTGCAATAGGACTGGGGAATGGTTTTAAACTAAAAGAGGGTTATTAGATACGAAAGGAAGAAGTTTTTTACACTAAAGGTGGTAAAAGCCTAGGACTGGTTAACCAGAGAGGTGGGACATGCCCCACCCCTGGAAACATTCAAGGTCATATTGGACTTGGGGGTCTGGATGAGCCAGCCAAGTGGGAAGTGTCCCTGCTCACTGCAGGGCTTGGACTAGCTGATCTTCAAAGGTCCCTTCCAACCCAAACCATTCCATGATTCGATAACAATGTTAAGACAGATCCATGGTTATAATTTATGGAAGTATTTTTCTGACATGGTTGCCCAGCACAGTCACACTTCCTCGGAACACTGCATTTGGCCAGCACAATGTGTTTGCTGCAGTTCACAATAATTGTCACTTTATTACATCCAGGCCCTGCAACAATCTTGTTTTGTGGGAATTTAGTTGTGTATCTTTAGGAAAACAGTGGAACTGTGTAGAAAATTATATACTACCAAACTGTTTTTTATGAAAGGGGAGAAAATGTTAAGAGGAAGTGCTCTAGGGCAGATTTCTTAGAGCCGCAGGGCTATGATTTAGCAATTCCCCCAGTTACTTAGGTGATACTCACTTGTGTAGAGGGTGTGGTTGATTCTGTTTACAGTTGGCTGGAAGCTTTCTGCCTCAGCACAGACACAACTTCCATTTTCGTAAGTGGAATGAAGATCAGTAAATGAAAAAAAAGGATATTTATGGAGCAACTTCTCTCATAAATTTACTATCATGAAACTCATTCTTAAAGAATGCTTCAATCAAGAAGAAAGTTAGAAAGTGCACCTGGCATTTGCTGTGGTGACATAGAGGGACCAACATGTCATTGAATCAAATGAGACCTCGAACATCACAGGTGAGTTTTTGTACTTTTTCACAAATATATTTTTAGATTTCACAAATAAATATATATATATTATTAAAATAAGGTTCTAGAAGACCTGAGAGGAAAAAAAAGTGCTTTTAAAATAGTATGTATAGGAAGAATTATTTTCTAGTTCATATTAAGTAACTCAACATTTGCAGAAATATTTAATATGGCTTATTTGCATGGCTTCTAGCTAAAGAATATTGTCAATACTATCTGATTTTTACTAAAAATATCAAGACCTGGAAATTAGCAGTGTTACAACTACCGCAGGTATTAACATAGCCCAAGTGAACCTTGCTTAGAGCCAGCTTAGTTATTCTTTTTGCAGACATTAGCCAGGAGCATTTTTGTGTTTCCAAGGTATTAACAACAGTCAGAAATATTTTGAAATTTTTTTCTTGATGACATGATGAAGTTGTGGTGCTATTTTAATCAAGCTTTCAGGGCTTTGCATTTTTTATGAGAGGAACAAAGGTAAGATTTCAGCTGAGGGATTCTTGTAGTCATGACACTTTCCAGAGTATCAATAGTTTTTGATAAGATCTCTCTGGTGCTCTCACAGTGATACACATCAGTAGCACAGGCTCTCTATTATCTCACTTTCATTGGGCAGCTTGTTCTAATGTAACTTATTTTGATGCTGTCAGCTGGCACTCAGTCACAAATTTCTCTGCTGTTCTCACTATCTGGTCATCACTGTGAGACACTTCTAGTCTCACTGTTCTAGCCCCTGTGCTAATAGCAAAGGAACCATTCCTGCCTACACAAATTGGAAGTCCACCTAAACAAAAGAAAGCATACAGGGAGAGGATGATAACACATTTACATCTGTTATTTTTTTTAGGTGGTGGAGCTTCATGTCTTCTATGTCCCAGCAGAAGTGTGGAACTTCAAGCTGAACACAGTTCCTGTAGCTCTTGCTAGCAAATTCATCTCAGCCGGATTCATAAGGTGAGTGTGGCTTTAGGTTTCATGTATGTGGTATGTCCTTCACACTGGCCTTCAGTCTTTTAGTCCAACTGTTGCTCTAGAGAGCACAATTACATCTGCCAGCAGAAACTTGTTGTCTAATTAGATTTCTGGAGGGTAAGTGGTGACTATAACTGGCATTATGTTAATTTGTACTGTATCAGGCTTAGCTCCCTTGCAGCCCATGTAGACCATTGAAAAGCACTTCCAGAGCAGTGCTGGTATTTCTGCAGAATGATTTATATTGTAGAATCATATCTTATATTCTATCTCCTTTTGCCTGATTATCAAAAGCTGGAATTCTTTTGGGCAATGGGCCAGCTTCAAGACAGTGACATCATGAAGACGGGATAGCCTGTCAGTTCCCAGGAGCAGGGATATGATGATCTGAGCTCTCCCAGTCCAGAGAAAGAGCTGAAGCCTTGTTTCCCAAGGGGAAGCATTACAGCCCATGAACCAGCAGCATTATCTATTACTTCTTGAGCATTGAAAGGCTGTGCACAACACCACATACTGTCTGTGCTCTCAGGTAGATGTTTGAAGGACTTAGTGAAAGAATACCCTAGTTCCTAGGTACAAATCTGGCACAGGGAGATGCGTTTTTAATCTGTGATAACTTTGTAAGTTTTATTTGTACTCCTAAACATTTTGCTCACAAAATCTGTGTGTCTGTATTGTGGTAAGAAGTTGTAGAAAAATCAAATAATGTAAAGATGTGCATAGAAATGGAGCTTTTATGTGCATCTTGTCTACACCTGTACAAAGCCTGTCAATTCAGCTAAAACTGCAAGGGATAGAGGTTTTAATTAATTTAAATTGAGTCTTGTATTATCCACTTAAGACAATATACAGTGTAGCTGAAAAGACTGACAACAGTCAGGTATGAGCATGTAGGGCAGAATGTATTCATTCTCACAGCTGCTTTTGTTGAAAGGCTGCTCAAAACCAGAGAAAATAAATGCACATACCCATTTTGTTTGCTGTTCTAGTCTGCAGCAGAGGTGCAGAGTACATGTCTGAAGTGGTAACTTCATGTCATGGACATCTGTCACTGCCCTATAGTGTAACATGGACATCTGTCACTGCCCTTTTCTAGTGTAAATTTATTTCATGGAGGCATCAAATTAAATTATGATCCTCACTGATTTCAGTGGGTTTGTATCTGCCTGGGTATTGTTGCTTGCTAATGACTCCTTGATAATTGTTAATTAAGTATTCTATGGGTACTATGCAATGTTGCAGTACATTATCATTACCAATAACTAGCACCTGGCCAGTGAATCACTGTCTTTAAAAACAAAAAATATTTATTAAAAGTTGTTTTGTTATAATCCAGAAGAGGGAATGGCAGCCTTGCTGGTGCTCCCGTGGCTTGGACATTGTTGCTAGCTGTGTTGTTCAGTCAGCTTGACAATTCTAGTGCTGTCTGAATCAGCTTTACAGAGGATTCCTAGGTCAAAGTACAGGCCACTTCCATTAGCTGTGAAATTAGAGGGAGATATTAAGGGTGCAATTGTCTATGGCCCTGAGTTCTTGTTCCCATGAACTTGATTTCTCAGCCTTTGTGAGCTTTTTTTTTTCCTTCATTCCTCACTACAGAAGCCAAACTTTTATTATTTCAAGATGAGATGGCTGCAATGAACTCTAGTTTGCATTACTTTTAAAGGGACACCTTGAAGCAAGTGACGTGTGTGACTGTTTTCTGCCAGCCAGTGGCAGCAAGTGACAGACTAATATTATTGTATTTTCCTAGCAGCTGCACTGCCAAATAACTTTCTGCCCTATATGTCAGGGTCTAGGTACCTAGATATTTTTACCCCATTATACATTTTAGATGTGTCCACTCTGCAGACTTTGGTCCCCTCTGCTGGATGCCTGTGCTCCAGGGCAGTTTCATGATCTTGAGGAGGCCCCTCTAAGTCCAAGGTATTTGAAATAATACAAGGGAAGTATTGTAGCCCCCTGAAATATTGTGTTTGTGAGATGAAAGTGATAGTGTTTTTACTACATACACGAGGTGTGAACTGGAGGCCTATAGGGCTGCTTGCAAGTGCAAACAAACCTTGACAGATTAATGTTGAAGACTTGTTCAAATGGAAGATCTGGCAGGTTCTTGTCTCTACTGTTTGCTGAGAATGCCATGTGCAATCCCCCAAGCTGTGTCTGTGCATTGCTTGAGAAGTGAGAGCTGCCTGGGCCAAAATCGTCCTACCACCTAATCTGCATGGGTGATTTCCAGTCTCAGGCCTGCATTTGTTCCCTGGCATTTTTATATGGCAGCATAGAACAATTGGAATTGATTATGCAGTGCTGCAGAGCTTTGGAATGCCTCTGGCACATTTGGATTTATTGTGCAGAGATGCTTTTTTATTCTGTAGTGATTTTTCTACTGAGCTCATTACCTAAATATTTGCATACTTTCAAGTAATACATTAAATGATGCAATTCATATTTGTGTCAGCATTCTCATCCTCAAACCATGGTGGAAATGTTCACACTGTAGTGTTTGGGTTTTATTTAAAATACATTTGTATGCACATACCCAACTGTGGATTTGTGTTGGAGAAGACAAAAGCAAAGGAATGTGCCTGCTGCTTAAAGTGGACAGTGATGAAGGCTCCTCTGGCCCTGGGTCTTTGAAGGGAATGTTCAACAGTCCTGGTCCAGCCCCAGGAAACTGTGTCATTTATATGGAAGTGCATGACTGTAGCTGCCAGTGTTGTTGTTATTAATCTGCAGACAAGCAACAACATTCTGAAGAAGTAGGTTTCAAATTTTGTCTGCTTCCATGTTCTCCCTTTGTATGAGGCTGATACAATGTGAGTCTTGCCAGTTAGAGTTAGGACAGTGCAGTGTTCTGCCTGCCACGCCAGCTCTCTGGCCTGTCTGTAACTGGCTTCAGTCCTAGGACATGGTTCCCAGTTTTGGTCATTCTGTCTGTGCAAGCCAGCACATACAGACCATTATCTTCCCCCTCCTACTAGCTAGCCATCACTATTTGATCTTATGGATGTATTAATGAATGACAACATTCTAGGGTGTCTCCTCACATCACATTAAGAGTGCTGCGGGAGAAACTTGGAGAGTACCTGGGTGGAGTGACAGTCGCAGATAAATTCAGATTTTTAAAATGCATTGGGAAAAAACTAGCGGTGGTAAGTTAATTTTTTTTTTCTTAAGTGATGTTCTGTTTTATAATGTAAAGCAGAAATTTCATTCCTGCAGATGGGATAGTATCACATAAAGTAGAGATAACTTGAGGAGCACTGTTTGCATTTCTTTTAAACATGCTGCAGCATAAACTCTTGTCAGAGCACATTTATTTTCCCAAGTGCAAAGGCACAGCTGGACAGTTATATCAGAAATACCCTTTAAAGAAAATGGTGTCATTTAACAGTTGCCATTCAGTGAAAAGATGATATTTTTCATAAATCCATGAATTAAATGTAATAAATCTGGTTGCATTAAAAAATCCCCTAACCCATAAGGCCATTATTACCCATACGTGGTTGGGAATATAGCAGTTGACAAATTTGCAATGGAAGCTCAGTCAGAGTTCCTCTAATGGTTCCTGCTGTGATCTGCCTTAAAGGCTTTAAGACATCATTCTCTGAATGAAAACTTCTCTGGATGTTCCACTGTTTAGTCCAATAAAACAGCCTGAGATATAAGTAATAAAACTACTACCTGTGTGAATCATAATTGTTCCTCACATCAATTCTACATATATATCTTAAAAAGTATAGCTAAAGATTAAATAAACTTGAAAATTAGTCCAACTGAAAGTTTGTTCATGTAATACACAAAGATATAAGTCATTTATGTAAGTATAGAATACTTTTTCCATGTCTCATTTCACCTCTTCCTCATGGATTTGGAAATTAACTACAAGCAGGAAATTTGGTGCTATTCTTTATTTCATTTCTAGTTGAATTATCACTAAAACCACTCTCACAAAAGACTAGAATAAATACTCAGTAATATGGAAAAACTAGGTGGAAAAACTTGAAAAGAAACTTAAAAGGCTGTGACACAGTCTAATTTGGAAAGTATGCATATGTTTTCAATGAATTGAGGTCTTTTTAACTGGATGATAAGTAAGATGGTTAATTTTCTTCCCCACATAGTTCAGAGATAAATGGAGATTTTTTTCCAGCCTTTATAATGTCAGCAAATGAATATAATATTTTATGTTAATTGAGAATTAAAGATACTGGTAATATACATGAAGATTTATAGAGACAAATGAAAGATACAGTTTTACTTTGGGGTATTTACTGTTGCTTGATGTTTAACTTTATAACAAAGCGTAAAGCAATAAACCAACTGCTTTATTTGTTGTTTAGGGTCATGGTAACCTCATTGAATTACATCTCCATGATCAAATATTTGTTAAGTGTTCTCTCCCTTTAGTCTTCTGTTTCACAATTCTAACAATGTAACCAGAACAAAGAGCTGTGCCCTACTTGCAAGCAAGGGTCTTTTAAATGAAAATACAAACTAAAATCTTGTCCTTTTTTGCATAGAAGCTGTGTGTTTAATTCAATACAATTATTTCAATATAAGCTCATGTTTCTTCTCCTTACATTGGAGCACATCTTTCAAATATATATTGACTCATTTAGACTTTCTCTTAGGACCACTGTTGAAATGTGAAAGTGTATGCCACAAAAAGAATATGAAGAAAAATTATAAATACCAGAAGATATAGGATAATATTAGAACTTTTTCCATATAAATAAAATATTTTGCAAGACTGTATTAGGTGAATAGAGAAAATTATGTGAGACTCAGCATTTCTGTCCAGATTCAGCTTGAAGCAACTTTTGATAAAGAAAGTTGAAAATTTTCTTTTCCTATGACTGTTGGAACAGATCTTTTGAATCTTAAGAGAAAGTGTAAAGGATAAAAAACCATTCAGTATGTGCATGTAGTCTTGTGGGTCTGATTAAAATCTTGAAAAGTAGACGGTTTCAGAACTGTGTCAGAAAATACAATTGTAATCTAAGATACTTTTTCCCTATAAGGCCACTACAGATTATAGTGCTGGTTATAAAAGAACTCAGTATGTAAAAATGACAATGGAATGCATATTACAATACATGACAATAGAATGTCACATGCAACATTATAGATAAGAAATGTATTCAATATTGTATTTGTTACACTTCCATACTTTATTTTCTGAGGTCAAAGCAAAGCAGGAAACAGAACTGGAACTGAAGTCATTTGCTCCTCCTTATGTAAGTACAAATTGGCTTGTAAGCTACCATTTTCAGAAGATTTATATTGCACATTTTCTTTGCCCTGCCTGATTAATATACTATGTATTTTCAGGCACTTTATCCTGAATTATATTTATTACCTGGAGTGGAATATTTTGACGATGTTTATTCATTACCATCATCAACTCAACAGAAACATCACATTATTGAAAAAGCTAATAGGTTTGGTGATAGATCAAGATTATCCAGCCTTTCCCAACAGAAACCTGAAAAAAGAAAACCATTTTTAGAAAGTATACAAAGCAGGCCTCAGGTAGAAAATCTGGAAGTGCTCAGTCCTGTGGAATGGTGTGAGAAAGAATCTGTTCCAGTTTCATACACAAACAATACGCAGGACAATAACAACAGGATTCCAGAAAAACAGTTTGGAGAAAAAGGTAAGCTTAACCAGTGTAGTGAAGGAGGATGATGAATGAGAAGAAAAATAAATATTATGGTTAAAATTTACAATGAAATAATATCTCTGTTTCATATTATCAATGATAATATGAATCATCTGATGGGTCTCTCTTCAAGTCGTTCAATTCCTGCAGATCAGGAGTTTGGAAAGTGTGACCTGGTATTACAGACCTCTGAGCAGAATCATCTCAGCCAAGATCAAGAAGAGTGCAGTGCTCCTAAGTGGAATGACAAAGCCAAAGGAACTGCTCTTACTCATCTAAACGACAGTGATGAACAAGGCCAGGGTAACCAAGGACCCCAAAATCACATTAAATATCAGAAGGGTACAAATGTTTGTTATTGTCTTTTTGCTAAAGCAAGAGTTCTAGAAAGTCAGCAAAGTAAAGCTAAGTTTCAAGAAATCTGTAATTAAAGTGTAAGTTTCAATAGCACTATCACAACAATATCCCATTTTTTAAAAATAATTATATATTTCAAAGAGATGTAGTTTTACCTCATGAGTCCCTCGTTATCAGTGTGCTGATACTTTACTATGGTTTATTCATTTGTCTAATCACCAGAATTAGTCAGATATAAATTCTAATAATAAAAACGAGAATTTATTTGTTCTTTTATTTTTCTTTATTTCTTTCTTCTGTTATTCATGGAACATTTCCAAATCCTAGAGATAACACCACTTGCCGTGTTGATTCACTGAATTTCCAATACAGGTTGGAAAGTCCAGTCACTGACAGTCAAACCAGCCTGATTTTTGCAAGTGTAATCCATGTATTCTTGTTATCACTATCCTGTCACAGAACTAGCAAGCATGGAAAATAATGAGCACCAAAAAGATACCAAATTAAGGAGTGACAGAACACAGGATGCTGAAATTCTTAATATAATGAAAGATGAAACTACAGTTTATATCCACAAAAAACAAAGGTTAGCAAATAATGAATCTTCTAAAATAATGGATAATATTAATTCACTGATACGAACTTACTTTGCAGACTTCAAATAAATGAAAAAAAAGGAGGGGGAAAAATCATTTCAGTCAATGAGCTTTCACTTGTTTTTTTGATTTTATCTTAGCTTGGAGCAAAACAGAACTAAGAAGACTAGAGCTGGTCTTGGTGAAAAACTGGATAATCAGGTATGTTTTTCAAGGTAACATTCCTAGTAATCTTGAGCAATAAATATAGTCCTCCACCTAAAAACCGTCTAAGTTTGTAAGACTGGTGACTCATTATAAATATGAAAGATTTGAGAATAATTAAGAAAAATTAATTAAGGCACTGCTACTTAGCAGATTTTCTAATGAATATCAACTATGTTTCTAAACAATTTAAATCTGCAATTACAAATTTTAGTTTAGAAATTGGCAGGTTTTGATTTCATAATTAATGAACCAGGTGGCCATTTTAAGGCCCTTAGTTCCTGGTCTTGCATGGGAATGTCAGTAACTTGTGGGGTTATGGACATGGACAAGAACAATTAGCAATAGTCTGCAGTTTTGTCTGTATGTTCTTTGTGATGTAAGTGTTCAGTGTTCTCATTTTGTTTGCAGAGATCCTGCTGTTTGTAATTTAGTAGTCATGTGAACTGATAACAGAATAAAAAAGCCTACCTTCAGAAGTCAGATTCAGCCCTCTCATTCACTCAGGTCACATTCAGGGCATGTGTCTATTGTAACTATTCAGAATTATGGTTATGTACTTACAGTTATGTCTTTTGACTCTATAGGCAGAGGAAAACAAGCAAAATAATCTTACTTGTCCAAAAGAGTATATTTCACCTCCTTGTCCACCTTTTTTGGCACTTACTGTAAATCCAGCTCAGGTTCCTGTAATTCAAGCAGCAAGTGAGTACATGATTCCAAGAAATTGCAAGGAAATGAACATTTAATCAAGACTGAAGAATCAATGAAGACATAAATACCTACACCATATACATTCATTCACAGTATTGTTACGAATTTTGATTTATGATTAGAAAATTCTAGGTATTTATGATTCATGGGCTGTCCTAGAGCTTGGCAGGTTCCCAGCACTAGAAAACCCAACTTGTCAGGTTGTGAATGGAAGGAGAAAAGGAGGGAGAAAAGATTAAATACTGCAGGCTCAAGTGAAAATGTAGCAAAGAAAATCACAAGTATTGTTGCTGAGGAGGAGGATAGTGAGAAGTTGAGTCTGACCTATTGTTGCAGGCTAGTGGAAGTCTGAGGTATTGTCCTGCCAGCTGGAGTTTAAGGCAAGATTTCTCCACAGTTTATATTGCACTGTATTTTAAGCAGGAAATAGTCTTTTGGAGGCGTTTTTGGCTTCATTGGCAAAATGAAGCAGTTTGCAAAGTGAATATATTTCTTGATTACATAGATTTAGTGTTTTGTTGTCTAAATAAAATGAAAAAAAAAAAAAGAAAGATGTTTGTTTGCGTGTGTTTGTGAATGCCTGGATGCATGCTGGATTTCTCCCTTTTTCTAAAGCACCAGCCATTCTGAAAAGTTAGATTTAAATGAAACCTGATTAAAATGAAATCATTTCTACTGCTTGTTCTGACAGAGCTTTTGGCATAATTTGTGATGAGTGCATTACAAAAGTCTTGACTGATCCATTGTACTTAGAGTATTCAAATGATTGCTAAATATAATTGTAATATCCCTAGAAAACAAGATGGTAGAACAATTGCAACAAATGAAGAAAGACAGAAGACACATGGAAAAAACTAGAGAAGAACTGATCAAAAGAGCTAAAGGGCTACTGGAACAAAATAAGCTGAGGAGATACCACGGTACACTTTTAATTTATTTTGGAATTTGGAATGATTGAGAAATTACACTGAAACCAATGTGAAAATATTTGTCTCCTTGTCAGTGAGCTTAATTACAGAGAGAGCAGTTTGCTAACCAATAGCTCCAAGAAGACTCATTTTGTGTAATAGCATGCTAGAAAAATTCAAGGTTGCAGCATTTCCTTCCACTTTTTTTTTTCTTTTTTTTTTTTTTTTTTTTTTTTTTTTTTTTTTTTTTTTCTCTCTTTTGTGGCGTATCTTAAAAAGTTAAGGTTATTCTGGCTTTCATAAACTATTCAAGTTGTGCCTCATGTATGTGCAGTGTTCAGAGAGCTACTGCAAGCTGCTTCTCTCTGAGGCCCAAGGCAGCTGGCATGTTCTAATCCTGCCTTTAGCTGGTGATTACAGAGGCTTATACTGTGTTGATAGGGCTTCAGGTGAATTGCAGTATAACAACTTTTGTTCCTCCTATCCAATGGTATTCAGCTTATGACATGGAAGTTACAAGCTTTTTGTGACAAGCTTGACAAAGCTTGGTTTTTAACAAGGTGAAATCTCATTGAAATCTCACACAAATATTCTTCATAAAATTATTTTCAAGTTTATAGTTAAAACTATCTTCCCTAAGTCACATTGCAGTTACACAGAGATGAGATTTAATCACTTTGATGTTTTGAGAGCTTTCTCTTTGTGCTTAAATGTAGCTAAGTCATTACAAGTCTCAAATATTACTTTTAGCTTGTTGAAAGGAGACAAGCCAATTCTTTCAGTCATTCTCTAAGGACATGGCTGCACTGCACTCTGCAGCCTGGGGAATTTTAAACCCCAAACTTGGGTGCTTGAAGCAGTAACTCTGTAGCAGCATGGAGCTGCAATTCAGGCTAGAGATAAGCCCCAAATGGCAGCTGCATTGCCTTACATTATGTTATCCAGTTAGGTAACATGAAGGTTATCAGGTGAGGAGCACTTAGGTGCAGCAGAACCTGCAGAAAAGCCAGGGTGAATAAAACTTTGGATTTAGACCCTGTGTTTTATCTCAGTGGACAGACAGAGCCTTTTGTTGCAGGTGTTTGTGTGAAAATTCAGTTGCATTTAGAGTGAATGTAATTTTAATGAAAATTTTTTTCAGTAAATGTTTATTTTAAAGAAACCCCCTGCCATGTGTCAGTTTGTGCATTGGCCAGCTGAAGCTTGTGAGATGAGCTGGTCATGACTGTCTGCAGCAGACCTTATGATAAAGTGAACAAGAATAAACTCTATTACTGTTTTCCTGTGCAGTTCGTGAGGAATGGAAGAAGAAGTACTTTGAAACTAAGAAAGCTACAATTTCACTGGAGGACACTTCAAACAAACTGCAACAAGATTTAAAGTTTTACCACCAGAAATTGCTCTTGCAATTGGAAGCCAGAGATACCCAAAAACAGCCAAACAACACAACCACCTCCAAGGTATTTGCTCTTATTATTTATTGTCCCTTTTTACACAGATTGAGGCTTTATTGTATAAAATATAAATTAAAGACACATAATTATTGCCAACCAATGACTTGTAAACTAGCTTTAGCTCAATGATCTGAGGGACAGAATTCCTTCAGACCATTAGTCTCAAAGAGACTATAGAAGTGCTTGAATCTGAGTATTTGTTTCTCTCTGCTTTCTGTTGGTACATTTTTGTAACAAAATCCCTTTCTGTTCAGTATGGTTAATGGATTGTTCATTTATACTTTGTTTCTATCATCCAAGATTTCATACAAGGAGGCAATGGATGTCTGGAGCATGCAAAATGTATCTGTAGCTTTTGAAGTGATTGCATGTCAACTATTGTGCAACTGTGAATTTCATAGAAAGTTCAGAGGGGTTAAAAAGAGAAAAGATTAAAAAAAAGAAAAGATGAAAGAAAAGGAGGAAACACCCTTTCCAACCTTTCCAGTTATGTCTGCTAATTTTCTAAATGCATTAATGGAAGAAAGGCTGTTGATAAAAGTGAAGCTAGCCTAGGAAAAATAAATGTCCCTTTCTTGCGTCTGAAAGGTGTGTGCATGTTCAATCTAAGAGTGTGTATTATATACAAATGTGTATTATTTGAGCTATCTTGAAATATCTACAGAATAAAAATATGAATAGGATTGACATGGCATTACTGGCTGAGTTCAGACATATTATTGCTCCTTTTGAGGGGCATATCAGGGATGGGGTTTTTTTGATCTCCCTGGCTAGGCACAAAGAGGCCTTACATGAAGGATAGCACAAGGCAACATTCCTACAGCAGTTCTGTAGTGGGCAGCACCCAGAGGAGGGAGCCAGGATTTCCTGAGCTGTTAGGCTGAGCACAAGGGTGCTCCCCACCCTGGAGAGCGACGTGCAGCCAGGCAGGCATCAGTAGGGTGGGAAAGCAGGTGAGCTGCAAAGAGGTTGTTAGGGGATTGTTTTTGAATGGTGAAGTAACACCCAGTGAGGGAACAGATGCACTAATGCTGCACTTCAAGTTTTGTTGTTGTTTCACACAGAATTACACAATCATCCGGATTGCTACAGTGCAGCATGAACTGGATCAACTGAGGAGGAAGCTAGATGATACAAAAATGAGACTCCTAATAGAAATTAAGGTACTCTGCCTTTTAATTAGAACAGTTTAAATATGGCAATATATTAAAAAAATTAGAACTTCTCAATTATTAGATGATGTAAATATTTGCTAAACAGTTCTTGTTTTATGCTGTTAGTTTTAAGTTGTGAGGTGTTGTGACTTTAGCATTTGAAATAAATTACTCCAGAACACCAGGTTACCAGATGATATGGCATTCAAACAACTTAGACACTCAATGTACTATGTAAGCTAAGGTTCACAATCTTTTTCATTAAAATTCCCATTTCCTTCGAAAGGTAGTTGAAGAAATACACCTGGTGTGGTGAGGCACTGAGCAGTAATAAATAGACCATGGCTAAAGAAAAAAAAAATGGTATAAAGGAAAAAAAAAAAGGCGAAAAAAAAAAAGCTGCCTAAGCAGATGGCAGACCTCTTCATCTGCTTTATTCCATGTCAGTGTTGCCTAGGAGTCTTTTTGGAAGGAAGAGGTAGTATAGACCTTCATACTGGACAGCTTTCCAGCTCTGAAAGCTTGAAATAGGAGTGTTCTATCACAGAGATTGGCCATACTCCTGTTTACTGGGTACTCCAGCGTGGTTGTAATCATTATGACTCCTCCATTGTCTAGCAAGGAGTGGAAAGAATGATTAATTTTGCAGTTGTCTCAAAAACATCAAGGCAAAGTACAGAACAAAGTAGTCCTAGAACACATAAAATTCCAAAGATGAAAGATGTATTCTGTATTCAGCCATCCTGTATAAAATTCAGTCTTAGTTACATAAACCTATATGCATGTCAGCTCCCAAAAAAGCTTCCTTAAATTGCCATTCCTTAAATGATGGGTTCTTTTGCAGATGAGAAAGCAGGCAGCATCTGATTTACGAGCACTGAGAGCAGAACTGACACAGAAGAAGATTCATTCAACTTCAATTCTCCAGTCCAGAAAATCAGGAATTTAAAAAGATGACATGATTAAGAACTGTGAAGTCTACAGCAGCTCTCTAGTGAATGTAGAAGAGACTTTCAGAGCATTTGTTTGTATGTTCTTGGAGTTACTTTGTAAAAACATTTTTACTGTGGAATTTGTATACTAGGCTACTGACAGAATGCAGCTCACTTCTTTTTAAATCTCACTGACTGTAAGATTAGTCAGCTACTTAAACGTACATTTTAAGCTAGTAACATGTCTAAAACGAAGCTTTATTTTTAAAGTGCAAATTAGTTAATTGTGTGACATCCCAGTGGTATGCTGATGTTTTTTGATTAACTATACGGCTACTAAAAAATAAACCTAAAATCTGCAACCTCCTATTTTCAGGCTCACACACTCCATTTTTTAGAAATTATTAAAATACAGTTTCTGTATTTTAACTACTGAATTCTTTATTTGGCTATTTACCCGAGTATGTTTTTGCCATTATAAATATGCCTATCTATAAATTACCAATATATAATTACTGTATTATAATGAAGTATAAACAAAAATCTCAGATAATCTCATTTCATTCCATATCTAGTGGTTTTGTTCCATCTCTTATTAGGCAAGGCACATGGACATTAACTGTCTCCTGTAGTTTGAAAGCTTGCCTGAAAGCTTTCTCTTGGACCAGTAAATGATGATCCTGGTCCAATTTACACTCTAGCATATTTTGCCTTTCCTTAATTCCAAGGTCATGCATGTCCTGAGATTAACAATTCTCTGAAAGAGGAATCAGAAACCTCTTCATAGGCATTTTTTTCTAGCTCTGGTGTTTGCCTCTTTGCACACCAGATGTTATTATATTAAGCAGAAGAATAACATGCTAGGAATTAATCTCACCTAAAAAGCTGTCAAGGCTGTATTACTGGAAGTGAAACACTTATTGGAAATAAGTTATATGATAAGAAAATTATGCAGCTCTCAAAAGAACTGACTTAGAAATGTCTTGAGTCAAACCACCCATTATCCAATTATTGTTAAGTCCTATCTTAAAGACAGGACTTAACTAAGATTTTAGTGCTAAAGGATTAAATAAATTAAAACTACACCCACTTTTGCTCAATTCAGGGTTGAAGCTCACATTCTCTATTAAGAATTGTGTCTTATTTAAGATACAAGAGCAGGCTACTATCTACTGGAAAATCAGAACCTAAATTTAAAATATAGTATTATCAATTCATGATCCTTGACTGCTACAGGAAAGAGTTTTATTATTAAGGCATCTGGCCCTCAGAATTTTGAAGGTCAGATATTTGTACCAGAAGACTCTCAATTCAGCAAATATCCATCTCACAGTATTTAAGCAGCAATACACATTCCAAAGTACATATATGTGTGTAGATATACATATATATATAGATAGATACATATATATAAAATGTAGCAGTTTCTCTTAAGACTTATAGAGTGGTGTTCTAGGGAAAAGCCTTCTGATTTGTCAAGGGAATTTTTTAGTTTCTGCAAGACCAGTAGGCTTCAGCTTTTGCTTTCCATCACCTGTAATATCAAGCAGACAATTCAGATGAGGTCTTCCAATCTTTTCCTCAGTAGCCACTATGGTAATGCTGCCATACTATGATAACTCTTTAGCAAGAAAAACCCAACCAAATAAAAAACAAACCCAACTACCAGACCAAACCAAAAAACCCACAACTGACTACATCTACCTAATTAAATAATTTTTTTTAATTAATGGAGTCACTTAAGCAGGGCCCAGCTGCACTTTAATCTGGTTGTGAAACAGTTCTGAGGAGCAGACAAGTGTGTGGGCTGTAAGCTGTAAAACAAGTAAAGCACAGACAGGGAACACTGTTTACAAGCCTTACCAAGAAAAAGCATTTTATTTAACAATAAAAAATCCTGTAAACACCAGCCAATCTTTACATCATTATGAGTATTTTAAAAAGTTAATACAATTCTTTTAAGCAAATGATTTTATGAAAATATGAACTAGAAAGAAAACATAATCTCCTATTATCTCAGAGGCAACACCCCATAAAAACAAAAAACAGGCTACTGAATGAATCTTAGGGTGTGTGGAAAAATAGATATGCAGTTCATTAAATAAGCTTCTGAATTTTATTTTTCAGGAAGTAAAGTAGTTTGAAATGGAAGGAAATATCATCCAAGCCCTCTTCATATTAATACTTCTTCTCCAAGCTAAGGTCAGCAATTCTTGGCTTTTGAAACTAAGGAATTTATGTGATACATAAGCACAGTGAAACTGGAGTTTATTGAATATTCCTTTCTAACAACAACTTTGATATAAATCTTAACAGCAACTACTTCATGTTATGTAATTTCTTCAGTCCATAAAAATCTTTTAATCTAGAAGAGTAACCAAACTGCATATAATCAACAATCTGTCTCTCCAGTATTCTGTTTAATCTGATTCTTAGAGAGTGACTTAGCCAAAATATTTCTTGGGTTGGGAAGTCAGAAGGCTGAGACTGCACCACGTAACACAGGAATAAATATCTGCTGCACCTGGCAGCTTTAGCAAAGCATCATTATGAGACTGCCCCTGTAAATCCATCAGTTGTCTTGTTACCAGATACACACTGGGTTCAAGCATTAACTAACTTACAGTAACTATGAAAAATTAAAAAGATGAGCAGTCTTTAAAAAAAGGATTGTTGTTCCAAAGCAACATTGAAACGATCTGAAGAATGAAAATACAGCTTTGCAAATAAAACAACAAGATTAATTTGCCTAATTTTTCAAGTTTTTGTAATCACAATATATTTATATAAAATCAAAATCTGTGATAGTGTAAGCCAAAATAAAAAATTACCAATTTTCATTACTCTAAATCAAGGCTTCACATAGTTCTTATGGTGTCAGAGCTTGCCACATTGCTTGAGTTTGTTGTTCTGCTACAGCTTCCCTGGAGTAGTCAAGACTATTTCCATTCCACATGCCAATGCCCCTTAAGCCTCGACTCTTCACATATGCTGCTTTCAGAGAGATGCTGTGAGGGTCATCAAACCACACCTGGTGGAATTGTCCAACAGAATCCTAGAAAAACAGTTAAACAATAGGGTCAGGGATTACATTTTCTCTCGAATGCAGTTAAAAGTACAATTAAAAACTGAGATATACAAGCTAAGTAGATTTATATAGTATTTTCCTGATTTAGCAATTCTTTGGCACACAGGACAATTAAAAATTCTAAGCCAAATACTTGGATATTTTTAAAATTGTAGAATATAAGTTATAAAACAGTGACTCAATTTATTGGAAGTTAGATGAAAAGACTTAGTTAATTTGTAATTTAATATTTTTAAAATACAGATAAAATTTCACATACAGTATCTAAGCTAACAGGTGAATTTAGTTAGAGATTGTGGGGTTTTTTAAACAATAAACAGTTTTAGAGGAGGTTATAAAATTTTATCAAGGTTATGCTGCTTTTACCTGGCCATTGCTTACAGCATTTTTTAATCACCAACATGTGAAACCTAAATAATGTCTAAAGAAACAAGACCAAATGGATACACTGTGACGTTCTTGAAAGAACAGTCATTTATGGACTCTTTCACTGTGTCTATGTGGAAAACAAATGCAGAAGAGAACATGCATGCAAGGCACTGAGATAGACAAAATTAAGAGCATCTAAGAATCAGTCTTAGTTGAAATAATTTATCAACTCATGAAAGTAACTATAACAGTGAAGGAGAGAACTATAGGATGTCTCTGTGCCAAAATGTCCTTTTTGACATGATGCAGTATCTCAAGAAGACTGGAAATTAATAAAGATCTTTATTACTCCTGTAGTATTCAGGCACTGCACCCCTCTCTCAGACTAGGAATCCAAGACACAGATTCTCAGCAACCCTTTACTATACAAAAAAAAAAAAAAAAAAAAAAAAAAAAAAAAAAAAAAAAAAAGAAAAAAAAAAAAAAAAAAAAAAAAAAAAAAAAAAAAAAAAAACAAAAAAAAAAAAAAAAAAAAAAAAAAAAAAAAAAAAAAAAAAAAAAAAAAAAAAAGTAGAAAACATAAAAGGAAGAAGCTAATCCAAATAACTTTACAGTCAAAGATCTATGGTTCATGAATGCTTACTCCATACCACAGTGTCTTGGAAAAAGACTCTTACCTTGTACTCATAAAATGGAGCCTTCTGTACCTCATCCCAGAGCAGCCCTGAAAGAGAACTGTTCACCTGCTTCATGATGGTTGAGTAGGGGACCTGGCTCCCTGCAGCATCACTGCAAGGAGCCCCACGGAAAGGCACTTTGGGAAGGGAACAAACATGATCCTGAAAAAGAAATGGGGAGGCATGAGTTTCATGTAAGACATACTGAACTCCAGAATAGAAGTACAGCCAAGAAGAATTCACAAAAGGCATTAGGGCCACAAAAATTCCAAATCTTCAAGCAACTCCGGCAGATACTATTTGTATAGAAAAGTAAATTAAAACAGCTAAATTTTTTTTAATCTGCAGTAATACAGGCCTGGATGGATATAATTCAGCTTAAACAGTTGTCTTATTTTTTCCACCTTTAATTGACCCTTACATTTTTCGTAATATTTGAGACCTCATAAACTGCTGTAACGGTTGTAGGTTTGCTAAGGTTTGTTGCACCTGCCTACAGTGGTGTTGAGAAGGCACATACAAGTGTTGTAGGGCCTTTGGACATCATCTCTTCTCATACAGGTAACATTTACAGCTCCTCAGTCAAACACAGTGTTTGGATATTGCGGGGTTCAGGATGCCCAAAAGGAGCTAAAATGCTTTGTCTGGTAACACACTGCTCATCAGTTATCAGCCAAGCAAACGATTCTGTTTTGTGTCCCAGCTTGATGCTCTCATCCATCAGACCACAGTATTTCCTACTCCAAAAACAAGATTACCAAAATCTTGTATCTTGTACCTTGTATCTTTCCAAGGAAAAAAAATAACTGTTTGATTGCAAACAAATAATCTTCACCTTACCGTGGATAGGTTTTGGCAGACGTAGTCATAGCCATACCAGGGGACACCCATCACAAGCTTCTTAGGATCAATGCCCATGGCAATGTACTCTTCATATCCTAGTTTTGAGAAAAATAAAAATTAACATGAGTTATTTACTTTTCCTATGCTCTTTATTCTTACAACTAATTTAGAGCCAGAGCCACTGCAGAACTTGCATGATCCCCAGACAGAGGCCAAGGTGCAAGGTGTCCTTGCCTTCACCTGCACTCTCCAGTGAGTGAGAGGCTTGCTCTGCTGAGATCCCAGGTACTGCTCTAGTTGCTCACACTCTAAACCATCTGCCCTGAGCATTCACAAAGATGAGAGAAACGTTTCAGGTTCTTTGCAACCCAAACAGACTCTTGCTCTGGCTGCCATTTATCATTCTAAAAGCATTCTTCACACTCCTGATGTTACAAGTAACAGCACACAACTTTTAAAGGCCTGCCTGTAGGATCATGAGGATCAGGGATACTATTTTCACATCAGGACAACACATATTTGAGCACACTCAAAGGCTCACTGCAACAATAAATAAAATAATCCTGTCTAAGAAAAAGCACTCTTTTCTATCTACTCATGTGAACAAATGGCAATGTTCTGACTCCTGGGGACGTGTTTAGTTCTCACCAATTAAAGTCTGCAGGTAAGGAGCATTGGCTTTTGCAATACAGTCTGTCCAGATCTGGCTCTGTTCATCATATGACATCACAAATAGGAAGTCACAGGCATCTGCAATCCCAGTGTAGTTGTAGCACCTTTTATCTATGCATGCTGGAGACCAAGCCACATCAAATGTTACCTGAAGGAAAAATGCACAACTTGGCATTAAATATGGTCCTTAGGTGCCACTGTTATCTCCTTTTTTTAAAAAAAAAAAGAAAGCCTGACTTTTAAAGACAGTATTTCCCAAATGGTGCAGTTTAACACATCTTGATAATAATAAACTATAGGAGAAGTTGGTCATGTGATAAAACAGAAGATAATAAAGTGAGTACCCCATTAGTGAATATATAGCACCAAAGAAATTAAAATATAATATGAAAACCACCAAAAATATGAAGCATATTCTGAAAACTTTCATGGTGGGTTTACCAAAACACTTTTAAGCTTTTGCCCCAGAAGGCTGTATTTGCCCTGCTTTCAACAATTCACTATGGCACACTAAAAACTGCCAGCTCACACATAGCAGTACCATTGTATCTACAAACCTCAGCAAAGCACATCCCTCATTTAAATTCACACATTTAAATTAAGGTCAAAAAGAGTGATTCTTACAAGATCATATCACAGCTAACATTCATAATTAAGCATTCACTAGAATATTATATTTAGATATGCATAAACTTTTTCATATTCATATGCTAAACAGCACTGCCAAAAGTCCTTCCATTTCATAAGGTTAAATTTAATGTTTCTATAAAGTACATTATTATTACCTGTGATCCAGCTATTTCTCTGTGAAAAGCATCTGTAGTTTCTTTAACAAGCTCTGTCAATGCATAATACTCAGGGGAGGTTTCATTAACTTCTTGCTCTATATCTATGTTAATTCCATCCATATACTGTTTTTTTGCAAGGTCCACCTGTTGGGATATCCATGCTGCTCTTTTAGCAGGATCAACAATTTCCTTAAGAGGTACATCACCTAGACAAGAGGCCTTCAACAGTTAACATGCATTTGCACCACAGTAATAGTAAGAAGGAAAGGTTTATCTTTAGTTAACCAACAAATTCAAACACAACATAAAAAATGCCCATACCACTACTGGTAAAAGACAAAGGAGCTCACTTTTCCCCCCAAGCACAATTCTGAGAAACCAGCCCAGAAGAGATTACCAAGGTTCTTTGAGACAGTGGTGTTAAAATTAAGTTCCTTTGGTTTTTCTATATAATTTTAATCTTCTTACTTCTGCTTAATATTCTTTTAGCCAAAGTAAACTGCCTTTCTTGAAATCAAAGTACTTATAGCATTTCCACTGGTCATGCTTAGAGGAAAATTACTTTTGTGTTTAACCTTTGTTGCTTTCCACACTGTAGTCCTGGGTTCTGCTTTTTCTCAACAGAGCCAAAAGGTAATTACAACACGTAAGCTAATGGACTTTGTCTTTCTAATCAGCATTTGTACCTGCACAGAGTTCCTGAGTATTCATGGTCTAAAATTCAACCACTTCCTAATACAGAGGGACTCATTTAATTGCAAAATACTAAAATCTACTTAAAATCCCTTTCCTTACTTTTTCTTTTGGGTAGTCCACATAAGATTCACAATACAGACCCAAATACCAGGCTTTTTCTTCCTCCCTCTTCCTCCACAGCAATGATGTTTCCTGTTAGAGAACTTTTATTACGATGTCACTGGGATAGTTTGGTTACTACTGTGGCACAATCCACAATTGTTGGTGTCAATGCATTACCAGCACATGCAAAATCTCTATGTATTATAGTCCTGGGTTCATTAAAGCCTTATTAATTAATCCTCTTAATGATTTTAATACTCTGCATACAACTGAATGTAAAATACCAAGGTAATATAGGCCTGTATAGCTTATCTTCTTGTTTAGGTATCGTACACATCTACGTTGGTTTTCCAAACATAACCAACCTTTCAGTACTATCCTCGAGCCTTTGGAGTGGGCATAGCACATGAGCTCAGGATCGTACTTTCCAAAAGCTGCTACAGTGGTAATTTTTGACCAGTCGTAGGATTTCCAGGTTTCCTTCCCCACATCAAACACAAAGACCTGGAAAAGGGGTAAAAAGCACCTTCGTTAGCCCCTTGCACTTCTCGGCAGGACTATCCCTCCCCAAGCGGCTCCCACACTGGCACACCCCCGGCGCTGGCAGTGGCTCTCAGGGATGGCAGCGGGGGAGCGAGTGCGGGGCAGCGCCGGCAGCGCGCCCGGCCCGG
>WEIU01001170.1:524835-584893 GCA_013389925.1 Aegithalos caudatus | reverse complement strand
TGGTTTTTTTTTGTGTTTTTTTTTTTTTTTTTTTTTTTTTTTTTTTTTTTTTTTTTTTTTTAATCAGCAGGTTTAAAAAGCCCTTAATCATCCATTTCCTAGGTGTTGACTGCCTCAGGATAAAAGATAGTGGAGAATGTTACCTCTGGCAACTTTAAGACAACATCACAGGTCCTTGGGGATGTTAAAGCCATAACCAAGGTTGCCTGGTGAGAGGGGCCAAGCTGTTGCCTCTGGGAAAACCCAAGAACATAGGCAGCTCCTGGAAGAAATGAATAAAACCTGAAAAAAAAAAAGGAAGTAAGCAATTAATATGAGCTGTCTGAAAAAAATTGTTATTTGTTCACACTAAAATGCCCCCATAAAGCAAATATGCATTCTGTGTTAGCATCTGGACATGTTTTGCGTCAGGGTTTGGTGATACATGATGTTGTATATGGAAGGAGGGGCAGGCAAATTTATTTTTAATTGGTGTAAAAGACCTCAAGAGGCTGGATGAGTGATATGAGAAGAAAAGTGTGGCAAATTTCTTTTAAATAAATTCAGACTTGAAAATAGACATCAGTTTCATAAGCTCCCAAATACTAACATGCTAAAATATGAAATTAATATTTCATATAAATATGTCAGTTTCACAGTGGTAACTTTAGGCAAGGATCCTTTGCTCATTAAGACCATCCACAAGCTGACAGAGGGATCTCTACAAATGAGTTTCCAAACATGCTTGGAACTCAAACAGAGAAATACAGAAAAAATTCTTTTATAAAAAGGTATAGTCTCAGAGCAGAAAAAAAGGTAAGTTCCGTGGCTTTGCTCCAGGATAGTCAATTGGATGATTTCATCTCCTCTAATAAGAGCAGAAAACAGCTTTGGGTAATTCAATTGAATGCAAAAAGTTACCCTTTTCAGCAGACTATTAATCAAATCACCTGTATGCTTTTAATGTGAAAACTTGTGTTGTATGTGTATTTAGTTAACTGAGGTGCTGTACATGTCTGTATTTTAGTAGCACTATGCCAAAAAATAGGCTACAATGTGGGTCTTTATGTTATTGCAGGCAAATGCATGGAGGGATACAATGAATGAATGCAACAGATATTTCATGAAAAAGGAGACACATGTGAACTGAATCCAGAATGTACAGTTTTCTTACATTAATTGTCATAAAACATTTGTTATTTAACATGCATAAGCCTTACAGGAAGTATTTGTATCACCTGCTGTAGAAGCCAGAGGCAAGTGCCTATATTAGGAAATTAAGTAAGAGACTGATTTCTTCAGAGAACCAAGGCCAGGCTTCTGCTCTGAGCCTCCATGAATCAGGAAGCATGATAAGACCAACCTCCTAAGTCAGGCACTTTAAATTACAAATCTGCAATGGATTAGGTGAATCCCATCATTCCAAGTAGTTTTCTTGCAAAAGAAAAATGCAATATGCTTTGAGGGAATGAATACAGAGAAAGCAAACTTATGTAATATGATTTTATAATATCCTACTGATTAAGGGGAATTTTTCCAGCTTGGAAATTGCAGAACTGAACCTGTAATTATTTTGAGCATTGACATATATTTTTCAAAAACTAAAATGAAATCTCACCAACTTGCAGTTGTTCGGATAATTGAAGGCACTTTTAGCCACTCCAGCTTCATCTGCATAGCTGGATAAGCAGCAAATTGCCCTGTTGCAATCTGAGTAGCAATCTGGTAGTCCTGGCAATCTTTACCCCATTTAAGAGAACCCTAGTAGAGGAAATAAATGAATTTTTGCTATAAGACATAGTAAGATCATTACGTTCCATTTATATTTGAGCCAACTGATATTTTGAACTTACTGATACTTTTCGGTAATTTATTACTGAAGCATCAGCACAGAGTTTCCATCTGCTTGGTCCTGTGATGCTTGAACCAAACACCTGTATTCTCCACCTCTTGGGTTGTGTATCAGTGTACAGGACAAGCTGCAATCCTGTTGGCTGATTGTTTCTGTGGATAGCACGAAGAACTGCAGCCAGTATTGGTGGCTTGCTGTCTCCCAAGAATTTAGGCTTCAGTGAGTAGAGATGAAATAGGGACCAAAGACATAAATAAGGCATAAGAATTATGATAGCAAAACCACTGGCATGACCTATGCAAGCAAGACTGTGTCGGGAATTTTTTTACAAAGAAATTTCTATGTAACTAAAAGTATGGTACTGGATAAAGAACCAATACTACCCAGCTCAGCATTGCTCTTCTATCAAATTGATTTTTTGATAAAACTAGCTTGACCACCTGTTTAAAACCGTGATAATTTGTATGACAGGGGGATCTGTTCAGGGCAGTCCAAAGTATGGTGCTTGCATGAGGAGCAGCACGTGGCCCTGTTCAATGCTGGACCTTTGTGCCCAGCAGCAGCCCCTGCCTGAGTGTCCTGCCTGAGCTGTGGGCAGAGTCCCCACCTGGCCAGGGGCAGCTGCAGGTGGAATTTGCTGTGGGGCAAATTTCCTCCCTGTGCTGCCAGGTCTGAGTGACAGAGACACAAAAGGGTTGGGTGAGACAGAGCTGGAGAGGGCTTAGTGGGAAATGGGGAGAGAACAAGGCTGTGGCTGAGAAAGAGTTCAGGAAAGTAGTAACGTGGTGAAAAGATGAACAAGAGAGGTGAATTTAAGCTGCATGGAAATGGTGGGGGAGAAGGTTGTTCTGGTTGCCTTCTTTCCATAAGCTACTTGCACTAACATCTAGGAGCTGCTGCAGCAGAATGGATGCCTCAGCAAAGTAAGGGTTATTATTTTGTAGGCATGTAGGTCATTGCCCAAAATGTGTGAAATTTTTCTTTGTTGAAATCTGCTCCAGATTCCCTCAATTCTAATACAAGGACCAGGCACCATTAACTATGTACCATGAAGACACTCCTGAATAAACACCTGGATTGCCCTTAGAGTTGGAGCCTTCCTGCAAACGCAAGGTTTTTTTAAACCCCTGTTGCAGTTCTGCTAACATGAGCAGAAGGACTCTGCAGTGAGGACCTAATGAACAAAAGAGTGGCGGAGTCAACTATACTTTTACAGGAAGATACACAATGAAAATATTCCTGAAAGCAGGTCATCACTTCTAAAGTGTTCTGATTTTTATAGTGAATTATTTACTGAGCAAGACAAATTTCAACATATACAGCAATACATTTCATTTTCATTTAAAAATGTAGCCTGTATTAAATTAATATTAAATTACATTCAATGACTATCCAAAGTCCTCACCTTTATGAAATAAGAAACAGTTCAGTTTCTTCCTATGTACCTAATATGTTAAATCACTGTAATTTTCTTAGTCTCTTATAAATATACAACAACTGGAAATGCAAAGTAAATATTTGGATTTCTTGCAGATTAAGACACTTACCTGAGACATGGCTCTAGAGACATCTTCATCACTAGATGAGGAAGAAGAGCTGATGCTGATGTTCAGGATTTCCCCTCCTGTGTCCTGCAAAAACAAAGAATCAACTTGAAGCAGGTGCCTACCACTGTAAGTTGTTGCCACTGGAAAAATTGTCATATTTTTACTTTCAGAGAACTAGGACCTAATTGCAGCAAAGACAGCAAGATTAGTTGTACACCCTGATCCCAGTATATGCAGTAAATGTACCTGTTCATCCACTGGCTTAAACAAAAGCTGGTAAACAGGTGGGTTTTCCTGTGAAAATAGATAGTATGTAAGAAGACCCCAGAGAAAATAAAGAAGTAACTTTTGCTAAATGCATTTAAAAAAATCAGTTCTGAGTATGAAAAAAAAGACAAAATAAAATAATTTTTTTAAAGCATTTTACAGTGAAAAATTCTGAAATGTCAAAATTCTGATCTGAAGTGCTTTGGAGAACCAGGGTTCCTCTTTCTTTGGTCCATGCTCTACGAGCACAATTTTCTGTACAAAAACTATCACTATAAGAAATACAAAAAGGCCCAGCCAGAGTGAATTACCTGTTGGCTAGAATATTCACTGTCCCCAGTGCAGTGTCTGTCCCCAGAGTGGTCTCCTTGGCTGCTGCTGCTGCTGCATGCTTTGCTGCTAGCAGAGCTCCCACTGCTGCTCCTGCTGCCACGCTTCTTCCCAGATTGCCTTATTTCATCTTTCCTGTGATGATTCTCAGGCTCTCTGCCATCAGCAGAGGAAGTGGCAGAAGAGGAGGATGAACTGGAGAGGTGGGATGTGCTGGGCTCTGCCCAGGGACCTGTATCTGCAGTCTTGTACTCTCGGTTAATCCGTTTTGTGCGGCGCCGTGTTTTATTTGCAGCCTCCAAAAACAGTTGAAAGCATTATGAATTTATAGCTCGTTCTGTAACATTTCCCTGGCTGTCAGACAAGATGCTCACCACAGGCTTCCAAGGAAATAGAACTTCCTGTCCCCACACACTGTGGAAGCTGTACCAGAACTCACTCAGGCCCATTCCTCCCAGCCCAGTTCTTTGCTTTCCCATGCCAGTTTTCCACAATGGAAACCCTGGCTTCATTATAGGAAATATTTCCCTCTCTGATGCTCAAAGTCTCTTACCGTGAGCACATTTTCAATGCCTAGAATCTTCTTCAGTTTAGCTTGAATGTCCTCGTACGGAGATGTCTCTCCCTCTTCCTTTGACCCTGAGCTGGATGCCTCAATTATTTTCGAAGCTGCTTTGGACCCTGCTTGAACTTCCAGCTGTATTTTGTCAATATCAGCACCTGTATGAACTAAAGGCAAAAGCATTCCAGGATTGTGCTGCTTGAGCATTATTTACAGTGATTGACAGAAAAACTTTTTATTGTGACTGTACCTGGCTTTAAAACTATTTTGGCTTCAAATTCTCCAAATAATTTGTGCAGATAGGTATTTCTTAAGAAAGCAGAATTTTGTGATTTAAGGCTGAGACAAGTAGAACATCCCAAACTTTCAAATTTTTTACAGAACCTGCGTGCGTAAAATCTTCTTCTTGCACTGTTGTGATGTGCCTCTTCTGGACCTTGCTGGTATTTTTTGGATATCGCATTAGGTATGCTGCTTTGCTGCATTAAAGAAAAATATGGCAGATAAAGTCATTTTCCACTAAAAATATTATCCCACCTCTTTAATCCCTCCAGTTAATTAAGAGAATGGTGACAGTCCTGCTTAAAGAAGGATGCAATGCTTAGAATTAGAGATCCAGGCACTGGAAGAAGGGGGGTTTCCTGCAAAATTCTCTGTGGAAGAGGACAGCTCTCCTGCCCACCATTTTGCAGGCAGTGCTTCACAAACACACTTCCCAATGAGAGCCTGCAGGGCTCTTTGGAGGGACAGTCCCTCTGCATCCATTCACGCTTCTTGCTCTCCTGCTGCAAGCCAACATAGCCTTCCCATGCCAGCCTCAAAAGCTGAAGAGCACATGAAAGAATGTCCTTCTGCAATCCACTCAGGATTATCTCAAGATTCAGGAAGAAAAATCTATATCCTGACCAAGAACCATATTTTTTGCATTATTCTGATTCAGAATAAAATAAGATATTGTTCAAAGGATGTGAATTTCAGACACCCTCCCATGATTGTAAAGAAATAGGAAGACATGCTGTGAAAGCAGCCCTGTCTGCATGCAGTGAAGAAGGTGAGTGGACTGTGAAGGATCATGTCATGAACCCTTTGGGTTTTAGGCTTGGTTTGGGAAATATCAGACCCCTGTTGAATTTCACCATTCCTGTGTTTGTGATCTGGTTAGCCAGCTGCCGTGCCAGGGGTGCCCAGCCCTTCTGAGGAGCTCTCTGTTCTCTGCCTGTCTGCAGTACAGGTGACAAGAGGCTTCCCTACCTTCCAGCTACCAGGCTTTGAAGATCCTTCTGCTGACAACAGTAGCTGGTCAGAGATACTTGGTATTTCTCCTTTGGGAAGAATTGGGGATTTCTTTTCAGAATCTACTTCATCCATATTCCTTGAAATAGCATAAACTTCGCTCCTGTGGAGGTGATAAATGGCACACAAAGAACACCTTCTGATTTCACTCTACCCATCTTTGCTGGTGCAAAAAAGACAGTACTAAGATTTATATGACTGACAAGGTATGGCAGACCTTAACAAGTAGTTTTATACTTGTGATTTTATAACAGGGAACTCACAATCAGTAACACAAGGCAAGCAAAATGAAAAAAGCTCTTCTGTACCTCACAGCTGCGAGCTCAACCTCTTGATGGCAGGGAAGGGTTTCAATCTTCAAATTTTTCTCCTTCATATTTATCCTGGCATCAAATTTTGTTGTAGTGTTGGCACTGAACTCTGCATGAAATTCTAAACCACTCTGAAAGTACTGTGTATTAATTCCCATCATTGCAATCATATGAAAATAGGCTCTGAAAGAGTGGATATAAAACCAGGCATAAGTATATATTAATATGCAAAATTTAACTTTGAAATGCAAAGTTACATTTTCACGCTGTTCTTTTTATTTTAAGACCCACTACTGATGGATGAAAAGATTTCTCACAACAGGATACGAAAAAAGGTGAAATGCTGCTAGAAAAGGTGAAATGATTTGTCTGAGAAACAAAGCCAACGTGGAGCTTCTGACTGCAGTGTCACTGGTACATTGCTTGAGGACAAGCTATCTCAAAATCTCGTAGCTTCAGATTCTGCCTGTTTTTAAAATATTATCACTACTATTGCTATTATCATCATTGTTACCATTATCATTATTAGTACTGTTGCTTTTGCAGATCCAGAAGCATTTCCCTTTCCCCCCGAAATCCTTCTGGCTTATGCCAGGTGATGATGAGATTCTGTGCTGAAATAGTAAAAAACTTGATATCTAAGAAAACATATTTTCACATCTTAGTATCTTTAGTCATTGAACAGGTACAAATGGAAGCATTTTTAGCAATGGCAGAACAGCACAGTATCCTGTGGGATACCATGCACATTGCCAGATTTGCAGGGTTGTAAAACATCAGGAGATTGTGTTGCTTTCTCTCTGCTCTAGACTAGCACATTTGTCCAAAATCTGGGACAAGTAAGATCCCTGTATAGCCATGTGCCACCACATATCTATGTCAAATATAGCTATAACTATAAATATAAATACTTGTGTGTGTATGTGAAAATATATGTAGTTTTTACTTTGGCCTGATGTCAGCATGAATATCCATCTTGGTTTCCCACAACTGTGATGGTCTAAAATCGTCAGATACTGGTGGTGATACCTTTACATCCACTGAAAAAGATAGACAGAAATTATATGAACAGAGAAACAACAAATTCTGGGGATACAATACTTTCAATAAGCATAGTAGTTAATGTAAGGGCAGTGCTTTTACATTTTAAAATACTTTACATGGTTATTTAAAGGTTGCTAATCCAAATCAGTTATACAAACATGTCTCAGGTGACATATCCTAATTACTTCTCAAACCCTTTGGAGGCAGCCGGTCACTAATGTTTTGACATTCCTGGGGTATTTTTCAAGATTATAGAGGGATGTAATTTCAGCAGAGGGACTGGACCCACAGTTATTGTGGGAAGCTGCTCAGTTTGGCATCCCAAGCTCACCGTCAGCCGCAGCCTGGGCCACCGTGGCCCCGCACAGCCCCAGCTCCAGCGGCAGGCCAGCAATGGTGGGGACAATGTGCCGCATCTCACCCACCATCACTGGCAGGGTCCATTGGCCTGAAATGCCTCTCTGGACCTCTTCCACCACTTTTTTCACCACTGGCTGCCAGTCTGATGATCCAGTTAGACTCTGGAAATAGAGAAATAGGTTAGGTAAGTAGGTAAGAGGAGACGCAGAAGGCAAATTATTCAGTATTGCAGACAAAAGTCAACAGCCTTGTCAGTACCATCATCATCTGTTGAATGGCATCTTTGTCAATGTCAACAAAGGCAATCTCTTGGCCCAATACTTTGATATAAGCAGATATCAGAGGGTCTTCAGGTGGCAGTTCTTTCCATCCCAGAAGCTGTGGTGTTAAGGAGAGACACGGAGAAAGGGAAGAAGCAGAAAATGTCACTTAAAATGGAGCAATGTATTAACAAAGAATAGATCCCATGTGAAGGATGAAAACTGTGGTTTCTCAGCCAAAATCCCAATGGATATATTACAGGTCTGAACCAATGTGGCCTTTTGTATATTGCACAGCTGATTTCAGAGAGAGTTTCCCCATGTAAGGGTGAGGCTAAGGGCTTGATAATTTCTGCTGCTGTAAGTAGTAGGTGACACCCAAGGACTCATGAAGGAAAAACCTTATTCAATTATCATTTTAAAAGAGATGAACAACTGCTTAATGCTGTTCTAACATATACTTTAAAACATTTTGGCTCCCAGCAGCATCCTCATCTTTTGTACTATACATTGAGAGCTGACACATGTTGAGTGAAAAGGTGGCATCTGTTGAGAGAGTAAGTACAATGTAAGTGCAGCTTTCCATGACTAAACAGGATGATGGACTCCTTTCTCGCAGAAAGATCAAAGGGATGGCTCAGTGGGTGGGTGATGCAACCCTGGTGCTGTCAGGAGCTGTCTGTTGCAGACAGGTCAGAAGGGTGCCCAGACATACCGATTTACCCAGCTCCTTCAGGGTCTTGTATGTGTCGTACTCAGCAAAGGGAATGTTCTGCTTCCTCATAAGCTTGGTTAGGCTTTGTGACCGGAAAGCCACCTGTAGGAAAGAGTCAGGCATCAGGAGAGCTCAGGAAAACTCTTGTGCCTGGTATTAACTCACTGAGGCCACACGAAATACTTGTTTCATGAAGCCATTGCGTTATAAGGACATGTCTACCTGGCAGATGACTGCAGGCTATGGCTGCAGATTCTGAGGACGTGCTGAGCCAGCCAACCTTAAATTAGTCAGCAGGGATAATTTCAGGGTAGTGCAGAGCTCAGCCCAGGCTGCAAAGCTTGCCCAAGAAGCTGTGTAAATTCCTGCATGCTGTTACATGGAGCTTTGTGCTGCCCTGGCTATACTGCTGGCTGAAATTTAATTTCCCTGTACTTATGCAAAATATTCTGGATACCACATGACTTTAGGTGGGCAGATGGATGTTCTGCTTTGTAAGCTTTCTTTGCTCCTAGACTTACTTACATGCCTATACTGGATGTGCTCATTGATGAATGCATGTGTCAAGAAGCCCAAATAAAAGAAGAAGTCTAAGTAAAATCATAATCATTATCTAAATTTTCCCTTCTACATACGCCCTCACAGCCAGAAATGGAATTAAACACTACAGCACAGTCCAAAAGCTGGCTGCCTTAATGCAATACTCACTTCGATAATATCCGTTGCAGTGTCTGCATAATATCCTCTTACTTTTGTGATTATATCAGATGGAAACATGGTGCTGGGACTGTTCATTAGATAGATCCTCCAAATGGCACCAGCCTGATACTGAGCTGTCACAGGAATGAAAAACAACAGAAATTAGGGTCTCCATGGTGTCTGGTGCACGTAAGCCACCTCAGGTACGCTCTGCAGTAGATCACAAGGGGTTCTGTCAGGATTCAGTCCCACAGGTCCTCAAGGTTTCAACCTCGAAGGAGGACTTCATTCTAGGGCAGAGTCAACACAACCCCGGGTACTGAAGAAGGAGGCCTAAATCCATGTGTAAGCACCACTTTCACCAGCAGATACCAGAGATTTGTGGAATAGTCTCAGGCAATTTTGCATGTTTGGAGGTTCTTCTGCTTTTTCTATTTCAAGAGTGTACTAAACTCACAGTTCATGGTTGGATTTTGGATAAAGATCACAGGACACAGTAGAGGCATTTGGCTACCTAAGCTGAGGAAGTGCACAGGGCAGCTGGTACTCACAGGAATAGTCGGCGATCTGAATGACCTTGCTGTAGCGATAGCTCAGCCTGTCAAGTCTGGGCCCCAGGAGTTTAATGGCAATGTTGCAAGCAGCAGATCTGAGTAATAGAATTAAAATCATATGAAGAGAGTCGTCTGTGACCAAATTCTTAGAAAACTGCAATAAAAAAATCTCAGTTCTCTCCTAAAATTGTACTTCTTCCTCTACTTACAGTTTATAGAGCTGTGGGATCCTGCCTGCTGCCAAAGCCTTCATGTGTGAATATGCAAAACTGGCTACCTGTAGGCTGGGCTCTGTCAGCAGTGAGCTGGCCAGAGCTGATACTGTTGGAAGAGCAGGCTTTGTTTCGAAGAGAACAACACAGGCCACCATTCGGACATTCGGAGCAAGCGTGCTGTCCATAAAGACCTGGAGGGTGATCTCCCTTACCTACAGGAGGAATACAGAACCTCTGAGTAGCCCATAATTTACCAGTGAGCAGTGTTTCCAGAACAGTGCATATGTGTTCTGCAGTGGATGGAGAACAGAACCCTAAACATGAGTTGTGGGCACGGGACCTGTTACTGAAAATGAAGATATTGCTGGGTGCACAGTGAACAGGTCTGGGAGGAACAGCCCTTAGGCTGAGTATTACAGTGACTAAAGCAAACTCTTTCCCAGGATATCAGCAAGGATGGGATGATGTCAGGAGTTTGCAACGTGAGCAAAAGGAAAACCAGTAACTGAGAAGCTGGTCCAGAGTTGCTAACATTACCTGATGATTTTATTATTCCTGAATCACTAAGCAAACCCAACCCATACCCTTTAAGACATTTGTTTAAATAATAATTTCAGTTACTTTTGCAGGGTCTTTTCTTGCAATTTTCCTTAAGGCCAACACAGCATCAGCATGAATTCTGATTGGCAATGAAGTTGCAGCAGAGGAGAATGTTGGCAAAAACTTCAGGATGCGTTTGATACTGGCTGGCTCTCCTGCATTGCCCATGGCTTTCAGGGCCAAGGACATGTCTTTGGCATCACCTTTGCTGGTGGCTTCAGTAGCAAGGTCGTGAAGTGGCTGAAAAAGGAGCAGACACTGTTACTCTTATCAGGTAATGGTCTTGTAATAATGCATAAAAATGTGCATTGCCATAACAAGCAAAACAACTACTGCTGCAAATCCCAGAACTGAGCTGTTCAGACTTTTCTCCCAGGAAAAATCACACCATCATTATCAGGATACTAAATATGGACCATACAAATAAACTTGGTTTTCTCCTTGCACTGTGTTGGAATTGATTTTGAATTGTGCCTGAGCCCGAGTGTAGGAGACCATCCCAGGTGGGTGCCTGCACCAGAGTCTGTTGCAAGTTCAGAGCCAGTGCTGAGCTGATGCCAAGTTCAGTCATTCCCAGGGCCACCTCTGCCAGCCCTGCCAAATTGCACTTACATATTTTTCACTTCCTACAATAATATCAACTTTACTTGAGCAGCATTCTGTTCTGAGAGGCGGAATTACCATTCTGATGGTTTGGCTTTATTTCACTTCTTTTTGGAAGATTTAAACACATATCAAACACCAGCAAGATCTTCTCCTGCTGTGGTCCTGCTGAGCAAGGAGCTGGAGCTGCACCATCCAAGGACAATGTCCTGAATATTTCTGACAGTGAAATGCAATTGTCTAGCAGGGCTTCCTTGGAGGCCCTAGCCTATGACATACCTAGAGATTTGTTTATATTCACTATTTACTGCCTTTTTAATACATCTTTTAAGTACACGCTACCTAATGTAAAAGCAGAATCATAATTATTTTGCTTTAATCCACGTTTTTTCACAGCTTAACTCAGTTTCAGGCTGGTTACAGGATCCATTATCCCCATGGGCTTCTAGTATTACATTTGAAATTCTGAACTGTTACAACTTGATCTTTCAAAGGCATCAGCTCAGTGTTTCATTCTGTCTTTGCATTGCTGAGTGAGGCATGAAAATAGTGAGTTACCTAATTGCCAGTATTGTGAGAGCTAAATTAAAGACACTTTAAAATTTTTTTCACCTTTTCTGAATAAGAAATGAGAGTCACATACCTGAAGAAGTTCATTTGGACATAGTAAAGCCTGAGCACAGTATTTATTCACCATGCTACCATATCCTAGGTAAACAATTATCCTATGCATCAGTACTTTCTGGATTTGGGGACATGTCAGAAAAGTCTGCAGAAGGAAGAAGTATAATTTTTTACTGTTTCTAGTAATTAGGGCTGTATTTATCAATAAATGCATTTGAGAAATAGACAAAATTGATTTGTGCTGTTTCTTAATAATTTCAGGAATTAAATCAAATGCTAGACATTTAACTACAAGAAAATTAAGTAGATTTGCTCCAGTTATGCTGTATACTCTTTAGATACTGATTATATATGATTTTTTTTTTGAGTTTGTCTTTTTTCTTTTTAACTTCTGATTTGCAAAAAGAATCAATAGCAATTTTCTTATTGTTTGTGTGGTTTAATATAAAATATAATTGCAAAGTTTTGGCAACAAGTGCTTGGGAACATTTTTCTGAACCATTTCCCATTTTTGTTAATACACTGCATTTTACAAATATGGATAGAAATATGTTGTATCATTCACTTATAATCCAATGAATTCACCTTTAAAAAGGAGTGAGAGGGAAAACAGAAGGAAGAATGATCTGTACTCACTGAGGCAATCTCCAGGGTTTGTTTGTTTGGTGTAACAAAATGGAAGGCAAGAGGGAGAGTCACTGCTGCTTCCCAGATGTTCAGCTTCTCGTCATGGATTTTTTGCTTCAGGAATCTGAAGGTGTCAGTCGCTCCAGCAGCACAGATGGCGCTCAGGAACCAGGGCCTGCCAGGAAAAGGAGGACTCATCATCCTCATTGCCCAGTGTGCCCCTGATCAGAAACCCTGGCTGAAAGCCACAGTTACCTGTAGGGGAGGTCATTGACGAACCGCAGCCACAAGGACTCGATCTGATCGAGGGTTGCTGCACGAAAAAGCTGCACCATTTGTAAGAATTTGGCTGAAGCTTCTTTAGTGGCTCCTTTCTCGTTATTCTGAACTAATTGCCGCAGCGTCTCTGTTAACTGTGGGAAAAACAGACAGCTGGAAGGATCCATGTCAAGAGTAATTATGTGATGACCTGTTAACCTTATAAATAGTGAAATTGTGTGAAAATAAGCTTCTAATACCTGTAAATCTGGATTTTTAATCCTGATTAGAGGAATTGGCATCTGGAGTAGCTCTCCTGAGAAATGATAACGAAGACTCCCCTGTTTTTGCAGCTGAGCTGTTGGTGCACTGATAGGAGGCTTTTTAACGCCGACCAAAGACAGCTCTTGTCTTTAAGGGAAAGAGGGAAATGCATCAGTAGACAGTAACCACACTGTGCATGGAGAACTTGTACAGCATTGGAAGAGACTGAGGAGCACCCAGCGGGACTGCAAATGGAGCGTGCATTTATTGCTCAGGATTATCTGGAAAAGTCATATGACTGCAAAAGCCTTTGTGAGAGTTTGCTAAGCTCTCTGAGAGGTTGGACAGATGTTTTGGGTGGCCTAATGAGTAGGTCACAGGCCACCTGAAACATCCTGGGCATCCTGGGCTGGGCACCCCAAGGGCTGTACAGTGTTTTGGCCCTTGGCAGCCACAGGCCAGATGCCTCTTATCTCACAAATCAACAGTAAATATATAAACAGTTCTAGGCATGTCCTCCCAGCTATGACAATATAAGAACATGCACAGTGCCTACCTTGCCTCCATGACTGCTGCCCCGTTGGGTTCATTGAAAGGAGAGATCTGGTACACCTGGTCCGACATGGCAGATGTCAACGATGCCCCGCTGTCATCGTACTTCATCTTGTAAGTGAATGTCACTGTGCCCTTAATGTTTCTGGCTTTCTACAAGTTCAAAGAGACCCACTCAGAGACAGGAATGGGCTGGTCAGCCCAGAGAAGCCAAACCCCCCACGAGCACCAGTGCAATGTGGGTGCTGAGCAGTGGCTCACGCCCCAGCCGGGCAGCAGTGGGTCCGTGCTGCTCGTACCAGGGGACAGGTAGGGCAGGGTCTGATGTATGCCATTCCCAGGTTCTTCACTGCTTTATCCTGGCAGTCTGTCAGGTCCTTGCTTTTGGAAATGGTGGCACGGTTATTCTTGCTATCGTCCTGGATAACGTATCTGGTTTGGCAGATGCCTTCAATCCCAGCCTGCAAGTATTGGTTAAACACAGTAAACGTCCCACTTGAAACAGCAATAAAAAGGTCAAAGAAAACAGTCTGGGAAGTATAACTTACTCTTTAATGCTAAAATGAGAATAAAAGTAAAATCAGAGTGGAAAAAACAAACCTCCTGTAGCTCATACACATTTTGTGACTTTTTGATGGTTATCTGCAGCATGTTCAGAATCCCTCTCACTAGGTTAGTGCACAGAATGGGACAGTCCTCAGGGGCAAAAATACTTCCAACCCTTCCTTCAGTGTATTCAAACTTAAAGGGCTGGCTGAGACACGCAGCAATTGTTTCTGAAAGCCTCGAAGATGAAATGAAGGGGTCAATGGGCCAGAAGCCATTGTGTTCCTCCAGCTTTGGTGATCGAATCTGTGAACAAAAACAGGAAAACAATCATACTGTTCACCATCACTTTGAAATAGTGCTATAGTACAGAATCTGGACACTTCTTATCCATGGCAAGACAAAAGTCACTTGTTCAACATTGCAAGAAACAGTTTCCAACTCAGACTCCTGTGCTCGGTCTAGGAAGCATCCTTGAAAATGCAAACTTCCATGAAAGGTTTCTTCCAGAAAAATAAGATTATGTGAGCAGAATTCAGAAGTTCAGCAAGTCTGATGAAGCTTGGAGGGTGGGTGAAATACCAGCTACCAACAATCAGTACAGACAGGATACTCACTCCTTTCCCACAGATGACAAATGAGATCTCCCTTCAGTCTGCAAGGCAGCCAAGCCATTATTGCCCAAGCGGCCTCTGAACAAACAGGGACTATTCTGGCTGCTGCTCCAGGTCCAGCACGTCCCCGAGCACCAAAGCCATGGCTGATGGGGGAGCAGAGGTGACCACAGGAGCTCACACCTTTGGAAGTGGCTGACATCCCTCAGAGCTCCTCCGGCGGTAAAGCTTGAGCACAAGTCCTTGACTGCTACCTAGTGGGAAGTGTGTTCCTGCATGCACAGACCTATCTAGTCCCATTCTTACACACCTCCCACCCTCGTGCATAAAAGTACATGTTCCTGCATAGAGGGAAAAGGTGTGGGCTCAGTGCTCTGTTTTATTCTAGGAATTTATAATCAATGCTGCAAGGGTGGCTTGCCTCTTGTCACATTTTCTCAAATTAAATCCTACTCAAGGCTGTTGTCTGCAACTGCTAACATTATAGCAACTCCAGTGAGGTTATGCAGAGACTGCAATTGCAGCAGAGTGTGAAGTTTGACAATTGGTATTCTTCACACTATTTCAATAATGTATGTGCAGGATTACAGACTGAGAAAACTCCTAGGGTGACTGCTAAGAGCAACCCTTTTTCCCCATGTGCTGTATTCTCAATCCCTAGTCTGGGGTCTTTTGTGCCATGCCGGTATTCTAAGCTGTTTGGGTTAATGTTTTTGCTGAGTAACAGTGTTTCCAGATCTGATATCATTATGATAAACACAGGCATTTCCCATTAGAATTCTTCACATTTGAATTAATGCGGTATCTGAATTCCAGTGCTGAGCTTTTTTAAGCTATGGACCAAGTTAAAAAACATGGATATTTCATTCTTGAATGCTCATGTTCATACTCAAGCTTAGTGTTATCTTAGTAAAACTATGTTAAGAACATTTCTTTAAAGCAGCTGCCAACCATACTTTTGTATGGAGGTGAATCTAAGGTAGCTTTAGTCAAGGGAGCTCAGATACTGATGGCCACAGAGCTGGAGCAGCTCCAGCTCCTTCCTTCAGAGGAGCAGGCTGTGAGTAAGCCTGTGGTGCTCTCTGTAGGTCCCTGCCAGTACCCAAAGCATTTTGGATGCAGCTGCAGACCCTTCAGCAGTGCCCTCGGCTCTCCCCATCGTGCCTGGGGTGTTCAGGGTGCAGAGCTCAGTGCCCATGCCCACACCTCTGCCCTCGCTGGGGAATCATCGCTGCCTGAGGGAAAACCACTTGCACTGACACTGGGCATAGCTGTTGTGTGAGCTCTACATCTCTTTGTCACTTATTTTGCCAGCCTGAAGGTATGAAGGAAGCACCTTTATCTGCATGGTATTGGTGGGTGGGTTCCCATGGTGGTGATTTACCTGCACAAGGTGGTCACTGTGAGACACACGGCTGATCTCCACCTTGCTGGCCAGCTTCACCCCTGCCATGGCCAGGCTTCTGTCAGGGAGCCCATGCACAATGATGCTCTCATAGCTATACAGGTAGGTCTTGCCCATATGGAAAACAGGCTCTGTTAGGAAAAAAATAAAGCAGAAACACCTCCTTGGCTATGACTGTTGTGATGTTACTTGAACCAGCCCAGCAAAGAAAGGTTAGGCAGCCACTGCCAAGAATCAGGTGCAAGCAGTGTGCAAGGCAAGGCTGTAAGGGAAGGCAGCAAGGGAACTGCTGGCTGGCAGAGGAGTTACTTACCAAGGTCCTGTTTCTGGCCCCCTGTGAGGAAGGAAAGAGAAGTGTTCATGAAAAAAATCCATTTTTGTAGATCCTTTCATGTATTATTCATTAAATCAGCATGCTAATGGTTGGCAAACCACCAGGAATGGAGCTCACCCCACACCCCCAGGAGACCAAGCCCATGCCAGCCCTGTTCACTAACTGCTGCTTGCTTGGCTTTTCTCCTGCTGCTGAGCTTAGCACAGAAATCTAACTGTTTACAGCTGAAGCTATAAAAGGGCTTCAGCAAATGAAGCTGTAAATATCCCTCAAACCCCCAAGGAGATGCAATTTGCTCAGGATCACAGTGGCTGTCATAGCTCAGCAGTGATGGTAAAGATTCAACTTACCCACAAGGGCGAACACCAGGGCCAGGATGAGTCCCTTCATGCTAAAAGTGACTGAAGTCCACAGGGGGAAATCTGTGGCTTTTATAGAAGAATTATTAACAGGCACAGAAAATTTTGTTGAGTTATCAAGTTCTTATCAACCACCCAACAAACCCTTTGAGGGAGAGGGGGTTGGGGTCAGGGCAATGGATATTTTTAGTAAATCAAAACTATCACAAGTTCTGTTGTTCTCACTTCACCAACTGAATGCCTTGAAAGTACCTTTAGAAACAACTACTTAAAAGTATAAAAACATAGTTAAAGCCAAAATTTATTATTATGTAAGTAAAACTACCAATTATCCTTACTCCCTGAAAGCACCTGGTGGTATTGCAGTCTGTGCTGACTTTGTCCAGGTTATCCTGACCTGACCATAAGACTCAGAGCTTATCTAAGTGATAGTGCCCCAGCAGGATTGTGCAAAACCCTGGGCAGCCCTCCTGTGACACAGTGCCCACCCCTGCCCTGCTCTGAGTGGGACAGGCTGTCAGCACAGTGCTGCTCTCTGGGGACAGGGACTTCACCCAGTAACACAAACCTGTCATTGTCACAGGGCTGTGGCTAAAAGCCACTGACATCTGTGCTTCCCTCTCCTGCCTTCCCCTCCAGGGTTGATGTACCAGCCATTTCACTGGTGTGTTCAGACACAGAGGGGGGTTGGTGGGCTTGCCTGGCAAGGGGGAAGGGGTGAGGCTGACAGGTGTTACAGACACAAACCTCTTGGTTTAATAAAGGTGGACAACGTGCAAGTCACCCAAACTGTTCACACCACACAGGGGGTGACATCTTCACCCCGTGGTGGAGCCCCCTTCTCTCATCAGCAGGCATTTTCCCTGTCCCTTTGTAGGCAACCCCACAGATCTCTCAGGCTGCTCTTGGCTCCAGGGTTTGGCTTTCTTCCCGAGTCCACCTGTTCCCTCCAGTCAGGCCATGGAGCTGCTCCATTAGGAATCAGCACGAGGAGAACTAAGGCAGCCCCAGGACTGGAGGGTTCACGTTGGCACTGTGTGGCCACTGTTTGCCTATCAGCCTTCTCCTCTGTGGGTCAGGAACCAAAGCTGCTGCTGCCCAGCTCACTGTGGGAAGGGACTGGATTCATTTTCTCATCAACAGAGCATGGCTCCTATCCAAGACAGCTTAGTTTTAGTAATACTGTTTAGCTGATGGGTTTTTATAATTAACACTTGGGATATAATTTATAATGTCTGACAAACAGTGGATTTTGTTCTTAGATCAAAGATTGCATCTGTAGGGCAAAAAAAAAATTTTTTTGAAGCACGACAAATCCTGTGCCATGTTTTTATTTGCTCTATATTCAGGTCCTGATTTTTTTAACCCCTTCCCTTGCAAAACTGGTAGCACATGATAGAAAGCCAAGCTATTTACTAGAGAGTTCTGTCATGTTGTTGGAGATCTTGTAAATGTATTTAAAGGATTTGAGGATACAGCTGCTGGCCACTGCTACTGGAGGCTCAAAAGCTATTACAGTGTAACTATATGCAGCTGCAGAGGTCGGGGTTTTTTTAAAAAAAAATCTTCCAGGCAGCAAGGACTTTAGGTCAGTGGCAGTACAAGCAGAAAGCTGCTGTGATGGCAATATTAAATGCAACAATGCTTGTATTCTCAAAATTATAACACTAGATCACTGAAATACCACACCTTAACAGTGACTCCTGAAAATAAAGGTCAAACAACATTCCTCAAAATAAGGGTCCTCACAGGGAGCTATACAGGCTGCACCCACCTGCAAGGGCAGGGTCTCCCCAAAACCACCAGCACTGAAGCCTGGGGCTGCAGAATCTTGTCCCCATTGCACCCCATCCCTCCCTTTGGGCAGCAGATGCTGCATCCTTGGTCATCCCAGCCATGCTGCTGCCATGGGGACATCTGTTCTTCTGCCTCAAGAGTCACCTAAACCTGCTGGCAAGGGCTTTGTCTCTTTATAAAACTGAAACTTCTCTTTTTCCAGGTCACTTCTTCAGTACCTCAAGAACAATTTCAACTCCCAGCCTTTGCCCCCATATAGTCACAGCTCTTTTACACTAGTATTACTCAGAAAGACATAACCTGCATTTAAAAGAGACAGGAAAAAACCCCCAAAACTATGAAAACTGTGAGGGTGACAACAGTTTTGCTGAGCCCAGGACCTCTCCTGCGCTCAGCTCCCTCCACAGTGGTAGTGGGGAGGAGGAGCAGAGGCTGACTGAGGGTTCTCCACAGGCCTTCAGGAGGTGGGCACCTACAACCCCCATACCCAGCAGCCCCACAGGTGCTCTGGCTGCTTTGGTGGTTGGGTGATGCTCACCCAGGGTCCCCTGCCAGGGTGGTACTGCTGGGGCTCATCACACCTGAATGCTGAGGCTGGTAGAAAACAATCCCTCCAAAACTGTGCTCCAGCCTTAGCACATTGGGAAGAGATGAGCCCCATGGGCTGCCCCAACTGGAGCTGGAAGTTTGTGCCAGCATCACCCACAGGGGCCACATAAAGCCCTGGATTCTGCTGGATTGAGCCTGAGATTACCTGAAAAGTCTGTGTTTCCATCACTGCTCTGTGTGAGTTCCAGGCAAGCAGCAAACCCACCAGTTCATGGCTTTCCTGCTGCTGCCAGCTCCCCATCATTCTGCAGTGCAGGTTACCATGGCAGCATTTAAATTGCATAGAAAGGTATATTTAGACCTTTCAAACATATTTATTTTTGTACAAAGGACTTTACCTTTCTGAACTATAGAATTGATACCCAAATAAGAAAATTCAGGTATGTGCATCCATTGAAGGTGCAAAAGCTGCTGGGGACAGCAAAACAACAGATTTTTTTACAGAATGTTCTCAAGTGTTTCCAAAATCCCATTCACCCAGCGTGCACACTCAGCCTGAAAACACAGCCTTAAGGCAAGCAGAAAACACCTTCAAGATCTGCTGGAATCCTTTGGGCTCCAGTGCTCAGGGCAGGTGAGCTCATCCCTGACCATGCCCACACAGACCTGGGGCAGGAGGCAGAGCCCACTGTTGGTGGTTGCAGTGATGACTCTTGCTGGGCACAGAGGTTGGAACATCTCCCCCAAAGTGCAGAGGTCTGGCTCAGCTTCAGAGCCCTTGGAGGTGGTGTGCTTGAGCAGCCCTGTCCTGCTCAAAGACACCAACTCACCCTAGCTTCTGCATGTGGTGCACCAGAAGCTTATTGTGTCCTTGGCTCCCTCAGAGCAGCCATGCCCAGGGACATGAGATTCAGGCTTATTCCCTGAGCCTGCTGCTCCCTACAGCAGCGCTGGCCCATCACAGAGCCCTGGCCAAGCACCAAGCACGGCTGTGAGGCTGCTGCAGAGGGTGCAGCATCACACCAAGGTCATCAGGTCCTGCTGCAGGTGCACAGGATCCCAGCACCAGGGAAGGAGGCACTGGGGGAACAAGCAGGAGTAGTAGTACCACAGCTACCCAACCCAATTCCCACTGTAACCCTGGTGCACAGAAGATGGCCACAAACTCAAAAATGGGGAATAAGGAGAACCTATGCAGACCTCATCTTTCCACCACCAGAAAAATAAGGAAGCATTCGAAATTTTTTCCATGCATGGATTTATTATGAAATCAGATATTTATGGGCAATCATACAATAATAAAGTTTAATAGTTTAAATTACTTGGGAAGATTCCACACATCCTCAAGTACTTAATTTAGTATTTCTATTATTCCTTAAGACAAGGTTTTTTTACACCACACAATAAAAACATGAAAGTATTTCTGTTTTCTCCTATGCTGCAAATGTACAGCTTCAAGGGCTGCAGACTTCATCCTCACAAGAACATGCTACATGTGCATCAACAGTGTCCTGCATATCCTCTGACTTCTGGTCAAACTTTGTCTGCTTTTCTGTCAGGCTGGTAGCTGAATCTGATGGGGAACAAGAAATGAAAATTAAACAGTTTACTTCAAAAGTAGTTCTGCAAGGTACAGCATTTACCATTCACTACTCATTAATTACAGCAGGCTTGGCTGTTCCTCATGGATTTACATATTTATATTTGTCTAAGTCACACAGAGATGTTCCAGGAAACCCACTTCATTAATAAGCCAGTCCTACCTTAAAAGCTACTACTTCCATGAAGAATTTTATTAATGATACATTTAGGAAAGGGTAATATGATCTTTAAGAAAAAAATTTGGAAAACAGATACAATTCTATGCTCTATATAATCTATATCTACTTTATCTAATGTCTTATAATCTATAATACACGTATAGAAAATAAATCCTCCTATATCACTGTGTGCAAGAATCCTGTCCACACCTGCCCTTCTATAGCTAAATCTGCTCAGTGAAGTAGGACCACATCCAAAGGCAGTGATATACAAAAAAAGCAAGGATCCCTGTTTTGGGGTGCTGCGCTTGGTCAGTCTCCACAGGCTGCAGTACACAGCTTTTCAGCTCAATTACATTGTTGAGTGTGGTGTTCCCCTCCCCTTACCTTGTTAGCCCTAAGCATCATGAACGAGAATTCAGTTTAGATTTTAAATTCCAGTACAATGAAAACAAGTAAATGTACAATAGAAAATCATCTCCCTCACTGAAGGAATTTTTGCCTATTAATAAAACAGGGAAAGTGTTTCAGTCAATGGGGCAGTAAGTCCACGCCTACCTGTGGCTATGTTACATTTTTCATATTTTTCAAGTGGAATACCTGAGTCAAGTCACGACCTATTCGTACTTTCTCTCAGCCGCTCCCCAGCAGTATTCCCAGACTCACCGGCAGGGAGGCAGTGGAAGCCCACGGTGACGGGGGCAGTCTTGGTGGCGGAGCAGCCCTTGGTGCAGCGCAGCACGGGCTCCGTGGAGTAGCAGCGGGACTCGACGCCGGCCAGCCGGACCGCCTTCTCCAGCTTCACCAGGGAGTGCCGCAGCTTGCAGCCTGCAACAGCCCCGGGACACTCACACCCCGTGCTTGAGCTCTGATTGATGCTCCAGACCTCCCCAGAAGGGCCCATCTGCCTACACTGCCGATTTGCAAACAACTTCCCCCCCTGAAAACTGTGTTTTGATCGTAAGTGAAGCAGCTTTACTGACTGATAAACCTTTCAAATCAACTTGTTAGATAAGGAGCCCTAGAAAGCTCCTTTCAAATGCAACTGTCTACTTCTAGGTCAGGATATAGAAACACAGTACTTTCTAATAAGCGTTTTTCAAGGTAAACTGGCTTACTCAATAGCTGTCAAACCACATTTTAAAATGTTGAATATTCAGCAGTGGAACTAAAGGGGAGGTTTCTGACCAAATAAAATTAATCACTAAAGAACTGCATTATTACCTATGTCATTCCAACAGTCATAGAACTGGTGCAGAGAGAGAGCAACATTCATTGCTGCCAACAAGTAATATTGATCTCATTTTGGATTCCCAGGACAAACAGTTACAAATGAGAAGCTAAACAGACCACAATTTATTCCTAGCTATAAGTTTTATGTCTTCAAATTTTAGCAGCTTCCAGTGTATGTTAAATGGAAACAGAACGTGGTCACCACCAGCTACAGGAATATAATTGTGGATGTGCAGGGGGATTCCATATCCATCTAAAGCAAGTTTGTTGCCCAGAATTTGTGACAAAAACATGGAAGAATAACAGCTAATGCTGAGCTAGACAAATACAAGCCATCTCCAGGGACTGAGGACGTCCTTCCCACAGGGCAAGTCTCTACAGATGCAACACACCTGTTCTCCTCAAGCACTGCGGTGTGATGTTGCATCATAACCTCAGCTGAGAGAGCACCAGCACACCATAAGATCCTAATCTACTGAAAGACTTAAAATGCAGCTTTTTTATTTCCACCATGTAATTAAGTTCCTGGAACTGCTCATCTACTTGAATGCTTTGTTTGACAGGTTGCACTGGTTTAAAACCAGGTGGTCAGCCATGGTAATAACTACTAATCCCCATCTGATTCTTTGATGGGCCAATTGCTGAAAATTGATGTCCAAAAAATGCTATTGTGCTTAAATCAAAGCATTCTGTATGGATTTTATCCTCTTTCTGATCCTCTTCTAAAATACTTCAAAACTGAAACAAAGATTTTGATTCATCTTATTTTTTGAACTTCAACAAAGTTGTATGTTTTGACTTGTTTAACCTGTGATTTCTTATTCTTTCTCAACCTGCATGTAATTTTAAAACTTAATATATAACTTAATAATGAATGTGCTTTTTATTTCTAAAATACATACATATTTAAAATTTTCTGAACAGATTCTACTTTTTCTGAACAACTGCAGTAATATTATATTAAATTTATTAGAGCTTGCATACCTCCTCTACAAGGCTTTTCTTCCAAAATCCAAGAATGTCCAAAGCTCACTGCATCTTTAGCTACATATCCGTTGGGCATCCGATATTCCTGTTCACATTCTGCATCATATTTTCCACACAGTCCACACATTTTCCCTGCCATCCATAAAGCAACTTGGATCTTGGAGGAAAAAGAAGCAAGTATTCAAAGTTAAAAAAAAAAACAAAACAACAAGCAAAAACCTGTGGAGTACATTTTTGCTATGCAGGTCCCAGTGTAAATTAATGCACAAACATTTAAAATCTCTTTGATAAGAATTCAAAAGGGTCTGACAGGTGCCAAATTCCTGTGGGGCTACAGAATCTATGCAGAACTATTACAGTCTGTATGACCTACTGTGCTAGTCTAGGATGTTAAGTTATTCATGCTCTAGACTGGTAAGATGCTGAAGCTTTTTTCTCATGGTTGTTTTGATATTACAAGAGAAATATATGGAACAGTTTACTGACCTCTTACATTCCAACTTTGTATTAATTTTAGTGCAGAGTTTAAACCACTCATTTATGTAAAAAGCATGGCTGCATTTTTGCTGTTTTGAGGAATTATACAGCTGCAAGAACAATGGTCAGGACCTGAAAACTCATTTTTCTTGCAAAGGCACTGCTGAATCAACATGTGTACACTCACAGATCCACCTCCCACCACACATCTGTACTGCAAGAACAGTAGAGATTTTTGTTGATAAAAATTCCCATTTCTCACACCCAGAAATAAAGAGCAGGACTGTGCAATCCTGTAGCATCATCTTCCTTTTGGGTTTTTTTGTGCCCTGTACACACTTGCCCTTGCCACTCTACACCCTTGCTCTCATACACACAGATTTCAGAGAATCCTAAGGAAATTTCTTAACACCCAATCTTATGAAGAGGAAGACAATACCCTGAATGTGTATCCATCAAAGAACAGTTTATCAATGCCATAGGCTGGAGCAAGAAGTACAAGCCCTTGATTTTCACTGTGGATCCACAGAGTAGCACCTAGAAGAAAGAAAACAAACCAAAACAAAACCAGATCAAACCTAGCTTCCTTAAGAGAGAAAAAAACAACTGTCATGCTCCAAAATTGTTCTTTTTCTTCAAAATTCCTCAGTTACCCTATTCAAGAAACAAAATTATAGAACAAAGCAACGTAGAAATGTGCATACATAGAAAATGTGTGTTTGCGAAACAATCACACACTTATCAATTTTTCTTTGGGTTATTAACATAATCACATTTACGTCTAGAAATTATTACTGAGCTGTCTACAGTATCTCTGTAGTTGTGCAGATCAACAAGGCTTTGAGTACACTGTATTGGAAATATGAGGAACACTGTGACTGTCTCTGGAGCCATTTCTAGCACAATTATCACTTCCCAAGTACATAACAAATAGCACAGAGCTCAGCATTGCTACATGCTAACCCAACTTCAGCAAGATTTAGCCCAATTCATATATTGCAGCTCTTCACTCAGAATACCACACTGCATATAGCCCCTGACTACACAGCTTAGGATGAAACAAGGTCTTCCTGTATCTTTCACAGAAACAAACTATTTCTCTTTTGGGAGAATCAAGCAGGTTGTTTCACCAGTTCTCCATACCCATCCCTGGCAGAATGCAAGCCAAATTTATACCTACAAATCAAATCTGGAAAAAACATCAGTATACAAGTCACATGCAGTGGATTTTAGAAAAGCTCTACTTCAAAAAGTTTTAATCAAGCAAAATTTGGTGGCAAAACACTTCTCAAATTTGGAACTACAGTAGGACCTGCAATGAAAAGAAGGGATCTTCATTGCTTGCTTATTTAGGCTACTTCAAGAGCTTCATATTCTAAATCAATCTTTCTAAATGTGAGTGAGTAAAGTACATATTCTTAAATATTACCTTAAAACCAAAGAAACACTTACTGAATACAAACTGATCAAATCTCCCTCACAGATTCCTTCTTTCTCCTAAAACATATGTGGAAATTAAACAACATATGCTGCATCACTTACCAGCAGATGTAAATGAAACATTTGTCTGGCTCTCAGCCCCATCCACCAGCAGCTTCACCTGTCCATTCACCGGGAGCAAGTCGACTTCACTGTCAAGGACAAGAGTGTTCACACCCTGCCTGTGCCACATCCACACACTTACAGTGGCTGAGGCACTCTCCTGCTCACTAAACATCACTGCTCAGAGCACAAGCTCATTTCAAATGCTTAAATGACATCAGGGGTATTCTTGTCACCTAGGATGCGGGATAAGAGCATTAGCATCACATTCAATATGCACGGAAAATAAATAAGGGAGGTGCTGAAACCCCATGGGCTGCTAAGCATTGCAGGAAAGCTCAGATTGGAGCTCCTCTCATGCTAAATGTGGACAGTGAGGTCCCTCAGGCTCTCAGCATCTGGCAGAAGTTACTTACTGATTGCCAATCTTGATGTTGATTGCTTTCAGGTTCAAAGATTCTTCTACATTCTTCATCATCACCAGGAACTTAAGGTCAGAGCTGCAATCCTGAGCCAAGATGTGATAGCAGTTTTCTGGCATTGTGTAGTTAAACTGAACTTCATTAAAGGTTGTGATCTTGTTGTAGGAAACTGAGCATTGAGCTGGTTAAAAAAAAAAAAAAGGCAGTGAGTTTTTTCTTTTCCATGAGAGAAAGCAATTTAGTGGTGTGGTTTATTTTTAGTGCCATATTATTTTAGCTTTTTTTTTTTTTTCCCACTATGTGATATTTTCATATGGTTTACAGGGACTTTTGGCTACTAAGCACCCATAAATTCTTAAAAAGGAGTATAAAATGTGTTCTTCTATCTAACAAAAAATAATTGCCAGAAATTTGAAATGTTGTCAGCTCAGATAATTGGTATCTTGATCACTGAAATGCTGATAGTTTCTGTACTATATGCACAATGTTTTCTCTCAGTTGGACCATCCTCACATTATTACATTTCCTACTTAACTGGAGATAAACAATGCCAACAAAATTTAGAAGGTGTCCAAATAAATGGTGAGACTGAAGTTGTCATGCTTCTGAACCCAATTAGATTCTGACCTTTCAAATTCTCAAGCACTGCAGAAGGGGCTTCAGCAAAGACATTCCAGATGGGAGGCTGCGGCTCTGAAGCTAGTATCCTTGGACCTACAGGCAGTGACAGGGGAAGCCTCATGGCTTTTTCATAGAGGGTAATCTGAAAAGAAATTCAAAAGTACATTCAAAATGCACCTGTGCCAGCAAACAGCTAGGATTTTTTTTCCCTATTTCTTCTACTTTCATTGCAAAGACTTTATGTGAACATAACTCATCTGACTCATTGTACATGAGGTTTTTGCTTTTGCTCAGTTTTCTTTCATGGTGTGAGAGAAGCCATTCAGGTATTATTTGGGAGACAATTACTCCCTTTCAAAGGTGATGAGGTGAACACTTATGGGGATACTACATATGGAAACTCATGCCATTATGATTACTCATGTCTCTCTCTATGAAAAAAATCATCATATAGACATAGACATCCTTCTGTGAAATATTACAAAGGTGGAAATATATAAAAGTAATTTTCATCATTTGCACCCAAACTGATGCTAACTTAATTTTTCTTTCTCAGAATTAACCCACTGTAATTAAACAGTCACACTTATCTACTAGAAAAAAAAAATAGAAGAGTGATAAAACTATTCCATAATTACATCAGGAAGCTTGACAACAACATCACATGTCCTTGGAGAAGTTAGAGCCACGATCACCCTGGCTTGTCGAGAAGGATTCTTGTCCGTTTTTTCAGAGAATCCCAGCATAAATGCAGCCCCAGGGACAAACTTGTAAAACCTTCAAAAGGTCAAATCAGAAAGATTTTGTGAGATGGAGGGAAAAAAGGCTGCACACACCCCAACTAGATTGTCTCACACCTGTGTGTAAGTAGCATAATAGTCTCCAGGATCCCTGGTTATGTCCTCACACCCACTCTCTGCTCTACTGTTCAAGTGTTCAGGAAAAGGAAGGATCTGTTCCTCAGTTTTCAGTAATCATGGCAAATATAAAAAGTTACTGTACATTAAAATAAGATGTAATCCCACTCAGGTTGTATGTCCAAAGGCAGTACTTGGACAGATCAGAGAATAAAATATCAGCCAGTACCTAAGCCTCTAGAACCTCATGTGTGGATGCTGATTTTTCCCAGCTGACCAGTATTGTTAACAGGTGTCACTAAAGACTCATTTCTCACCATTCTCCTATGGATTTGACACTGGAAGGAACTTTAGGCCACTCCAGTTTCACTTGCACAGCAGGGTGGGCAGCAAACTGCCCAGTTACCAGCTCAGATGAAACCTTGTAGTCCTGGCAATTCTGTCCCCATTTCAGGTAAGCCTGGAACGGAGGGACAATGGTCCATGTTTTAATGTCTGGAGCACAGTTTTCCTGGGATGCATATAGAGCTGTACAAGCCAGTTTTGAGCCTTACCGCTGCCTTGTGAGCATTGAGGACTGAAGCATCAGCACAGAGCTTCCACTTGCTTGAATCTGTCAGGTTTGACACAAATACCTGCACCCGGGGCCTGATGGAGTCAATATCAGCATATGCCACGAGCTGGAGGCCTCCTATCTTCTTACCATCACGGATGCCATGCAGAAAAACTGCTAATACTGGTGTTTTAACATCTCCCAAAAACTTCGGCTAAGAAGAAGGGGGAGAAAGTATGCAAAGCATATAATTATAGAAGAGTTACCATGGAACATTTTAGATGCAAGATCTAGATGGATAAATGAAAAATAAACAACTGAACCACAAATATATACCAGCATATGTATCACATATATATACATGCCTATAAAACCTCATGCATATGTCTTTAATGTGCACGTGCCTCTACATGCCAGATGGATTTTATCACTGTGTTTTTATGAGCCAAAATTTGTGCCATTTCCTGAGCTACAGCTGATACCATGGAAATATTCATATAATTAAAATAGAGTAATGACTATATGATTTGGGCTGCATTGTTACTATCCAGCCTGTGAATAAACAAAAGTGGTTCAGTTTGAACAACATCAGCTGTCAGTTGTATGCGTCACTCATTCCCACAGCAATAACATCCCCAGCTCGTCTCCTCTTGTTTATCTGTCTGGGTCTTGTGTTGGCTTTCTCCTCACACTTCAGCTGTGAGTTCTGTGGGGCAGTCAGGTTTTGTGTTTGCACAGCAACCCAGCACAGAATATAATCCAGGACATTTTCTTCAACATCAGGAACCCCTTCCCTTGGAGAACAGCCTTAAGGGCATTATGACCTTCAATACCTTCACTCCATTCTCAAGCCTGCACACACCTGCCTGGGTGGTGGTGAGGAGCCAGGTGCTCCATGTCCCCTCTGGAACATGCCTTTTGCTGAGGCTGCTGCGAGCCTCAGCTGCCACCACCAATGTCCTCACACTGGCACTGCAGCACCTCAGTCTCCCTCCAGGCTGAAGAGCTCACAAAATGAGACTCTGCAGGCATCTGTTGAGTGGGATTTCCATGAGGGAAGGGTTGTGATACAAGTAAGAAGGATCCTCACTGCAGAGAAAAGTGCATGTGGTAGCTACAGTGCATGTCTTGACTGATACCTGAGACTCGAGAGATTATGCCCTTCCTATTATTATTATGATTATTATTATATACAATTACTGTCACTGCACAGCGACTCTGACATCATTCCAAGCTGTCAAAACGCCCTAAAAATGATGCAACTAACCCATGAAGCTCGAGATGAGGCATGACTGGATCTGGCAGAGGAATGTGAGCTGCTGATTTGGTCATCTGTGAGTTTTCTTTTTGGGAACTGCAAAAAAATAAAACAAACCCCAAAATCAAACCAAAACAGGCTTAAGAAGGTAACTTTAAAGCATGCTTGAAGAAATTGCACAAGGCAGTGCTGAACAATGCTTTCTCTCATGGCATTTGGATTTGGTAAGTGTGTTCCAAGCCTGAGCAGCTCAATGACTTGCAATAGGCTTTGTTGTGCTTAGCACATAGGATCTAGCTCTGAAAAAATCTTGTTTCCCCAAACATATCTGACTCTTCACGATCCATAAGGACCATATGTAGATGAGAATACCCTGTATGAAAAAACAATGGACCAGAGCAAGTCAAAGTTAATCAGCGTCTCTCTTCAGTATGAAAGACCAGAAATTCTGCACAGGCCTGATGAACTGGAAGAAAATCTGAATGGACCAACTGAATGGAAAGGAGCATCAGAGTGGACCCACACGGCTGTAACATTACTTTTTGAGGAAACACGAGTATCAAGTACACTGGTCTGGCTGGCTCATGCCCTAGTAATAATGTGCTCAACCAAAATACTATAAAAAAAGGTATCCTCCCACATTTGTCTACGTCACTGTCCTCGTTGTGTATCTGCAGTGATTCCAACCCAAGAAACCAAGTGATCAAAGCCAATCAAATGAACCAAGCTTCTGATGGTTCCTCCAAAGTGTGCAGCCTCAGTCTTTTTCATTGCTTTGGAAAAGGCTTTGCATCTTTTTTGCAGAGCCACAAGTGGCTTCATATGCACAGCACAAAAGGGAGCACAGTTCTGTGTCTTTACCTACCCCAGAAGGGCTACCATGGTTCTAATGTTATCAGTACTGTAATTTTCCTCAACAAAGATAACAAGCTGACTTTAAATTCTCCATTTGACCCCTGACAGATTCCATACTTCTTTTACTGAGGAAAGAAAAACTCACCTCTTGTCTATGTGCTGATTTAAAGCGGTACTGATAAATCTCATGAGCTTCCTTTGAAAATTACAAAAACAAGAAGATTAGAAGTCTCAGAGGAAAAGAAGTGCTGCAATTATATGAAAATCTAAGAACTGTGAATTAAATAAGAAATTTACTAATTATCATTCATACATAGTTCTGTATGCTTAGTCACAAGCACATAATGCAAGATGAAATAGTTTATATAAAGCACTAATGTTTCTACTACAAAATTAAGGGAGAAATATGCAATAAATTGTCAAAAAATCCCATGTCCTGACAGTAACAAAATTTTCAACAAACTTGTGGAAACTTTTGAGATTAAGTAGATATCTGTGCCAATGATTGCAGGTGTGTTTGTAGAATAAATTTATAAGTTTTATGTTGCTACAATTTACTGGTCAACTCCTAATATCCTGATTTGTCATGCAAGGCCAGCCACCATCAGGAGAGTGATTCATAAACATTTGTAGCATCAGTCAATTTACTGACAAAATTACCCATATTTTGGAATATGCACTGCTGCTGCTGCTACTGTCCAGATGTCCTGAATGATGATCATGGCTATGGTGGCTCAGTGACTCGCTGCTGCTGCTGCTGCTGCCATTCACATATCTTGAGTGATGCCCATGGCTATGATGACTTGATGATTTCCTGCTGCTGCTGCTACTGCTCTTACTGCTGCTGCTACTGCTGCTGCTTCTACTGCTCCTGCTGCTGCTACTGCTTTTGCTACTTCTGTCACTGCTGCTGCTACTCTTGCTACTTCTGCTGCTACTGCTACTACTCTTGCTACTTCTGCCACTGCTGCTGCTACTGCCACTGCTGCTGCTCTTGCTGCTGCTACTACTGCTGCTCTTGCTGCTGCTACTCCTACTACTCTTGCTGCTGCTGCTACTGCTGCTACTCTTGCTGCTGCTGCTACTGCTGCTTTTCTTGCTGCTGCTGCTACTGCTCCTACTGCTGCTGCTACTGCTGCTACTCTTGCTGCTGCTGCTACTGCTGCTACTCTTGCTGCTGCTGCTACTGCTGCTACTCTTGCTGCTGCTGCTGCTACTCTTGCTGCTGCTGCCACTGCTGCTACTACTCTTGCTGCTTCTGCCACTGCTGCTGCTACTCTTGCTGCTCTTGCTACTTCTGCCACTACTGCTGCTGCTCTTGCTGCTTGCATCTTTTTTTCTTGCTTGCTCTTCTTGATCATTCTCATCTTCATCACCAGTGTCTTTACGACGGGGAGAAACAGCAGATGATGAGGAAGAAGAGACAGCTGAGGAGGCAGAAGATGAGCTGGAGGGATGTTTTATATCAGGATCTGCCCCAAGCTCTGTGAGCACAGTGTTTTCTTTCTTTGAAGGTTGCTTCTTCTGGTGTCGTGTTTTATTTGCAATCTGCAAACACAGTCCAAGAAATGCAAAGGAGAGAATACATCTGGTCCTGTTTTTACAAAGTAAAACTTCTGTGGGCGTCAAAGCCGGGTTCTCACACCAGCTTTTCAAGGAAAACCCCCCTGTGTCACTCACTGCAGAAGCTGCAGAATTCCCTCAGATCTACCATCCAACTGAAATCCAGCCCAGCAGAGACTACTTTGCTGGATGCACCCCATAGGAGCAATAGCCCCATCCTTTCTTTGCCATACCAGCTTGCCACACTGAACTTCAAATTTTTGCCCTCATTTAAGGGAAAATGTTCCCCACTGCCATATTCCAAGTCACTTGCCTTGAACACATTGTCGATGCCTAGAATCTTCTTCAGTTTAGCTTGAATGTCATCATACAGAGATGATTCACCCTCTTCCTCAGACTCCGACTTTACTTCACGAATTATTTTGGAGGCTGCTCTGGATCCCGCCTGAATCTCCAGCTGAATTTTGTCAATATCAGCATCTGTTTCAACTACACACCAATTGCACACATTAGAAAGTTCTGCTTTAAATATACTGCTTCAAATAGCACTGACAAGCCTAAGATGCTCAGTATTTTACCTGGGATCAAGACTATTTTAGCTTCGTGTTCTCCAATTAATTTGTGCAAGTACGTGTTTTTTAGGAAACTGGCATCTCGTGACCTCCTGGAAAAGCAGAGCTGACACCCAAGATGATGCAGCTTGACGCAAATGTCTCGTTTATGAGTTTTTCTTCCCGTGACGTGGTGAAGATCCTCTTGAGAGCTATAGGCATGTTTCCTTGACGTGCTGTCAGCTTCTTGCTGCATTAGAGATGAGTATGTCAATACCACTGGGAGTGTGTCATAGGCAAGAGTAAAACTGCAGACATCCATTACAGAGAGGGTAAATATTACTACATAAGCAAAAAAGGCTACCTTTGTGAAATCTTCGCTGGAAGCTCTAGCTGATGGTTTGAAAGGTTCTTCCACAATATTTGAGGAAGCATCTCCTGGGAGAATTGAGGTTCTCTTTTCAACACCTAGTTCTCCTAAATTTCTTGATACAGCAAAAGCCTTATGTCTGTTGAGATACGTGCAAAAAGTGGTGAATTATTCCAACCCCTTATCTTTGGATTAAATACATCCTTGCCAGTATCATGTGACAGCACAGAGGTAAGATATTAGAATGCAGGGGTTATATATGAATTTAGAACTATAAATATTATTGAAAACAAAAAAGAGTTCATTACAAATAAAATTTTCTTATATTACAGGAAGTTTTCAAAATCTGGATAAATTTAAATAAAATTTCCAAAGCATTAAAAATATTCCTTCAAACATAAAAATCAAAATCCTTAAGAGACAATAAAATAATAAAAAATAAGAACACTAAATAATAAACAATTTAATATAAAAATCACATTGCCAAATAATTTAGATATCTTCTTATTTTTAGCTACTGTATTTTTATTCCCTGTGCTTTATTCCAAAGGTTCTGCTACACACTGAAGAGTCACTCTGCCTATGTAGAGACTTCTGTGGAAGGTCAGTCAATACTGAAGTTTGTCAGGTTTCAGCAACACAATATATTCTGAAGTAATGCTACCGTACCTTCCAACCACTATCTCCGTTTCCTCATGGCATGGATTTGTTTCAATCTTAATATTTTTCAGCTTCATGTCTATCTTGGCATCAAACTTCACTGGCGCTCTTGTCATGACCTTGCCTTGAATTTCCACAGCTTGTTGGAAGTATTCTGTGTTGACACCCATTGTTGAAAATTTCTGTATGTATAAGCTGAAAGAGAGTGCAGCAGTCTGATGTAAGAAAGGTGCTCTTTTCACCCAAGGGGTTCTGCCTTCCCTTAAAAACTTCCTTCACAGGTTTCCCTTAGAAACCTGCTGTACCTGGGGTTTATGTCAGAACGAATCTGCACAGTGGATTCCAGCAACTGAGAAGGTCGAAAATCTCCAGTTAAAGGGGGAGATATCTTTCCATCAACTGCAAATGCAAAACCAATATTTTAACATTGTAGAAATGAAAGAAAGGGGTCGAACATAAGCAGTTTTCAGTAGGAGGCAGTGGTTTTGTTTATACAAATATGGCTGGAAAACAAGACAGACTTTGTGATACATGAGATCTTTTATGATTCTGAAGAATACTGAAAATATAGAAGAAGCTTGTTATGTAGGCAAAGGTTCTGATGCAAAATATTGAAAATGGAAATAAAAATATACTAAGAAAATGAAGAGCTGACCCAAATTGAAAGTTTGATAATTAGTTTAACATTAAAATTTCAGAAACATGGGGAGTCAGAAGACAGAGTGAATGCAGAGAACAAGGCTAAGCAACTTCTGCTCTCCAATTTTTCCTCACACCAAGCTTCAGTCTCTTTTCACAGGAAAAGAGACTGGAACCTGACTCCTCTCTTCCTGCCTTCTTAGTGTTACTAGAAGTTCTCTTTTGATTGTTTTCTATTTTCTTCTCTTTTTAAATCAACACTGAATCCTGCTTAATTTATATCCTGCTTAGTTTACGTGTGCACCTCTTGGGAACCACCCCCTTCTACCCATGTCTGTATCAGTTCATCAGGCAGCTCTTGGGTTTTTGGCCTTGAATGTTGTGGCCTCTCTGGTTTCCCAGGTTCTCATCTCACCTTTGTTTCTGCCTTCAGTCCTTTCAAAGACAATGCACAAATTAACGCATCCAGCTTCTCTTTGAACATCTTCACTGCCCCACCGTCCAATACAAAACCTGGTTCTTTCTCTAACTTCCTGGCTCTCAGCTTCTTTCTGCAGCCCCCCTCAGCCCCTGTCCCTGTGATGCCCTTGCACATGTGTCAGTTCCCACTCACTGCTGACTGCAGCCCTGGCCAGGGCAGTGCTGTAGGAGCTGTATTCCAGGGGCAGGCCGGTGCAGGTGGGCACGATGTAGCGCAGCTCCCCCAGCCACAGCGGCTGCGTCCACTGCCCCGCGATGCCGCCGCGCAGCTGGCCCGCCAGCCTCCTCAGCACCGTGCTCCCGTCAGCAGGGTCCACAACGCTCTGCAACCAAACAGACACCACAGAGCCTGGCATAGGAAGCTGTAACGCTCTGCAGGATTGCAGAGAAAAGTAGGGGGCCCTGGTACCTTCACAGCCTGTTGTAGGACCTCCTTATTGATGTTGATGTAGGCCAGTTCTTGGCCAAAGAGTTTAAAGTAGGCTGATATCAAGGGGGTTTCTGTTGGCAGCTCCTTCCATCCCAGCAGCTGGAGAACAGATAAAGAAGCAAGTTTCTTAGTGCAACACTTCACAAATGATAATTCATCCAGGTGACTAAATCCATCACTGGCTAAGCTGCCCTTTTCCTTTGTAAAATTTCCATTTTTAAATAACATGATGGATCTAATTCAGACTTTCTTCCACCACTGAGATGCCCAGAAATGTTTGGTATCCCCATACAATAATATTCACATGCAGAGTCTGGGCTGTTAGTACCACTAAACCCAGTTTGAAAGCACAGAAAAAAAAATCTTCTCTTGAAGACAAAGGCATATTCTTGTAAACTAGGTGACCTAGATGAAGGGAGGGAGTAGGAAGCCTGCCAGGAGTGTGACACACCATTCTACAATGCCTGTTACTCCCTTCCCTCCTGTGCTCCTCCTGCAGCCATCTCTGAGGTGGGGAAGAAGCAGAGCCAGAGCAACAGGTGACAGAAGCTATTGCAGCCATGGCAGATGGCCCCTGCAGTCCCCACTGCACCTCTCTCCTTCACAAAAATACTGGAGCTACTCCGAGGAGGATGGTTTACCTCCTGACACAGGGCTTAGCTAGAGTGAAAAGCACCACCAATGCCCCTTCACATAACCCACAGGCTGTATTACTGAAAATACTTACAGCTTTTCCAATCTCCTTTATTTTTTTGTATGTGGAATATTCAGCAAATGGGATATTTCGTTTCATGATGACATCTGTGAGGCCTTCCACACGGACACCAGCCTACCAAAACAGCATGAGGAGAAGCAGTCTGAAACATGCTTACAGACAGGAAACTTTGTGTGCAGTTTTAATTTTAATTTGATTATTAATTTAGGTAAATATTTACCTCCACCAAATCAGCCACAGACCCTGCAGAATATGCCATCAGCTTGGAAATTATTGCTGACGGGAACATCGTTCCTGGGCTGTTCATAACAAAGACATCTCCAGTAGCACCAACTTTATAGTTATCTATGGCAGAAGTAAACAAGAGACATCTTTTTTCTAACCATTCAAAAACATATTTCTGCAGCTTTTTCCATTGTCAACTGTAAGATATATCATTAAATAAAATCTAACTGTTTAGGCAGAAGTTATTAAATGGCTACTCTAAACATGTGAATCTCACATTTAATTTCTCACTGAAAGAAAGAATGCCATATTTCTCCAAAGGACTTACTATTTTAAGAATGGATTTCTGAGGTGAAAGTTTCCTGATCACTCAATCACCTACTCACCAAAGTAAGCACCAATACGTATGACCTTGCTGTAGCGATAGCTCAGCCTGTCCAACTTGGGGGCCAGCAGCTTGAGGGCAATATTGCAAGCTGAAGATCTAAACAAAATGAGAAAGGTAATAGCATCCAGAAACAACCTGCATCCTCTCAGTAAATAAACTGATTTCAGTTGTCAGCACATGCAGAAGATCATCATTTGCAGAAGAGCACCTGCTTTGTTCCTGTCTCTACTCACATGTTGTATGTGTACGGCAACCTGCTCTTGGACAAAGCCTTCATGTGGGAATACACAAAACTGGCCACTTGCAAATTGCTCTCCTTCATGGCCACATTGGCAATGGTTGTTATTAAGGGGAGGGCAGGCCTTGTCTCAAAGATAACAGCACAAGCCATCATCCGCACTTCGGGGGAAAGCGACTCGTCAGCAAGGATCTGGATGAGGTATCCCTGTACCTGCAGAGACAAAACAGGGTCTGGAATTACCAATAACTTAAACCATTTTGCAAACTGGATCCACACCTAACCCAGAGGAAACGTGGGAGAGGGGATCATTGTCCCTGCAGAAAGGTTTCATGATCTTTTTTACTGTAGGGTTCCACATAACTTTACTAATATAACTGAAGGGGTCATGGTGGAACAGCCCCATGGAGCCACTGAACCTGAAATAAATGTCCATCTATCAATGTATTGAGTCAACCCACGACAATCAAAAAGGCATCGGCTTTGCTTTGTGCACTACTGATATTCAAATATCAGTGAACATCTTTGGAAGAAAAAAAATGTAGATAATAAAACATATTCATTGCTTGAAGTAACTCCACTGACTTGGTGAGCATGCTTCATTATTTTAGACCAGTTTTAAAAGGGTTCAGCAGTTCACCAAAGACAGTCTGAGTGAATGGTTTTTCATGTAGGTCCTACACCTAAACCATCTGAGGGGTGGGAGCCTTGCCTACACTTTCTGTGACAGCAACCTCAGTGGTGTCTGTGGAAACTCATCCAGCCTCAAGGGAAGGGTCTAAAAGAGCAGAACAATGCCAACATTTGGCCTAAGAGTTTAACAAAAAGCATCTCTCCTCCTGACTACAGAGACAATTTAAGTTATATGTCTGACTTTTAGGTGCCCAAGTGTCTACCATATATAACTAGCACAGGACTTAGTTGGTTATGACAGATGATAAAAGCAACGGTGCTGATATCCTTCTGGAAGATTCCTACTGACTAATTACCAGTACAGCTTAGCAGAAAACATCAGCTGAATGTAAAACTGTATAGTATTGTTCTTAAAAATAATCTTTTTTTTAAAAATAATCAGCTGAATCCACACACAATGCCATGAAATCATTATGCTTATGGCACGTATTCCAATTCACTGAAGTAAAGAAAATCTACCAGATCCTACATACTGTTTTGCGGTCCTTCCAAGCAATTTTTCTCAAGGCCATTATGGCATCAATCTGAATGTGGATGGGGGTATCAGAAGCACTGGATGAAAATATGGGCAGGAACTTCAGGATGCGCTTGATGCTGGCTGGTTCTCCCATGTTGCCAATGCACTTCAGAGCTAATTTCATTTTGTCCTCACGGCCCCTGCTGATTGCTTCATCTGCCAGGTCATGGATGGGCTGTAAACAAAGCACAGTTCAGTCTTCTCACTCTAATGTGTAGACTGTCCACAGTGTCCCCCTTGCCCACTGAAAAGCCTACCACAATTAAGCAACTGGCTTTAATAAAATCACTCAATGGTGATTTCTCTCAGGATTTTACCCTTGCAATGTGAAAACTGTGTTTTCAATGATGAAGCAAATGACTACATTGATAAATTGATTTGATGCCTTTGTTCTGAAGAAAACCTACAAATGTGTATTTATATTTCCAGTCACCCTTTTTATACTGTATCTCAAAAGAATTAAGCTAACATATTGAACACTACTGAACTATTAAAAAAAGAAAACAAAACAAAACAAAAAAACCAGCTAAAACAAACATAGCAAAAAGCCACCCACCTGGAGAGCTTCTTTAGGACAAGCTGAGGTCTGAGAACAGTATCTATTCACCACAGAACTGTATCCCAAGCTGGCAACTTGTTGAAGCACGGGATTTTTCTGGATTCGAGAACTTGTCACTAAATCCTGTGAAGAAGAAAAAAATTAATTTGTCATTTAATACAGTGCTTCACAAAGCTTTCAGAGCAGGAAAATCATCAGATCTTATTTGAAAGGATCAATTTCAGAATGATTACTGTTCTCATCCAAACAAATTAAAGTAGGTTGTAGACATTACATTTGGAAGCTTTAGTTAGGAGCTTAATTCCCCACTAATACACACACTTGCACACTTTATACACATACAAGCTTACATAGCTACATTTTGATTTTCGTCAACTGAACATACTGAAAACATTAATATTATGGATAAACTAATATTTCTAGAAAAATATGCAACTCAGTTATATTAACGATGCATTTTCACACCATTTCTGCTTTTTCTGTTTAAGAATATTGGTTAGAGATGGCAAAAATCCTGTTCAGAATAAATGGCTCATTATTGTGTCAACATATTTGATTTTTGCACTAATACTTTTCCTGCAGCATTTTCCATTTCATGGACTAGTTTGCAATTGAAAGAGCTGCTCAAGTGACATAACACCCCAATCACCATTTGTTTCAGAAGTAAGAGATTAAAGGGATAAAGTTTTGTCTGTAGAACGCATGCCACATGATCCTAGCAAACTAAAATGGGAATTATTCCCAGAACCCCTTATAAGAAAAGGGCTTTATATCAATATAGAGAAATGAAGATATAGAACTCTCCTCTAATAAATATTATGCCAAAACAAATTTGTGGGTCAACATTTCCACAAAATTAGTGTACACAGAGGAGAATCCAGCCTCCAATGTACTTAATCATGTTGCTGATTATTTTGTTGTGAGACAGGAAAGATTCAGAAGATGGCTTTACTCACTGCTGCTATTTGAACAGTGTGTTCATCAGCTTTTGTTAAATGGAGAGCAAAGGGAACACTCAGAAGAGCCTGAAGGTAGCTAAGGTCATCACTGCGGATTCTGCTCTTAAGGAATTTGAGTGCTTCTGTGGTGCCTGTTGCAGAAACTGCACTCAGCAGCCATCGCCTGCAAATAGATTTTTGAAAAATCCTTCATTTAGCTCCCCATTCTCACAAAACCAGAGGTGTTTCTCATAGGTTGATACAATGAAATACCTGTAGCGGGGTTTATCTGAACATTGTCTCCAGATGGATTCAAGGGTGTCAGTGCTTGCTGTGCGGCAGAGCTGGACCAGCTCCAGGAAACGGTATGGAAGATCATCATGGAAATCTTGCTGATTATTCAGGACTATGTGTTGCAGCGTTTCAATTATCTGTTACAAAACACAAGATAGAGGGCATGTATAATTACATTAATTACATTCTTTGGAATTTACAATCACTTTTTTTTTTTTTTTTTTTTTTTTTAAAAAGCAATTTGGAAAAAAAGTACTCTACCCGTTGCTCCGGGTTTTTTGTCTTGATGAGCTGCACTGCCATCTGTGGCAGTACTGCTGGGAACTGGTATTGAAGGCCTCCGTAGCTCTGCAGGGAGATGTCTGGGGAGCTCCCCCATTCACTCTTCACCTCAAGCAAGGTGAGTTGTTGTCTGTCAAGAGACAAGTGTCACAGGAGAAAGGCATTATCTCTCTTCACCCATGCACCTGGTTTGTTTGTTGGTTCAGTGATACTGTGATGGTATCTGTTTTACTCTTTAAAAGCTCTTACTTTTTTCTTATCAAAAGAATACCTTCTGCTAATGAATAAAGCCTTCTATCTAGCACAAAATGGCATTGGAGTTATCTACAATGAAATGGTTTCCAAAGAGAAGCAAAATTGCTGTCTGTTGAATTAGAGCTACTGAGCTGGTGCAATGAATGATCTTATTTCTACATGCACCACCTTCCTGACACTACCAATTAGCCCCTTCTCAGAACAGAGCAGTAAAATTGCATTCTTATGGTATAAGCAAACAGAACAGCTTTTCTCCTTTTCTTCCATGTAATTGTAATGCCAGTTTGACCAGGGTACAAATAAAAAATGTTTTGCTGAACTTTTTGGACTGTGGAAACTCCAAGTGTGATTATACATATCCATTCAACTGCTGTGGAGCTCAATTCTCATTTCACTTCAGCTGGGGCTGAAGGGCACTGATAGAACCTATAATTATTCTCACTTTGTAAAGCAAGCCCATGTCCCACCTACTTTGCTTCTGTGACAGCAACGCCGGTGGGTTCACTGAATGGTGAGATCTGATAGACCTGCTGAGACACCACCTCTGTGATCAGGGTACTGCTGTCTGACTGCTTCAGCTTGTAGGAGAAAGCTGCAGTCCCTTTGATGATCCTTTCTTTCTGCAGGAGGACAGGGAGACCCAAAGAGTGAATGGGAACACAATGGCCAGGCTTGTAATTAAGATCTTTTCACATCTCACATACCATCACATCTACAGGGCAGGGATAGATGTAAGCCATTCCAAGACTCTTCACCACTTTTTCCTGGCAATTATTTTGGTCTACAGTTTTCGTAACAGAGACTCGGCTGTTCTTCTTGTCTTCCTGGATGACATACCGTGTATGGCAAACACCTCCAATCCCAGCCTGGCAGATAAATACAGAAAATGAGACTTCCCAATTATATCAGGATTGCACTATGTGAGAAGTTTTACTTTAAAAAGATTCCCAATGAATCTGTTACTGTTACATACAATTATTTCTACTGACTTAAATAATAGGCATGTGAGCAATACTCGGTCAGGGGATGGAGTTTAAAATTAAAAAGTAATCAATTAGTATCAGCAATTAGCAAATAAAATTGATCAAGTAGCTGTATTATGGAAGCCATATAACAAATAAATTCATGGATAATAATTCTTTTTTCTCCAAAGAACTGCTTGTTAAGACTTAAAGACAGATGTCTTAGAAAGAATTCAGCCCAGGTAATTTGTCAAACTCACATTCGCACATTTACTTCTAAATGACTAAAAATCACCCTTTTCTTACTACAAACTATAAAAAGTAGATGCAAATAGAGTGAAACTCAAAGGAAGACAAATTAAAGAGAATAGTTTTAAAGCAAAATAGTTTTAGAATGGAAAGAAACACACCTCTTGCAATTCATACACATTCTGTGACTTTTTAATGGTTATCTGTAGCATGTTCAGTATTCCTTTCACTATGTTAATGCAAGTATCAGGGCAGTTTTCTGGGCCATAAATGTTTCCAACCCGTCCACTGTTGTATTCAAACTTGAAGGGCCGGGTAAGGCATGAGGAAACCATCTGGGTGATTTTGGAAGATCGAGTGAATGAGTCCCTGGGCCAGATGCCATTGTATTCCTCGAGCTGTGGGGAGCGGATCTGGGAGGAAATCAAGACACTTAGGTGAATAAAATCACTTGGGTACTAAATATGCAAACAGATTGGAAGAAATTAATATAACCACTAGTGAGGTACTCCTTTCTTCCAAGTGTAGATTCAGAAAATCATAGAGCAGTTTATTCTTTTGTATTTTGCTTACACTGTTGTAAAACCAGTGCAAATCCTGTCTGCTCAACAGTACTATTTTATCTTACAGAAGCTGTTAATATATCAAATTAAAGTCTCCCTTTTTGTCAGCCTTAAAATAATTATTCTGCTTTAGATTTAGCATTTTAAAAGCTATCATTCTAAATATTAAAAAATGCAGTTTTAGAATGTTTCAACTTTCTTGTTGACTAAACTAATTACTATATTTGCTTCATATTTGTTAGTTATTTAAATCAAGCAAAGTATTTTAACAATGAACAATATATTTACAAACACTAAGATACAGTGTAAATATGAAGCAATTTCAGTAACTTTGGCAAAGTTACTGCCAGCTTCAGTGCCTTAGAGCACAGGTTGGTGCACACTATACAAGAATTTCAGGACGAAGTCTATAATTTCACATGAACTGTGAAATGCTATAGCCCCCATTTTTGAAAGATCTACAGTTCAATACAACTGGTGAGAGCTGTGATTGAATTCAGTATTCAAAGAAGAATTTTTACCTGAATTAAAGGGACAAAAGTACATTTCTGAAACATATTCATTTTGAATTGAGTCAGGTCCTATCACTGCTGACATCAGCAGAGGCATGATTTCACATGTACAGATCTTTTACTGCATTATTCAAACACTAAACATTATCACATACTCCTTTTTGATGATTTTCACTTTTTAATCATACCTTTATCATGTACCACTTTTTATCTTTAGCTTTTATCATTTTTTTTAAGTCTATGTTTATCAGTTGCCTTCATGACAATGATTTTACACACCCTAGTCCTGGCTTCCCACAGGAGTTAGAAATGCATGCTAAGACTAGAATCAAATCTTAGAATGTACTTAAATGTCTTTTGTTATTTTGCCATTTTCTAGCAAATCCCCAGCAATTGTATTTCCAATATGAAGCCTTGAGGAACACCTGGTACAAACAACTTCCACAACAAACACAGGTAAGTGACTCATCACCTCTGAAACAGCAGCTTGCAGATCCTTCTCTGATACCTACAGTGATAAGTCTCCAGTGGTGTTTCCTGCAGCTTTCCTACACCCCAGATGAGCTAGATGCAATGACAACTGCAATTTTAGCTTTCTGTTGCACATTTAGGAGATGCAGTACCTTGAGGAGGTAGATGTTCTCCGACAGCCCACTGATCTCTAGTTTGCTGCTCAGCCGCACGCCGGCTTTGGCTAAATTCTTTTCTTGAAGCCCATTCAACACCACACCTTCATAACTGTACACGTAGCTCTTTCTGCTACTGAATCCAGGGTCTGTGGGAAATAATAGCCATTTTCACAATACTTGTAAGTATGTTCTAACAAACAGAAAGAACAGCAAGTTCACTGAAAAAAGTTATAGAAGGAAATTTACTTACCGATGTCAAACTTCTGACTACCTACAAAAAGAGATGAAAAACCACATAAGTTATGTTCAATCTAGATCCAATTGCTGCCACTGAGCTTAAGGAAAATTTGGAAAAAAAGGTGAAGGAGGGATATGTAGCCTTACCTACGAGGGTGAGCACTAGTGCAAGTATGATTCCCCTCATAGTGAAGGTGAATGGGGCTCTGCCAGACATGGTGAGACTTTTATGGAAGAAAGCTCAGGAACACGTGGCTGTGTTCTGCTGAATTCTCAAGTTTTTTATCAGTTTATGTAAACACTTCCCTTTTTGCAATCACAATTTCTTTTTCTGGAATAATATAAATCAAGGCATACCTTGGCATATCACTGATTATCTCATAAGCCCTTTGCTAAATTTTTAAAAAATTTCTACTTATCCTAGTAAGTTTTACTATATCATTTACAATAATTTTACAATAAACACATTACTTCATTTTCTAGGTTGTGTCACAGCTGGCTGCTGACAGTTGGTCCTGCCATAGATTAGGTTGATTTTGCCCAGGTTATGCTGACCTGGCACCTGACCCAAACTGTTATCTAGCTGATAGCGGCCCAATTAACAGAGTGGGTATCACACACTGACAGTGTTCTTCTTCTTCCCTCAGCACTGGTTACAGCTGCCCCTGCAGACAGCAGACAAGGACAGATATCCCCCTGCTATTATATTCCTATGTGCACCAAAGTACATTTTAACATTCTAATGAAAACCTATACATATGGCATTTATATATTTATTCAAATGAATCAGAGGATCAGTGTGTCCTTTCAGCTCTGGTCACAATGACCAGGAATATTTTTTAAATGAACAAAGATTTCATAAGCCATCAGTAAATATTTTATCTTTCAAGGTAAATGACAGCCAAATCTGAACAATTAAAAGCCACAGAGACTCCTCCCAGTAAAGCAGGGGGAATGGGATTGCAGGTCAGCTAAAACTTTTGCATTTCCTAAGGAGTCAATCACAAAATGCAGCCAGCTTCACCATCAATTTACAGTGAGGGCCCTGGCACACATTCACACAAGTGCTCTCTTCTAGAAACCTCAGGGCCATGGAGGCAAGTGGAGATGCACAAAGCACACTTGCCCTGTTTGAGTGTGGTGAGGGATTGGGGGATTGACCAGACTCATTCCTCCCAAACAAGTGACACAGTCTTCCAAAGCCAGCTGGGGAGCATCTGGATCAACAATAAAAGGCAAGAAAAATGCACAGGGGTTTCTGGGTTGGAGGATGTTTCTGAAGGAGCAACTTTAAGCTACAGTTTATTGTGTTGCCTGAAGTCATACAAAAGCCATGAATCCCATTCAAATTCAATATCTTGGACATACCGGTTAATCAGTATTATTATTTCTATTCCTACAGTTTTATGATAAACCACAGGAGTGTGCTTTGTGGAAGATGCTATTTTAACACCCACAAATGAACATTTATTTACTATTTCAGCAATTCCTACAGTCTTCCATTAGCGAGCGCTGCTCCTGGGTTTTCAGTCCCAATCTGTTTTTCAAACAGATTTCATGTAGACTGTAAATCCACCTTAAGTTATGCAAACCATTTTGGGAACACTACCACCCAGCTCACTGCAGAAGACATTTGAGGGATGAAGGGTAGGGTAGACACTTGCAAGAAATGTCCCTTTTTCATGATTGTCTAGCTATACTGCTAAAGGGAACAAGCATGTTTTGTGCCTCAGGGGACAAGCCCTTTTATACAGTTATAATTAATTTTTTTTTTTGTAAATATTTCTTTGAGACAAACTTACCTGTTATGTATTCCAAATAGTTGTATCTCTTGTACAACTCAAAACTTGAATAAAGGCACATGAACGCTGTCAGTGTGAAAACTACAACAAAATATATACCATGGGAGTTCAGGTTTTCATTACAGTGCAGCTTTGTAGGGCATAGAGAACATTAGATATCAGTTGTATTGTCTGAAAGGAATAAATAAATCACTCGATAATCTGAACACTTCTTCTGAGGTCAGCTTTTTGATACAACTATGTCAACATTTCATATCTTCTCATCAGCTTCTCTCACAAATCAGAAAAAAAATCTAAAACCAAGATGTTTTATAAGGCTTCACAGACAAAAGCTTAGTGATAACTATAAATTAGAAAAAAAAAAAAAAAAGCCACAAAAAAGAAGCAAAAAACCCCTTAAGCTAATTCAACATGCACAGTATTGCCATTACCCTGCATAGCCTTCCGTTTTCCCTTCAAGAATAACCTGTTTTTATTGATATTATCTAGGTATTTCAGTTACCTTGACCTGATTGAAGTGTACCTGGATACAGAATAAGCCCTAGAAAATAAACTAGAATATAATCTGCTTTTTCTTTCATCCTGCCACAACAGAAGTAGAGAAGATCTTCTTCAAAGGAGGAAGAGAGCTGTTTTGTAGAGAGAAGGTTCTCTTAGGAAAAAATTCCATTCATTAGGTTTTTTTGCTATACAGTCTGTATTACAAGAGCTGTATATTGCATAAGCCTCACTAGGGATGAAAGGCAAAAAAAATTAGCAACTCCAATTTAATCCTGGAAAGTAAGTACTCATACCTAATCAGACTGATATTTACAGTCAAAGCATGCTCATCACAGGCTGAAAAAGAAGCAGTGAGTGTTGTATTTAAAGATTTTTATCTAAGAGTTTAAGAGAACCACTCATCTTTTCAATATCATGCACAAGTAGCTAACAATAGCTGTACTGTAATCACTGGCTGGGAGCCTCTAATTCTTACTCCTTGAGAAGAGCACTCACTACATTATTTCATATATACACCAATGTGTATACACCTGTATCACATTCCTGCAGGAAATGTCACCCTTTGCTCTTCAAGTCTGAGTACGAAAGATCCTGTGGTTTTTTTCCCAACAGCTCCAAGTACCACAATGTCACCCTCTGCAGAATTCATACCCTTGTTGGCAGCAGCTTCAGACTTAAAATCTTCCCAGACACCGTACATAGAGAAATCCCAAAACTAGCTATTTTTTACTTCTTTACAGGGACAGAACTGAATCATTACTCCAGACTTCCAGACCAAGTCTGAGGGCAGCTCAGGACTCAACTGCATACACCCTTCTAGCACAGTTAGTTCTTCCATGGAGACATTGAAACATATTTCCACTTCTGTAAGATGGGTTACAGAACTCTAAAGCAAAAAATTAGTACAAAATATTTATTGATTGCTAATCACTCAATGGACAGAAACAAGAGTTGAAATGGATAAGTTATTTTGTTCTTCAAGCATTATTATCCTGAAAGTTACTTTCATAAAGAAAACCAGGCTGAAGGAGGGCCCAAGTAAAACAAACACAATTAACAGTCCCAGTAGGGCACCCATGAGCACACACTGGAACAGCAGCAGCCCCTGGTGGCATCTGGAACCTGCCTCAGCCATGAAGATCTGCAGTCACTACTGGCTTGAAAATAATCCTAGTTGCAGAGTTGTTCTCCCACTTTATATATTAAATTTTCACTTAAGTTTCTTTGAATGTGTATTTATTCTTCCACAAGTAAAATTCAGGCAAGAGCTACCCAGCTGCTGGGAAACATGAAACCAACAGGAACTGTACACTGCTACAAAGCTGGGGTGAACAGCATGACATTGAACAACCCATTTATTGGGAAAGAACAGGAGAAACAGAAATATGATGATGTCTTTCCAACCTGACTTACCCATGCAGCAAAAAGCCCACCAAGACATTAGAATCAGTATTATTATATCCACTTCTGCTCCCTCATGGGTGCTATATGAAAACCACCCAAGTATCCTCTGCAGTTTACATTGGCTATTACTTCACGTCAGACTGGAACTCAAGGGATTGAGCTCAACAGCAGAAACTACAGCTTTTACCTTAGTTTCTCTGAGAACTGAAGTTTCTTCTGCTTCCTGCATTATCCTGCTGCTATTTTTCCTGATAATCCAATCACTACAATCCAGTTCTGAAGAACATATGCAGAGCAGCAACACATTTCCAGTGAAGGATTCTAAACTTGAGTTAATATCCCACCTCTGACCACAAGAAAGGTAGTTAAAGCCCACACATCTTCCAAAAGGCCAATTACAGAAGGATCAGAGCTATACAAGTGATCACACATGCAGAGCTATGTATGATCACATATGCACAAAATCCCAACAGGAGAAGATGGATTTGTACTGGACAAGGAAAGTTACATGCACTGAGTAAGGTGACAGAGACCTTGAAACATCTTACCTCTAACTTGGCTATTTTTATTACATTTTAAACAAAAAGAGACTTCCCCAAGGCTATACAAAAAATAAAATTCTGGAGTCAATTAAAGCAAAACCCCCCAATAAAATACAAAAACAGCACCAGATTTGCAGACATTGCATACAGCCCTATAACCATGGTAACTTAAAATTTTACTGCACACAAATCATAGAACCAGGGTCTTTTAGAATAGAATTATACATTTATTGTTCACATTTGAAATACTTTGGTTCCTGACTGAACCATTTAAAGTCCTAATGGATCTGTAAACTGAGTATCACTATAAAACAATTGAAAATGTCATGTAAAATAATATTTATGTATGCATGTGTTTCATTTCATGGTTTCTCAGCATAACCACTTGGTCTATTTACAAATATATAAAGATTTTGCACTTTAAATCATTGAGATATCAAAGAGGTATTTTCAAATCACACAATAAATATAGAACCTGTTTTGTTAAAAATCTACAGTATACTGTACATTCAAGTCGAGGCAAAAGAGGATTTAATGCCACTTACACTTGAGACAAATGAATGTCCAATAATTAAACAATTTCTAAAAGTGCTATCTATCTCTGCCTGTGATGAAAGGTAACATTAAGATCCAGTATTTCATTACAGTCAAAGTTTCAGACCATTGCTTTATTCACAGCATTAGAGCTTCTGTTACTAGAAAAATATCAAAGCTTTTATATATTTTTAAATTTTCCCTCAATAATTGCAAGAAAGAGGCAAAAAATGGTCTAAAAAATAAAAGCCATGTGCACACACATAGAAACACACAATTCAGATCACCACATAATCCTCTAGAAGAATGATCAAACTCACAGCATTCTGTTTCATTTAGAATGACAAGTTTATGAATAAGTCTCTAACAAAAACCCAGCAGGCAACCCTAGAAGTCTAAGGCAGCTGTTCCATGTGCAAGTTTCTACATAGCAGAGTGCCAGCTCCAGAGTCTTCCCATGACTTTGTGCATTCCTCAGTTTCTTCTTTGTCATCACTTTCCACCCACAGATTTGGCATTTTATCTCCAGCAAGTTTCTCTGATGCAACACTGGAAGCAGGAAAAAAAAGTTATAATGCAAATAAATAATGCTTTGAAAGGAAAGAGTATTTTTATGATAAAATGTTTCATATCCTTTGTTATATACCAACCATAGATTACACTGTACTCTAGACAGAGTTCAGCATTCTAAACAACTATCTGCAACACTTTCACTAACCTTTTTTGTGTAAAATATTGAGATATCTGGCAAGGTTCTGGTGAAACAGTAGGACTCAACACAGAGGACAGTTTTCTTTGTCGAGATGCAGACTTCAGTAAACGAATGTCTGGGTCAGAACCTAAGAGAGACATCAGTTGTAAACTGCAGTCCACTGGAAATAAGTCATTCAAGTGTTTGTGTCCTCTGCTTAAAAAAAAAAAAAGAACCCAAACACAAATGCCCTAAAGTAGAGCTATAATAACAATTCTTATTGATATAGACCTGGGATAAAAAAAAATTTAAGTATATGTAATGCTATTGAATGACGTTATGTTAAAATTAGGACTCTAAATTTAAAAATGCAGTATTTGCATATACAGCCATCACTGCAAGTAGTCATATGAAATCACTCAAATGTAGTTTCTCACTTTGCAGCTGGCAAGGCTTTTTTATTCCTTAAGTAAAGGCTTCTCCAGCATGCACAAGGAGTAATTACCAACATGAAAACCTGTAAACTTCTCAGAATATAGAAAACAAAACCAAAATAAAGTTAGATATCCTACTGTTTACATGAACCTAACCATCACAAGTCAAAGGAAAGACATGGCCAGCTTAGCAGGGCCATATCAATGCCTTCTCACATTTAGATTTCAAAGTTTTCATATGAAGTGTAAAACCAGAATGATCACATGTTCTACAGCACAGGTGAAAGCACCTGAAAGTTACGTTACCTGCTGTGCTGTCAGGTATTTGATATTCACCAGACTGTTTCACAAATATAAATTCACTACATATGTAATTATCAGGAAGGGAGCTACCATTCCCTCTTTAAAAGGAACTTCTGAACCATCAGTTGCCCTGACATGTGGAGGCATACAGATACATGGGAATTTCTTCTTGAGACCTTTTGTTTTTTAATTTTCTTCCTAGTTGCAAATTCTAGTTGAAAGGAAGAAAAAGAAACTGTGCAAGAACATAATTTGAACCAAATACTTGCTTCTTAAGAAGGCACTTGGAGTTGTCACATTTTCAGACTTGCTATCAGCAGTCATACTTAAGAACTGGTGCTTCAGCCATGCTCCTCTGTCTTCTTCAAATGCCTTTCTCTAAGAAAAGAAATGACAGTTTACACTTATGACCACAGGAAAAAGCCTAGCCCACATTAAACTGATGCTATTCTATTTCAGAAAGCCAAAGTTGTAACATGTCCATGTCACTAAGGAGAGCCAGCAGCTTAACACAGCAAATCCGTGAGCAAGCTTTTGAGCCCAACAAGGATTGGCTGAGGAGGCACTTACAAGCCAAGTCCCACAGAGGTCTGAGTAATCCTTTCACTTTACTGCTCTGCACCCCAGTGACACCATCTATGCTCCTCATCCCCCTCAGAGCAGCCCTCCCTCTTGGAGCAGCCCTCATCCAAAGCAGCTGCTAGAATAATTACTGCTTAAACCTTCTAAACAGGGAAAAATTACATTGAAAATGGCACTGATTGCTTCTGTCTAAAACAGAGGGGGGAAAAAAAAAGGGGTTGTTTCACTTTTCAGCCCCTCTGAGCATAGAAAAAGAAAATAATGCCCAACAGACAACCACCAAGAGATCCAATGGCTCTGGAATCAAGCAACAAGCTATTTCACCTCCAAAAACCATCAGTGAAACAGGATGCTCCTATTCTATGTCAGTAGAAAAACAGAGGAAGCTGAACTCCAACGTAAACTTTCACAAACACCTACAGAGCTTAGAGCATTGCTTCTCATTTCACACTTCAGCATCCTGACAAGCTGAAGCGTGAGCAGTTATATTTATGCTGCAACATAGTCCTAAACATTTCCAGACAAAGAATTATTGTTTATTATCTATCACTCACGACTTTTAAAGCTGAATTCAATGTGCATCATGAAATGAAACAACTCACTAAAATGCAAATAAAATTAAATTAGTCAGAGTTAGTATTTGTTACCATGTGAACTACTGCTATCCCAGTAGCTATTCTGGGTCAGACAGGTTGGCCAGTTAGCTCCTATTCAGTCTCCAACAGTGGCCACAAGAGATGCTATTTATGAGCACAGCCACTTTCTGCAGTGCATTCCCTTACAGGTTCCCATTCCCAAAAGCCATTTGATTACAGATACTGAAAGGCATCCCTTTGTGCTCCATTTTTATTATTTGTGAGTGTGTTGCCCATAAGTTCATACAACCGCTTTTCAGACTTGATAGCTTAAAAGCATTGTCTTTATAATCTCCTTTGAAAAAAGCCCAGAAGTCAACTACCTAACTATAAAAAAAAGGTAAGGTATCTTTTTGGGTTTTTGACTTAATTTCAAAATTAAGAGCTCCCTCTAGTCCAAGTCCTGAGGGATTTGGTGAACAACAGTAGTTTTTGTCCGCTCAAACTGGATCCACAGCTTTATAAATTTTAATCACATCCCACTCCAACTTTCTGCTCTGCACATCAAAGCAAGCTGTTCTGTAAGCAATGAAGTCCATTTCTTTTTTCCTTCGATGGCTTTTTTTCCTGTCATATCTGTACCATCCTAGTTTCACAATCACATCATCATGGCCTGTTCCTGCCAAACTTATAAGCCCCTTCACAGTTTTGGCCCCAAATATGGCCTGGACCAAAGGATGTGTGCTAGAACTCATTCACAGACACAACTACCCTGACTGCCAGTATCTGTGCTTACTGACCAGCTTAACTACAAAACCAGAGCAGAAAATGACCCTACTAAGAGAAACATAGCAATTACTTGGTGTTTTTGCAAAAGTCATTGGTTTTCACCAAAGTTTAAAAATTAATTACCTTTGAGATTTAACCCTGAGGCCAAATTTGACCAAAATGTGCATAGGCCTTACCTTTAGGCAGGAAACCAAACTTTAGCAGTATCTAAGGGATGTAGCTAATACGTTTGGGAAGCACTTAAGATATTTCTAAAGCTGAAACAAAGATAGTTTGGTTCCAGCTGCAGAAACTGTATTTCCCAATAAACACAATAACCTTGGATTTCTGAATTGCCAAGAGAATGATCTTCCAAAACAACCAAAGATGTTTTATACAATATGGCAATGATCTTTCTCTATAGACATCAGAAGCATATCACTGGGTGGCTGCACTTTAGCACATATAAAAGACTTGTAATTCATCTTCTGTAAGAGCTCCCTTTCCTAATACCTCAAGTCCTAATCTAATAGCAGCTTCTGTAAAACTTTTTCGTTCCTTCTCAAAATTCTTTTTTTGTTCTCGAAATAGTCTCCATTCTTCCTGAAGACGTTCTCTTTCTTCCAACAAATAGCAGTCTTGTAGTAACAGAGTGGTGTCATCATCACATGTAAGCTGTTGCTGTAGATACAAAAGCCAAATGTTAATTTGGGAGTGACTTAAGAGGTGCAGTATTTCCACAGGTTCAGTTTTATCACAAAAATGGTTGACATTTAATATGGAAACAATACAGTAGATATAAAGTTGGTGGATAGTGGAGGCAGTTTTCAGATAGCAATCAAAATGTCCCTGTTCAGGCAACCTCACCTTTGTTTAGCCCCTCAAAATTATTCCTACTAGGAGTAAAAAGCCTTTAAATTATTAACCAAGCCACTAGCACAGTTAGACAACCCACTCCCACTAAGTTGTTTTATTTTAAAAGTATGATCAAGGAATGGAAAAAGGCTCAAAGGCTAGAAGAGTGGAACATTAAATAAAATGCACTTGGATTCAATAGAGAAAAAATAAGAAAAAATAAAGCCTACTACCTGTAAGAGCTGTTGCTGAGTTTTGATCATTTCTTTACATTGCTGAATCTCTAACTCTAGCTTTTCAGTTTCTAGCTCATGGTCTTCTCTTGAAATGACATCTTTTTCATTCAAAGCTTCTGAATGTGCACGTGACACTAAGGGGGAAAAAAACAAGTTTAAAAAAAATCTTTAAAACAAGTTTAAAAAGCCCCAATACTTCATATCAGAGACTCCTTTGGAAGAACAAAAGGTTTTGACTATTTGTTTAAGCCTGAAAGACAGATACACAGTGTACTCAAAAGCATTTCTATAAGAGACAATCTATAAGAGACAAGAGATCCAAAATTGGTGCTACACATGTAATTATCCATCAAATCCAGTTCAGGAAAAAAAAAACAAAACAAAAAACAATGAAAACATGGCTGTTTCACATTCCCAAGGTAAACCAACCATCTACACTGCAGTGAGTTGCACAAAACGCTCGCTTGTTTCAGCAGTCATTTAAAATAAAACTCAAGACAACCAAAGATTTTTTTCACTGACATGCTGTTAGCCCATTCTTCTGAGCCCATTTTTGAAGGGCTTATGTGTTCATAAAAATATGACAGTAACTATATTTATCACAGATATAAAAAGACAGCCTTTTCCTCCAAGTCCTGTGAAGGAAAAATGGAGCTAACAAACATTGGATGCGTGTTTTCACTCCAGTGAGGGAAGGAATTACAGAAATGGTTGTATTTTGTACAATTACATTCTGCTTTATTTAACTTAATGCATAGCTAAATCACAATGATTGTAATAAGCCAAGTTTTGATCCCCTAAAGCCAGTACTTAAACATTAATAGAATGCTAAAGAGCTATATATACTATGGTCATCCCTATAAACCAAAAAAACTCAGAAGATAACTCCAAAAAAAAGAGCAAATAATTGTAACATTTCTCCTGATGCATATTTTTCAGTTAGTTACACCAAATAAAGTATTACAAGCATTCTTGAAATCCTTTCTAGGGTGTAAACATACTCTCAAAGTCCATCTGCTCTTTTATCTGCAATTGCACGCATGACTCTCTCAATCTTCCTCTTGACAGCAAACATCCCTGTGGTAGTGGCTGCATTTACTTGCATAGGAAAATAATACTAGGAAAGAATTTTATATATTTTTAGCTGTCTTAATGCTGTTTAACAGCTGAAAATGAGGAGAGTCCAGCACCATACCATCCGTCAGTTTGTTTTAGAATGCAACAAGGTCTCAGAGGATGTAGCACAACGAGGCTCTTGAGAGGGAGTTACATATTTTGCATGCAATTATTTCAAAGTGCCACATCTGCATTACTTTTCCTAAAATGTATTTTATATGTACACATAATGCAATTAAACACTAACCTTGGTTATCCAGCTTTTCAACGTGATTTTTCAACATTCGCCACTGTTTCCTAATGCTGTTGGTAAGCTGTTCTCGCACAGTTTCACAAGATAATTCCCACATATTCTCTTTATTTAATTCTCCAACATCTTCCTCCTGGTCTGACAGCACCTGTAGGAGCAGAAATAAGAAGCTGCAAACCACTTCACCCCTCCAAATATGTGTATTTGTTTATGTAAATATGTGCATAGATTCAATTTACTAAAGAGAAGGAAAACCCTTAGATAAAGAAAAGATTTTTCCATCCAGGGAAATTTGACTCTCAGAGTTCAATTCCCTGACAGCATAATGCTGAGGAGGCAAGTGACCAGGCAGTCCCCAGAACCCCCCCACAGAGACTGTGGGTCAGCTAGCAAGACTGTCACTCTCACATCTTCAGCCTAGACAGGTTCAGACTGCTGAGTTCTGCTGTCAGACTTCAGCAGTGGCTGCCCCAGGATGAGGGCAAGCCATCCAGTCAAGTTCAGAAGAGTCCTCACACCTTATAATGGTGACAGAGAACCTACTGCTTTTCTACAGAGCCATGACAGTAAACTGTTCAATAAAAACATCCTGTCAAGAAATACTTAAAATCTGGACACAAACAAACACATACCCCCTGGCATGCAAAATCCAATGTTTTGCACTGCAGTATAGAATTACATACCAGCACCTACCACATTGAAATTCATTCAAAGAATAATATCAAGCTTTACATTGACTTACTGGAAAGAATACACTGTGTATTGTTCACAGAGAGCAGAATATTTAAACACAGATGGATTTCACTCCAAGCACATGATGTGCAATCCACTGCAACTCTCAGATGCTTATGTTTTTTTTAATAACTATCAAATTACTCCAGCACTATACTATAAACTACTATGGAGATTTAATATATAATACTGAAGAATATTTACCAGCCCATCTTCAGATCTTTCTTTAGGTTTTTGTTTCTGTGGTGGAAGAAGTGAAATAATATCTTTCTTCATTTGCTGAAGAACTTTCTTTAGCTCAGCGTTTTCCAGTAAAAGCTGTTTTTGGCGTTGTTCATAATCACTTAACAGAATTTTGTACATTTCTTCTTCGTTTCTGGAAGAAATAATCTTACAGTAACAACATAACAGCCCTAGTACATGCTTCAATTAATGTTGTTCTAAGACAACTACCTGGCTTCTGTTTTATCAGTCCTCCATGCACCTCTCTTCCCATCAGCTCTACCAACATAATTTAGAACTTCCATAGCTACAAATGAAAAGGATATTTCAAAGTGTGAAACAATATGCAAATAGATAAAGATTTAGATGACATTGATTGCATTTATATGTAGTTATTATAAAAAGACCACATTACTCAAATACCCCCTCAATATGAAAAGTGATGCTTAAAGCAAAAATAACAGTCAAAGAAAAAAAGATAAGTTGTTAAGTTTAGAAACTCAGAAGGATGTATTCTCAATCTGTCTTATCTTTATGCCTTTTTAAATGACACCTTCATCCCTATTTCAACCTATTAGTGTATCAACTCTATGCTCATTCTGGAAATAATGTCAGTTTTATCTTCACTTTAGAGTAAAGAACCTATTAATGTTTCATAAGGTATTCCTCAAAACAAAGAAACTTCTCTATCCACATTTGAATAAAAATAAAATAAAAATCAAAAAAGCCCTAACCACACCACCAACAAAAACCCAAACCCAATATGACTACAGATGAGTGGTCCAAGCTAGTTAGCTATCAAGCAAACAATAACTAGTTTTAAAACCCTGCTATTTTCACCTCACTAGTACTTGAACTACTACTAGTCACCTGAAGTCAAGGATGTTTATGTTTTGCTGACCTCAGACCGACATTTCTAGAGCTCACTGAACTGGTATCTAAAGATTTTCTGCTGCTAAACTAAGTGTTCCTCCTACTGCATCCTAACCTGGTTTGGCTTAACCACACGGACTTTGAGAAAACTAAGTCAGCAGAGAACCATCTTGGCAAGAACATGAATAGTCTTCTTCTGGTTTAGTGAACTAAATAAGCTTACTCAAACATGCACTACAGCTGGCAAACAGCTGAGTTTGGGGGTGGCAGGTAGACAAGAGCAGGACATCCCTTCCACTGGAGATATAGTATATAAATACTTCAAGGCCAGATATATAAACCAAAACCTTTAATACCTAACAACAATATCCATTTTCAGCCATTTTTCACAGAAAACCATATTTATGGTAAATAGCACTGATGAATGTCTTGAACAACATTTTTGGGTAGAACAACTTAAAAGTACTCATGATAAAGGAGACCTGGTTTGTCCTCATTCCACATAGTACAGGATGGTACATCTGCCTTGTGTTGCTTTCTGTCAAACCTCTCATTACTTGTGCTAACCACAAGCAGAGTGTAGTATCTCCAGAGTAAAAGGTGTGCCTTCCCTGATGGCAACTACTTGAAACAATAGAGTATTTATGACATTATCCAAAACCTTGTGATAGCAGCAGTAGCAAGAAAACTAGAAGAGAAATGGCTCTAGAATAGACATTGACTCCTAGGAATAAGTTTTCCTTAGTAAGGAAAAAAAAAAAACCAACAAAACAACCCCACCTCATTTGGTAAAGATCAGCATTAAGTTTATGCTTGGTAAGTGATCTTACACAACACAATGTAGAAAAGTCTTACACTGTCAGCTAACATGAAATATTAAAGCTTTTCTTTAACATTCTAACATCCAAATAAAACCTGCAAGAGGGCTGCATTGCCTTTAATGATAAAAATGTTAAAATTTGCTTTGGTTAACATACAGAATATGCTGATTTTGCTGTGGTAAAACTCAAAGAGCTACTTACCTAACTTTTTGTCTTTTTTATTCATGACTAACTGATGTAAGCGTTCCTTTAATTTGTTATATTCTCTCTCTTTCCTCTTCATATCATGATTGTATTGTGTAGCTCTACTTGAAATTATGTTCTGTAGCTTCTGAACCTAAAAGCAATGCCACAAAAGGCTGTTTCTTCCACTACAGTATAAACACTTTTTTTCAGAAAACCAATATGCATGAAGCAAAACAAAACTTCTATTAAATTGTACTTCTGGTAAAAGGAAGTGGCAAAAGCAATCAGAAGACCTCCCCCACCCCATGGATTCTGATCTCAGATTTATCTCAGGAGAGGTAGTTTCTTTTCAGCAGAAAATCACATCCTAAGAAGCAGATTATAATACTATAATTCTTCTGAAGGACAACTAAATTCATGTTCTGATAAGTCACATAACCTTTAATGCCTTTATTGAAGGGAGCAGAGAAAGATATATCTTTATTTTCAGTAATTCATGTTCAGGATCTAGGTTTACTTCAATTCTAAAGCATGCTTGTTAGGCTTACACTAAAAAAACGAAACTTCCCTTCCTTGGGGCAGCAGGACTTTGAAAGATAAGCTATTCCATTTGGTCTAAAAGAACATTAAAATATCGAGTAAATTTTTGACAAGTAATATCAATTCCTAGGGTTGTATTGTTTGGGGTTTTTAAAATTTTCTGATTTAACCTTAGAAACACACAGCACATTCAATATCTTAAGATGGAACTTTAGGAAATTCACTATGTACAGTTAGTACTGTGATACCCAACTGTATGAATATGTTTATGAACACAGAACATTCACAAAAACATAGGAGCCATGTGAAATACAATGCTAGGAAAGGAACATACAGGAAACAAATCCCAAACTAAGAAGTGTCATGCATGTCAAAGTGTTTTCTGATCTTGATTGTTTAAAGATATTTAAGTTTAATGAGATTGTGTTTTTTAGCTGGGTTTCCCACCACCCTTGTTATCAGTCTTGTGCTCCCCTCTATAACATAAGAAAACCCCAAAAGCCTATAGACAAATGTTTGAGTAAGTGACTGAATCCTGTTTCCCCTCATACTTTTTGATATATCAGAACATTCTAAGATAAAGCTGTACACAAAATCTCAGAAAACTGCACATCTGCATTTCCACAGTACTCTACTACGGTCATAACTGGGACTTAGCCCTTATAGAACCTGTTTATCCATATGCAACATGCCAGTCAGCTTGAAAGACAACATTTACCAACAAAAAACCACATTCAACATGAGTGATTATAAGACTCCATGCAAAAAGAAAAAATCTTCAATATCTATATAATGACTTGTGTTAATGTACAAAACAACTCACTTCATCCTTTTCATTTTTAAGTAACTGGTGCAAATTTCTGTTCTTGCTTTGCAGTTGTCTGTCTCTTTCCTGAAGCCCAACTATTTCCCTTTTAGATAATTCCAACTGTTCCTAGAAAAAGTGTTGGTAAATTCAGTATCAATAATAATTAAAAGCATAAGATTTTAAAAGAAACCCAACCAACCAAAATGAACAATCCATGTTAACCAAATGGCCAAACCACTTCACTTGAGATATGGCTTGGTACTTAACAGATAGAATCTTTTACAGTTAGGACTTTTTCATTAAGTCAGGATTCTGTAATCATATCTGTCTGTAATCATACTGTGGGAGTGAGGTGGATACTAAGCAATCTGTATGAGTTTGGAACTAGAGCATCTCTGTTGAATAATCAAGGGTAAAATTAACACAGATATACAGACCACAACAATGCAAATGGAACATTCCACATATACAGAGAAGGCTAGACAGATGATCTCATAACAGACAATGCAAAACTAGCATTTTAGAAAGTTTTGTCCATGAATAATAAGACTCAGACCTGGAATTGGCAGCTTAAATGACAGCCAAATACTATATACAAGCTTTTCCTTCATATGTGTAGTGAGGTACAAGTGTAGGTATATTTAAGTAACCAGAACTTCTAAACAAACCACAGTGAAATACAGGTAACACAATAGTGGAATCAAGAGGATTGCTGTATGGTATCTGAAAGAATCTACATGAGGAACCTCACAAGCTGACAGCCAAATTAAATGACCTGGGATTCATGTAGTACTAAAAAGATTTCCCTCTCTCCCCTTTAAAGCTATTCACCTAGGGAAAGCAATTGGAGTGTTCTAGAACCTAACAATTTATAGTGTTTGTATAAAAATCAATGCAGTTACAGATTACTTTTAAATGTCATCAAAATCCTTCTACATGAATGACCAATCTCAGCAAATGATTTTGAAAATCTACAGCAGTGTTTCTCAAGGAGATAGTGCCGACCAGCCAAAGTGAAAAGCAAACCTAAAAAGCATTGAATCATGCACTTAATTCTGTCCTTTTTTTTTCTATTTTATTTTCTTGACAGAGTTGAGAAAGTCAAGTCTTTTCTAATATGACTGCACATACAAGTGCACTCAGGACGTTCTAATACATCAGCTACTCCACAGGGACTGAGCATGTGTTTATCCTGTGATAAAATGAAGCTTAGTAACTTCTGGTTTGACAACCATTTCTGAGCAATTCTTACAAAGAGACTTTGTAGTCGGATGTTCAAGGAATCCAGCAACAAAAAATCCTCATGGAAAAAGCTAATGATATGGAAAAGATTAAAAAACCCTGCACTAGAAGAGTTAGCTGTGCTTTTACTTTTTACAATTACATTCAGAATTTATCTTTCAGAGCTGGGCATACCCTTTTAAGCAATACTAAATGATAGGAACGGAAGTGTTTAATATTTTCACCCAAAGTGTACATTAACACACAGTTCAAACAGTCTTTCCCTTTCCTTGATTAAGGAGGCTAAAATTCTAAGTAATTAGGAGTTCTCCTATCAACCCATTAACTTTAAGGCATTTTCATTTGGGAAAAAAGACTTCCAAAAACCCCAAAATACAACTGCAAATTCATCCTGGGTAAGAAAAAAAAAAAAAAAAAAAAGGACTTCTAGTTAAGAATGTAGAGAGCTGCATAAGTCTAGTGGAATGATCTTGCTTTCTACCTTTAACTTAGCATAGCAGTTCTGTAAATGATCCATATCACTTCCCAGTTTCAGATGCTGCATTTCTACTTCTTCCTGAGCTCGAAGGTTCTTGTGCTGCAGTGTAAGCAATTCATTCATACAATTTATGATAGCTATTAAATTTAATTCTTTTCCTTTGGACTCCGCATAAATAGAAGGAAAGCCCAATGTGGTTAATTCCTGGTAAAAGAAAAGGGGGGAGGGGAGGAAATGAGATAAATAATTGGATTAATCTCCCACATTCTCCAAAAGACAGAAACAGTATCAAGTGAAATCCTGTACAAAGGGGGAAAACCTGAACCTTACTTCCCACCAACTTCAGCTTCTGGCCACATCCAGTCAGTCTTTTCTACCACAATTGTGTGCAGGTGACAATGTCAATAAAGGAAGATCTGGCTTACCCTATCAATATAGGATATACTCTGTTCAATATTCTCTTCTGTGCAGAAGGCACTGAAAAAGCTGTGCATGCTTTTGGCTGAAGGCAGTGACAAGCGTAGCACTTGTGAGTTCATGCTTGTAGGAGATCTCTTTCTTTCTGAGGTATATGGAAGTATATTTTTGCTATCTAAAAATTAAACATTAAGATAAAAATCAGCTATTATTTTAACACATCACAAATTCNTTACAGAATTATGGTATTATTATACTTAAGTGTATGCTGTAATTTACTCTTCCACTAGGGAGAAATAGGCAAGAAAATATTTACTCCTTTAACAAATTCGTAACCAATTTATGAAGCTAAAGAATATAGAACAAGAAATCTTTGAAAATACAAGATACATTGATAGGTGTGTCTATAAAAAATAAAATGTGACTGCAAGTTTTTAACCTTTCCATACATGTGTAAGTACAGTATTTTACATTAGCATTTCTGTAAAGACTCGATCCAAGACAAAGCACTT